>CM069081.1:15086437-15548937 GCA_035578085.1 Solanum pinnatisectum | reverse complement strand
TAATCTCACAAGATAATCATTAAGTCTCTACTTTGACTCAAGTTTATGGAAAGATGTCATTGACAACCAATCCATGCTAATACCTCTTTTAGACCATGTGTGAGAAGCTATCACCATCCATGACCTAAGTATAAAGGCTTTATAGCCTTAGGTTCAATTAGGTAAGAGAAGCCCTTCAACCCTATAACCATTACTATGTGAGAAGTCTATCATGTTAAGTTCATCTTCATGCCTAACATCATGTCTAGAATTCTACATAGACAAAGTTATCATCATGACTTAAGTGATTCTATCACTTCCTACCATCTATGATTCATAAGGTGAATTAGATAGGTAAAGATCTTTCATCACAATTCTATTCATTTGCCTTGTATACACATGTAGATTTTACTCTCAAAGCATTAACATCTATAGTCAATCATATTAGTTTCTTTCTAAAGCCATAGTGATCAACATTCACAACTATGAGTCTTCATTCTCAATAACTCTTCATCACAAAAACATATTATGAACCTAGATTACAAGGCATTCAATCACATTTTTCATTACTAGGTGATTCAAGCCACAATTCATCCTAAAGGTTCAATTCCAACTTTACAATTCAAGATGAATCATATTCATTGAGGTCTAGTTCAATTCATGTCTAGGTATTCCTAATCTTGAACAATTACTACACATGACATTGATTTAAGAAGATTACCTATGAACCTTCAATTTCACCTCTAATGGCATAAACCCACAAATATCACATTCATCAATTTAGACGAGGGTTTACCATATAAATTACATAAATTCATCATATAATCATAATTCAATGTTAATACAATCATAATTAGGTATTATCTACTAGATTGGAATCATACCTAAACCCTACCCAGAATGTAAGAAGAACCCTAGCTAGAATTGGGTTTTTGACTTCACAATTGGGGGAAAACCTAGGGGGATCTATTGGTAGAAGAAGCCATATATGATTAAGCTAACATACTTCAATTCATAGCCCTAAAAGTAGCTTGAAAAAATGGAGTAAATATGCCCCTCTTCCTTCTCTTTGTCTTCTTCACTTCTAGAGAGAGAATTAATTGAGAGAATTTTGGGGTTCTTTGATGAATGAGTTCATGACGTAGTTTATGGGTATATTAAGCTTGTGTAGGTGGTTAAATAACTAACTAACCGACCTCCCTTAACCCCTAATTAATTACTTAACTAATTCCCAAACCCCCGACTTAAAACTAAAACTTAAAAACTTTCTTGACCCACGAGACCCCAGCCCACGGACCGTGGGTGGTTCCACAAGGCATACTGTCAAGTCGTGGATAGTTCAGAGACTTGGGTGGTTCCACAAGGCCTACTGTCCAGCCTCAACTTATGACACCCACCTACGGGGCGTGGGTCCACATCCGTAGGTGATGCTGCTTTTTGACAGCTTTTGTGTTGTTTTATGGGTCCTCCTCAAGGACCGCTTGGGTGGTCCTTGGGGGGGGGGGGTTGTACCTTGATGCCCTAACCCTTAAACCTCCATACTAAGTTGGGGAATCATTTTTACGACTTTTAATCCTAATACCACACATCAAAACTCTTACGAAGAGCTCTAGAACTCTCTAGTTCAACTTACTAATTACACATGTAAGGATACAAATCTTTTGATCCAAACTACCTGATGCTCAACTTTTACTTATTGATAATTCAGACATTTAGCCAAAAATTCTGCAATCCTTTATCCCATTCAACTAATATACTTCCCACAGATCATTGTATATCTTGGTGGCTTCCGAGTGAATAGAATAACGAGAACAATGAGCTTCAGTCAGAATCTAATTTCTCAATTCATCAACATTTGGAGCACATCACTGACCTTAATATCAAAGGACACCATCTCCCCCTTTGGAGAAAGCCTCAATGGCATTTTCGAAAATCAACTTCTTCAAATCAACATCTTGGTTAGCCTTCACAAATGATACAAAAGACGATTATGTACCATTATGAACAACTACACCACCTTCATTAGAATCAAGCAAGGGAACACCCAATCGAGCCAATTTATGAACATCACGAACTAAATCCTTCTTATCATCTTCAACATGAGAAATACTACCTATCAAAAGTCATCTAAGATCATCTGCTACCACATTCGCTTTCCTGGGATGATATAGTATACTAATGTTATAAACCTTTAACAACTCAAGCCACCTCCTTTGGTGAAGATTTAAATCCTTTTGAGTGAACACATACTTTAAGCTCTTATGGTCGATAAATACATCTACATGAAATCCATACAAGTAATGCCTTCAAATATTTAGAGTAAACACCACCGCCTCTAACTCCAAATCATGAGTCAAATTATTTTTTTAAGCACCTTTAGTTTCCTTGAAGAATAAGCGATAACTTTTGAATGTTGCATCAAGACACAACCAAGACCAATCTGTGAAGCATCACAAAGAACTTCAAAACCATCTGATACTTTCGGTAATGTCAACACAAGGGCTGAAGTAAGTCTATCTTTCAACTCTTGGAAACTCTTCCCAAAAGCTTATGACCGTAGAAATTTCACTCTCTATTGAGTGAATGTCATCAAAGCCAAAGTAATGGAGGAAAACCCTTAGACAAACCTTTTATAATAAGCGTCCAAACCAAAGAAACTTTGTATGTCTGAAGCGGACAATGGTCTAGGCCAATTCTTAACCACCTCGATTTTTTTAGGATCGACTTGAATACCTCTGCCGAAGATAATGTGGCTAAGGAAAGTAACATACCTCAACAAAAACTCACACTTACTAAACTTAGCATAAAATTTACGGTCCTTGAGAATTTGCAACACAATCCTCAAATTCTCAACATACTCATCCTCACTCCATGAGTAAATCAAGATATCACCGATAAACATAATCACAAACATGTCAAGATATTACTTAAATACCCTATTCATCAATTATAAGAACACCACTGGGGCATTGGAAAACTAAACGACATCACCAAAAACTCATAATGACACTATCGAGTTTGAAAGGTCATCTTCAGAAAGACATTCTCCTTCACCCTCAATTGGTGATAACCCGACCAAAGATCAATCTTGGAAAAGTAACCAGCTCTTTGGAGTTGATCAAAAAGATAATCATTCCCTGGAATAGGATACTTATTCTTAATGTTAACCTTATATAATTAACGATAGTCAATACACATTTGCAAAGACTTCTTTCAAACAAACAACATCGGAGCACCCATGGAGAGATATTCAACCTAATGAAACTCTTATCCAACAAATCTTTCAATCTGTCCTTTACCTCCTTAAGTTTTTTAAGGGCCATAAGATAAGGAGCAATATAAATAGGTTGTATATCTAGGATAAGGTCAATAGTGAAGTCTATTTCCCTTTTAGGAGGAGGATCGAGAAGGTCATCGGGAAACACTTCTGGAAATTGATTTACAATTGGAATTGACTCAAGAATATGGGTCTTGGAATCTATATCCCTAACTTGAATATGATGATATATGCAAACCTTTGAGATCATTTTCCTAGCCTTTAGGAAGGATATAAATTGACTCTTAAAAATAAAATTATCCTTTTGTCATGATATGATCAATGGAAGCATAACATGCATGAAGTCAATTCATCCCAAAAATGATATCGAAATCTAACATATCAAGCTCTATAAGATCAACATGAGGGACTCTATGAGATATGAAAATAGAGCAATTCCTATATACCATCTTAGAAATCGTAGAATCACCAACATAAGTAGAAATATGAAAGGAATTAGAAAGGGTTTCGGGACCAAAATCAAATCTCATGGTCACATAAGGAGTAAAAAATGAAAAAGTAGCTCTCGGATCAAGTAAAACAAAAACATCAAGGTGAAAAACTTTCAACATATCAATCACCACATCTTGAGAGTCCTCGTGATCCTGTCAAGTCGGGAGAGCATAAAATTTGTTTTGCTTTGGAGCACTTGAACTAGAACCACTAAGTTGAGCTTGCCTACTGTCATTACCCTTGCTAGCTTGCAACGAATAATCTTTCACTTTGTGACCACTCTTTCCACAACCAAAGCAACCATCCAAATCGGCCAAGCATTTACCATCATGCTTCTTGCCACACCTAGTGCAAGTAGATATGGAAGATCCATTACCACGACCTCCTTGGAGCTTAGGGTTAGACACTCTATCCTTATTGAACATAGGAGCCAGAACAGTAGAAGAACTTTGACCAGAAAACTTTTGCTGAAATTGAGGAAACCCATATCCACCAAATCTAGAATGAAAAAAGTCACCATTACCGGTCCTTGCCCTCTTAAACTATCTTGCCCTTTCCTTGAGCTTTTCATCTTCAATTTGTTGGGAATGTATCATCTAAAGGGAGATATCCATATCCTTGATCAACATAGTGGTACGACACTCTTTGACAAACATTTCAGACACATGCGATACAAACTTACTCATCCTTACCCTAGTGTCGCTAACCATAGTGGGAGCATATTTTGTAAATTGAGTAAACTTCAAAGCATACTCCTTGACACTCATATTTTCTTGATGGAAATTAATGAACTCAAGAACTTTTATTTCTCTTATTTCAAGAGGAAAGAATCATCAAGAAAAGCTCCTTTAAATTTTTCCCAATCTAGAGCACCGCAACAACCACCTTCTCTTTCTTCCATTAGTTTAACCAAACTTGAGTAATACCCTTGAGTTTGTAAGCGGTCAATTCAACTTTCTCAACTATAGGCAATCCTATAGTATCTGCTATCTTATAAACCTAATCAATGAAGTTTTGAGGATCCTCATCCACCTTCGACCCATGAAACAATGTAGGATTCATCCTAGTGAAGTCCCTTATCCATATTGCCTCCGTACCAAAATTTTGGGTTCACATGAGCAATGGTCTCTCTATTGACTTGGGTCATCATAGCTTGAGCCAACACATTGTAAAGGGCTTAGAATCCGACATGAGTCACTTGCTCAACCTAAGGGCAACCGGAACTTGAGGAACTCGGGACCCACATTTTAACTGCCCACATCCTTGTCATGTAATTTTTTCTAGAGGTTATATCCTAAAAAGCATCTAACACAATTTAGAAAGGATGTTTATAGAGATAGACTATATGTCATAACTTTAGAGTAATGAGAGAAAAGAAAGTTCCTTAATGTTTTGTAGCCTTTTATTCATAAATATGACGTGCTTCACAATTATGAGGAAGACTCTACTCAACGCGGCTTATTAGATATCTTAGGATATTTTCCTAAAACCTTGTGATCTAAATACCAAGTTTGTCAAAAGTAAAATTATACCCTAGATGTGAATGGAGTAGAGGACCTCAATAGGCCCTACACAACCCACTTGACATACATATAAATAATATAATAGACAAAAGTAGAGTACTTCATATATGAGAGAGTTTGACATAACTAGTAGAACTCTAACATGGTCTCAACAAGAAATTCTAAGTTCAAAAGTAGTGGTTGGGATATAACCCATACACCATGTAAAATATATTAAAACTAAAAACATGAAAGAATGTAAACATAGGTGACAAGGTCCTCGGAACATGAGGACTCACCAAGCCTTCAATCTACTAAGCAATCCACTTGCCATGAATTGGAGGAGGAAGATCACCAGATCCTACATTAGTTAAACAATGTAGTTTCAAGTATGCATTAGTATATGTAATGTACAAAGTATGAGGGATATGCAATAAAATATGAAACATGATCATAAGGGGACATAGTAAAAAATATAATATGCATAGTCAAGCTAAACATAGTAAAACCCTTTAAATAAGGAATCATAAATCATGAACACGTTCAATGCATCTTAAAACATAAGGAAAGCTTTATAAAAATCTTTAAGAACAAATTATTTCAATTTGTGGTATATTAGCTTTAACCGACAATAAACCATGTGAGCTATAACATGGAATCCGATGTGTCTCCCACACCAAGAAGGGAGATTCTACTTTCCAAGGTAGGAGTTTGTATCATATCATATGTTATATGTGTATCCACTAGATAGCTCATTTAAGACAATCCTATGGGGGCACATAGTTTGGGACTAGAAGTTGCTAATAGAGACTACCTTATTTGTGCCTCGACCTCAAAGTTATCTCGGTGCTAAGTTAAACCCCAAAGGTATAGTCCTATTCATAAACATATCATAATCTATGGAGAAACACAACTAAGTCACTTATCCAAGCTAAAAACATCAAGGAGTAGCTCATTAAATCTTGAATCAAGTATATGTCAAAAAACATTTCCATAAACCATGATTTCTTAATATGTGAGAAAGTCCTTTCACAATTTTATTGATTCTTAATCTTAAATCAACCTAGATCATAAAACCTTTATTTTGATAAATTTTATGTAGTCTTCATGAAAACATCATTCATAGATTAACTTTTTTTCATAATTTCATCTCATTGAGGGTTCATTTTCAAAATCATGATCAATGCATGGGTTCATGTAAAATAAACTGCAAAGCATGTAATTGAGTCAAATAAAATCATAATAACATCAAATCTGAACAATTGAAAAACACAATTAGAACCCATGAGGAATTGAATGAAAACATAATAATAATTATGAAATTTGACTTGGAGAATTGAGAAAGCTTGGGGATCAATGGGTGAATGGAACCCATTGATGAAACTCTACATAACTTAAGTATAAAAGCCCAAAAGAAATGGAGGAATGTGATACTTGATGCTTGAAACCCTAGGTGTTCTTCCTTGACCTTGAGAGAATTTGGAGAGGATGAATGATGATGGGAATTAGGGATTTGAGTGAATGAGAGAGTTGGGTAATTTTAGGGGTTTAAGAATAGTTATAGGACTTATAAAATAAGGTAAAAACTATAATAGGTATTAAATGCATAGAAAATACTCAAATACCCTTAAGAAATAAGTGTCAGACGACCCTACGGTTACGACTTATGGACTGTCTTGTCAACCATAGGCCATGTTACTGTGGCCTAAAATTTTCCAACTTCCTATGACACCCTTCTATGGACCATCTAAATCCCTACACTCTATAGACCCCATCTGTAGATCTCAACTTTAAGCAAAAATTTAACTAAGTCTAGAACCTTCTATGAGACTCATCTATGACTCGTCAACTTTCCTACAACTCATCTTATTCATACTTAGGTCAAATGTCAGAAACTTGAATCTCCTAAATATCAAACATCATTCCTATATGTGTCATCTATGTCTTGTAGAACTATCTACATATTGTATATTTTTCTCGTAAGACATAATCAATAGCACAGAAACATAATTTCCTTTTCCTTTAAGCTTCCAAATCTCTGAGGTGCTACATGTGGTACCTTCAGAATTTTTATTTCACCAAGGAGAAAATTCATATCCTACGTGAGAATTTATTCAAGAAAGAGTCATACCTGTTTCGTGTCTACGCCGATGAGATTATTTGTTGTTGTGTTCCTGAGGTTTAGATGATGAGTATATTGAAAGTTTGTCATTTGTCTCTTGTTGGTAGTCATTATAGTGGTATCTAGATTGCGCAAAAGATCTTGCAGTATGGGTATTATTAACATACCATTCAGCAATATACTCATTATTTCACCGAGTCTTGTATCACTGTTAAAGAGAATGAGGTATTTCAAGGAAGCAAGAACTCCACTTACTCCAATTTTGGTTATTGAATTGTTCAATGTGGGGGACTTGATTTAATGGGTCCATTTGTAAGTTCAAATGGTATGAAGTACATACTTGTAATGGTTGACTATGTGTCTAAATAGGTGGAAGTTGTTTCGCTTTCAAACAATGAAGGAAAGAGTGTCACTCATTCCTAAAAACAATATATTCTCTAGATTTGGTACACCAAGGGTGATTATCAGCGATGGTGGTTCTCACTTTTGTAATAAGTTTTTGAAGGCATTGCTTCATAAGTATGGTATTCAACATATCGTGGAAACTCCTTACTATCCGCAGTCTAGTAGGTAAGATGAAATGTCAAATACAAAAATCAAGCAAATCCTTGCAAAGACTATGAATGCAAACAAAACTATTTGGTCGAGAAATCTTGATGATTCTCTGTGGGCATATTGTACTGCATTCAAGAATCCCAAAGATATATCTCCTTACCAACTTGTGTATGGGATGTTTTGTCGATTGCTTGTAAAGCTAGAGCACAAACCTATGTGGCCACTCAAGAAATTGAATTGAGATTCAGGTGCTACATCAAATTAGAGGTTAAATGAACTAAATGGACTTGATGAGTTTCAACTGAAAGTGTATGGAAGTTCAGTCGCTTACAAATAAAAGATGAAGAAGTAACATGATCAAATATTGAAAAACGTGAATTTTCTCCTAGTGATTTGGACCTTTTCTTGAATGCAATGTTGCATTTGTTTCTTGGCAAACTCAAGTCAAAGTGGACTCGACCGTTTCGAGTTGTGCAAGTGTTTTCACATGGAACGGTTGAGTTAGAAAATAATGAGGGAACAAGGTTCAAGGTGGATGGTCAAAGGAGAAAACACTACATGAGACAGCCGAAATAAGTAAAAGAGATTGAAAATAGGATATTGAGGAAGTCCGAGTAATCAAGGAATCTATGTCGTGCCTAGATGTTAAATCATGCACTGCTTGGAGGCAACCCAAGATGTTTAGTTAAAGTTATTTTTGTTTGTTTTCTCTTTTAAGCTTTGATTTTAGGTTAGTATGGGTTAACTTAGGGTCTGTGTCAAAATAGTGTTAAGAAAAAAATAAAAGGAAGGCCTAATGGTTGCTACATGTGTAGAAAAGAAAGAAAAAACAGGAAATAATTTATGTGCATGACGGTCCTACGGATGGGTCCTACGGGCCGTATGAAGTTTGACGGACCATAGGCCCTGTTCCTAGAACCTAAGATGAGGTAACATGATTGAGGACTTGTTCTACTGGTCCCATCTACGAGTCGTAGTTCATTCGACGAGCCATACATGGTAGCCGTAGAAACCTATGTTCATAAGCAGCTCCATGTTTAGGTCTACGAGTGCAAAGTACGAATCATAGAAATTTCTACAGTTCATAGTCTATACAAGTAGACTCCAAGTAAGTTTCTAACCTTTTCTGAGTGTATAATCGATATATGGAAACTTTCTACGGCTCATACAAAATCTTACTGCCCATACAAAGGCTTACGTAAGACCTAGTAACGTTGAATTTAGCCAACCCGACCATGACCCTTTTAAATAAAATGACCCCAATTCAATTTCTCCCTTATTCATTCCCCCCTTCAACCATTACAAAAATCCAAAACTTTCCACCTTTTCAAATAAACCGTCCCAACCCTTCCACTTTCCACTAATCATGTATCCTCCATTTTATCATATATCCTGAACATTTCCATCACCCAATTCTCATTTTTCCTTTCTTCTCCATTTTCAAAATCTTTTCTTTTCTACTCCATAAAATCCAACTCGTTCGAAATTTCCCACAAGGTAGTCACGAGTCAGGGTCAAGTAAGTTCGAGTCTTCACAACTCTCACAACCCTCACACAAATTTGAATTCATTCTTAAAGGAATAAATTTCATCCTATTGATTTCATGTGTTGAATTCAAGTTGTAAATCGACGTAGGGTTTGAATTATTTTGAGGAATAAACTACAAAGTATGTTCAAACCCGAGGAATGATGGTATTGTGGGTGTTCGTAGTTAAAATAATACATACATATATTTAGAATTAGCTTGGGCTGATGATTACTGAAATTACAAAATGATGTGTGAAATACTCACACTGATGGGCGACTTGTGACCTACAAAGGTCTTATATGGATCATACACCAATCTACGATGTGTAGTTTCCCTTCATAGACATGCCTTGAGGACTAGTGTAGACTATTTCATACTAACCTTTGTACAGATGCTATCTACGGGCCATAGAAATATCTGCGGATAATAGAAAGTTTGACGGACTGTACTGTAATATCATAGTTCCAACTTCGGAAATTATAGGCTTGCCATCCTATGATTAGGTCCTACGGCCAATAGAACCTTCTACGGACCATGTGAACCCAACCATAGGACCATAACAATAGATTTATTAGGGGAAAAAATTTGGTTTCGTATATTCTTTTTCAATTTCTTACTTTCTTTTGGCCTCTCTAAGTTACTAACAAGTTTTCTGCAGGTACAATGTCAAGGAAAGGGTGTAAAGCCACTCCATCTTCGTCTTGGGACGAGAATTATTCCAAATACAACCTTAGGGATGAACCTACTGATGGTGAAAAGTGTGGGTCACAGTATAACCCCGACATGAGAAATGACTCACCATAGAGCACCAGAAACCAAGCTCGGTAGCTAAAGATAATCCTAGACCAAGTTTGCATAGCTGGCCCATCACGGGTATCTAATCTCCAGTCTAAAAAGGGAATTGGCTCACTGAGCGAGGCAAATACTTCACCGACAGATTTCGCATTGGGATCTCAGTTCGAATCTCAATCAAGTTCAGAAGGTTCTTAATCCGATGAATCAAACGAGCATGAATAGTTTGTTTGGGTTGTGGGACAAACTAACCGTTTTAATATCCTGACATGTTGAAGATCTTTTGGAAGGTATTAGATTAAAATCTGAGAAGAAACCCTAGACAATCGATTGCTAAAGAGCCTGGATTTTGACCGTTAGTGTACATATTGCACCGAAGATACATGCCCTATTCAAAAGACACCAATGCAGGTGGATGGAAAATTGCCCAAGCCAATACAGTGAAAATAAGGTCCGAGAGTTTGATGTCTCATATGTACCAAGAGTTAATAATATGATGCCAAAGAGGGGAAAGGAACTAGCACAACCTCATTTTTTTAGCACAGTGATTCGGGATGTCCTAGTTGACATATCATAGCAGACCATTCGTCGATTCCTACATGGCCCAACTTATGAACATATTGTATTGTCATCCAAGTTTGATCATTGAAAGCATGCAGATAGTTTGAGATAAAAAAGCAATTAAATATTCCTCTCAAAAAGAGGATTTATTGAGATTGGTCGCAGGATATATTGTAGAGCATGGGGTCAAAGCATACTGGGTACGTGGTCGTGACCCAACAAAAAAGTCCTCACTGAATTTTGCTACTAAATTTGGTGGTTTATCATCCATTCCTGATTATTCCCCACTATGGTGGATACTTATTTAATTCATGATCGGATGGTGATGGTTGCATATCTCATAGATGGATATGAGATTGATTTTTCTCAAGTGCTGATTAAGGAGATAAATGAGTGAGCATTCCAGATTTCCACAACTTTCCCCTTCCCTGTGCTAATTTTCTATCTATGTCAAAAGTCCATTGTGCTTCTACTTGGTGGTATTGGTCCGTTGATATCATTGACTAGAACACTAGACGTCGGGCTTATCTGAGATGAGGCAAACCCGATTGTGTCATGATAACGCTCATGGTTTAGTATGCCACAGATGGCGACTACCGCACAGCCCAGAGAGGGTGAGGTTTATGCAAAAATACCGCAACTTATGAGCCCATTGAGGTTACACTATCTATATCTGAACTGGTTGGTAGCACGCCATATGCTGCTAATCAATAGGGTCAGCACACTAACCAGTCACCCTAGTTAAGTGGTTAGAGACGCAGATGGCTCAATTGCTACAACAACATCGACTATGAGTTTGGTCTGTGTTTAAGGAGTCAGAGAATCGGATGCGAGCTCCAATGGCAGAACACACTGAGGCTACCCAGCGGCAAAGAGATGCATTTAAGTTGAAGATACTCACTAAGCCCAAGAGTACCTTGAGTGCAGACCTTGAGGGATTTTGGGAAGAGATAGACAGACTCAAGCCCGATGTTGATGCACTGAATGCCGCATTGTTATCTACACCACCTAGTGTAAGGACCCATAAAATGAATAGGTGAAACTAGAGCCTAATGAGTTTGTCTTTGAGTTGATATGAGGTTTGAGGTTGAAAAATGTTATCCCAAGCTTAGGTTGAGGACTTTAAGGGTTAAACTTCAAGGTAGGACTCCCCAAGGACCATCCTAGGGGTCCTTGAGGAGGACCCTAAAGCCTAACCCCCAAGACTCTAAGAAACCAAAAGCTGTAATTTTGGGATGACCTACAGATGGGGACCTACGCCCCGTAGGTCCATCCACGCCCTATGGATGGCCTTCATATGTCAAGGTCCCAATTGACAAGCCACAACCCCAAACCACAAACCAGCAAGATGGGGCATCACCCCACCTACGGTCCGTAGATCATGGGGCGTCGATGGCACCTGTAAAAGTTGCTAAGGCTCAACCATTGTGGAGTTGGTTTGGTAAATTCCATATTACGTTCGTTTAGTTGGGGGACGGTTATTATTGGTTTATTAAAGTATTTTTTTTAAAGTATTAAACTCCTTTTTAGACTTCATTTTGTATAATCACAAATTAGAACCCACCTCTCCTCTCTAAAAGTTCTCTCTATAGAAACCTCCATTGGAGATGAAGGATTCAAGCTCTCAAGCTCAAGATTTCATCTTTTTCACGCAATTTTCGTGGAGTTTCTCCCCTAAAGGTATGGTAGTCTTTATTCTTGACTTAGTTTCTTTCAAGGAGACAATTTCAAAGATGATTTCAAGTATCCAAAGTTCCCCAAAAACCCTAGTTTTCAATCTATGTGTGGGTTCAACTTCAAAACGTTTTCAAAAGGTTTTATATGATGAATTATGAATAGCATGTGGTATTAATGATGAATTAAGATGATTTCTCCTATGAACCCATGTTTTTCCCCAAATTCCTAGGTTGTAAATTATGATTGGGAATTTATTGATCATGGAAATATGTTGAATTGTTTATGTTTATATTGAATTAGTTATTGAATCATGTCAATTTCCTTATCTTGTAGTATCTTGGATTTATGGGTTGATGTTGATTCATAATCTTGGAAAGCAAGTTCATGAAGCATATATGTATGATTATTATGTTTAATATATGTGTGTGATTTCAATGAAAGTGTTATGATCATGTTTAGAATGTAATTGTGTTATGATTGAATGTTATTTCTCAATGAACACCGATGAATGATGAGGCTATATGTGAAAGGTTATTCTCACATACACACACAGTCATGAATGACCAATGAATGAAGTTTCTATGATGATGTTAATGATGAAGTATCTATTGTAAGACTATTCTCAATTGTACTCTAATGAATGATAATGACATGTTGTGAAAGGACTTTCTCACAATATGGGAATTCCTAGTTGAAAGGATATTCTCAACTTTGAATCTATGAGCTATCCAATAAATGAATGTTGGGTTTGATATGGATACTCAACTGTGAGTTGAGTTGGGGTATCCTGTAACAATCTCTTATCCCATAATGAACTAAAGTAATGAATGTTAAGTACTCCATGGAGAATAATGCTAAGCACCGAGTGGACAGTTATTTGAGACGGAAGCTCTCACGTGAGTTGAGGCGGGCTTTCTAGTAGCAATCTCTTGAGATGGATGCCCTCACGTGAGTTGAGGAGGGGTGTCTAATAGAAATCAATCTCCCTATCCCATAAACTATGTGCCCACACAGTTCTAAGTAGTGGATCCACCTAAACTAAAAGTAATGGTCCTACAATAGGCAAGTAGGAATCCCTTATTCGGTGAGGGTGACACCGGGATTCCATGAATTGCTCACATGGTCTATGTCGGTTAAGGCTTACCTCCACAAAGAATGTTAATGAAGTATGGATTCTCAAGAATGCACTATTTAGTATGGGTGGTAGTAGGGATGCCATCCATGCATTTTACAAGTAGGCTTTGAAAGTTGTTCTGGTGTGTTCCTTTATGTTGTAATATTAAATGAAATGAATGTGTTCTTATGATGATGTTTATGAGAATGTTGATTTAATGTGTAATGAATGACGGTGTTCTAAATGAAGCTAACTAAGAATGTTGACTTATATGCTTAAATGTAATGATGCATGCTATACTTGGATTGTATTATGAGTTACTTCCTTGTCATGACTTATTGAATATGAAGGTGTCTTGTCTATGGTGGTTCCAAAGGAGTACTTAGTGTGAGTAGTAGTATGGGATGCTACTCATACATTGCACAAGTATGACTTAGGGTTTCCCTAGATGATGGTCCTAATGTGTTGGTATGACTTATGAAATGTTTATGTCTCTTATGTATGAGTATTGTGTAAAGATGGAAAGGGTGAATGGTAAGTTCACTTTTGGTAGCCTTAATGTGGTGCCAAGTGTGGATGGTGGTATGGGATGCTATTCATACATTGCACAAGGTATAGCTTGGGGATATTTATGGTGAAAGCTTAATGTGACGAGATGACTTATACGTGATTATGTTCCATTGTGATGAAATAGCTTAAATGTGATGATGCTCTAATGTGAAGAAATGACTTGTATATTGGTTATGTATGTATATTATGCCTCTTATAGTTAAGTTCATGATGTTTTCTCAAAATGGCATAAAGCATGATTTCCGAAGAAAATGTCCTTTTTAAGCATGGTTTTTGCATGGCTATCATAATTAGTACTTTATGTGCTAACCCATATTTCTTCATTTTTACCAAAGTGTCGGGTTTGGAGATGTGATGTCCTATACTTGAAAGATAGGTTTCTAAGGAGCCTGCAGTTGAAGATATGGTGAGTCCTCATAATTCAAGGACAAACCTACTAGTTCCCTTACGTATTTTATTTTTGTTTAGAGCTTTTGTATGGGATTAATCTCAAAGTTTATTCAAAGTATTGTAGATGGTTTGAGACAAAGCATAGAAAGTCTTCCGCTTGCTTTTTATGAAAGATGACTTCGATTGTAAAAGAAAAGTTTTAAATTCCACTTTATTTTCCTATGTTCTTAAGTTCAAGAAAGCTATGAAGCTTGTATGAGACTTGTAAGAGTCTTGTTGTCACGACCCAAGAGTACCCCCTAGACGTGACATGGCATACTTGACCCGGAAGGGGTCTCTACAAGACCTTACCATCATCATAACATAAAGACATAGAATAAATGCGGAAAATTTAAAACTTTTACAATCAAAGTCAACTTCTTTTGCATATATGAAAATAGTGTCTAGACCTTGTCTCAATCACCATCTGGTACATAAAGAGTACAAATAGGGTCAAAGCCCATACATCAATAAAGTCTCAGAATACTAAGTACAATAGAAGCTAAGAGCAATAATGTCTTGTCCTCAAACTTGAAGACTCACCAAGCCTAGGGAATAGTCGACCCAAGCTTCAACAACCGGAACCTACACTCATAGTAAAGTAGAAAATATGGGTTTGCACAATTAATTGTACTAAGTATGGAAGCCATGCACAAAAATCCTTAAAACATGCTCAAAAGGGACATTTAGTTGAAATCATGCCTTTTCATGTTTAAAAGCCATTATGCACATTTATGAAGAAACATAAGTCAAACCAACATATAAGCAACCCAAAGCCACGCTAGTGCAATGCAAAGGTAAGATCCCAAACCCTACCAAATGCCAAGTATCACATTTAGGTCACCAACAACATACATTTCATACATTACCATAGTCATAACCAACATACATAAGTGAGGAGACATTCATGTACATAACTTATCACAAATGAAGTCAACCTTAACATTCATACATACCTTTCATATATAATCCATAAGCCATCATACCATAAGAGAACATCACCATAAGCCCTCTTAAAGTCTACTTGTGCAATGCATGAGTGAAGCCCCATACCCCCACTCATACTAAGTAGTACCTATCAAGAAGTCACAATTAAAGTCCATGTTCATACTATAGTTCATATTCATATCATATAAGGAAGAATAGCATTAACCGACATAGACCATGTGAGCTACATGGAATCTGTTGTTCTACCCCCACACCAAAAAGAGGTGTCCTACTTGCCTAAGGTAGAACTTTCATAATAGCTTCTAGGTGGATCCACTAGCTAATACCTATGTGGGCACATAGTTATGGGATTAGGAGATTGATTCTAGAAACCTTGACTACTAACGTGGAGGTTTCCATCTCATGAGATAACCATATTGGGAACCCAACTACTAGCATGAAGGAACCCATCTCATATTCATATCCGCTCGGTGCTAAGCATAATTCCTTTTAAGAGTTATGTTAAGTCTTTACTTAGATTATTAGTCACAAGAGAATTCACTAGGCATTCAAGACAACATAATATAATAAGAGCTCAAACATTCATTTGGTGAGAATGTCCTTTCACCCTTTGAACCATCAACATGTGAGCAAACCTTTCACATCTTACCAATAGTGTATTCATGAGCATGACCTTTCAATCAACACAATAAACTTTTCATAACATACATACATACTTCATTCATAATCAAGTGTAAGGGTGTAGGGAAAAAGGATATGGCATCAACACCACAACTACACAATTGATATAGAATCATTACTATCTAAGTAAATCCCAATTTCATACACAATTCTTATAAGGAAATATAACCCTCATACCTTTGCCCTTCAAGGTTCTTGAAACCACAATCGATCCAACCATATACAATTACTACATAATATAGGAGGAATTCATGATTCAATAGCTTAATTAACATAAACATATTAAAATTGTCAACTTCTCAACATCAATCAAGCCATACATAATTCATACTTTAGGAAGAAGGGGAAATCTTGGGTCCAAGGGAGATTTTCATCAAAATCCAACAAGACTACATTACTCCAACCATAAATCATCATAATTAACCATAACAATCCACAATTAAACAAGTGAAATCATTTTAGAAGAAGACCCATGACTTGAATTGAAAACCCTAGATATTGGGGAATTGAAGTCTTGAAAACATAATTTTGAAGGGGCTCCTTGGGTGATATCTGCCCAAGTATGAAAAGCATCCATACCTTATCTAAGAAACTCCAAGAACTTTGGGGAAGAACCTTTAAAATCTTGCAACTGTAGCTCCAATGAATTATTCTTCTTCTTGAGTCTAGATAGAGAATATTTTAGAGAGGATGAAGTTTTGATTTCAATTTGGGTGTTTGTTAATAATGACCAACTATTGTGAAATTTGACTTAAAAATAATGTATAAAGTACCTCTAAAAATACCCAAAACACCCCCACTTTAATTGGACTAAAATAGGAAATGACCTAAAAGACCCTCATTAATTGGACCCGTCGAGGCCTCATGACCCACTCGATGAGTCATGGTGAGGAACACGACCCGTTGTCCTGCTCGTGGAGTTGAAGCAGTAGCTCCCTTTTTGGAGCTCAAGGCTCCATCGCCTAAGGCACCCTCACGAGCACCTTGATGATCCGTGAAGTGGACCACGCCCCATGGTCATGCCCGTGGAGGGTGAGGCATTAGCTAGGCTACTCCATGCCCTCATGCCCCCATGCCCTCACTCCCAAGTCTCCTTCACGAAGGGCTCCACGAGCCATGATTAAGACCACGAGCCGTGGTCCCTTCCGTGAAATTTGAGGCAGTGGCTTGGCCAAAGGGTGGCCAATTTCCCATGGCCAAGGGATCTTCACGACCAGCTCTAGGAGTCGTGGAGTGGACCACGACTAGTGGTCCCCTACGTGAATGTTAAGGCAATAGCTCCTAGCTAGGGGCAGCCTTGGCTTAGCCCCTTTTCCTTGGCACTTGCCCCTTGGTCTTGACTCAAATTTCCTCATTTTAACCTTAAATCATTTACTAAGACTTTGGGGAGTCATTTTTATAATTTTAACCTTACGTTTAGGCTCTAGTTCAACCTACTCATCTCTAGGTCGTTACAATTGTACGACGTGTCGCTTTCGGGGTGTAGGCTCGGGTTGTGACAAATATGGTATTAGAGCACAAGATTTTGGAATGGTTTTAGGATGTCTCAAACCACATCTAGTAGAGTCTTGTTCATAGTGTGAAGCACACCACATTTATGAATAGGAGGCTATTGGGTGTTAGGAAAGTCTCACTTCTTCATTCTTCAAGTCATGCCATAGAGTTTAACTCTATAATGTATTTTTCTTATTCCTTATATGATGGTCTCTAGGATATTACCACTTGAAAGGCTTATGCTAGAAGGAGTGAGGGAGGAAGGTTGGTTGTGACGCCAATTATGGCTATGTGACTTGTTAGATTTGAGGTGAGAGATTGTGATGTTGCCTTCGGTATAAGTGGGTTGCTTTATGGTTATGCTTAGATAAGGGTAGAACCCAACTTAGTCCTGATGAGTTTTGAGGTATGTCGAAAGTGTTGATGAAATGAGGTGTTTTAGAAATGCCTAGATGTGTGTAGTGAATAGAGTCTTTTAAAAAGGATAGAAGTGTAATTCACCTCTGTTTAGAACCATCTTGGGAGATGAGTGTGAAGGTTTAGTTATGACTTGATCAGACCTTAGAATGGAAAGAATTAAAGTTTAAAAGAGTTTGTATAGGCTTACTCCCAAGTGGGGGATAATGTGCTTAGATGGTAAGGTCATTGAGAGTCCTTGATGGTCATGAGTTAGGCTTGCTTGATAATCTCACCTTAAGAGGTGTAATGAGTTTGAGGAGTTTAGACCCGGTGTGGTAGACTCATATGAGACCTTGAGTGGTGTTGGTAAGGTTGTTTGTGAACAAGAGTTGCTTAATAAGGACCTTTCTAGTTTAGAAGTACTGGTTGGGATCTTAGACCGGCATGTTAAGAAATAAAAGAGTAAAGAAATGGTTTCCATGAAAATTTGACGAGAAGGTATGTTGAATAGTAAAGTTGTTGAGAGTTCCTTTTTGGGTTTGTTTCATGTTTTGGAGTCATGTGTGAATATGTGTTTCCATGGCCTTTTTATGTTATGCATGTTCTTGATGAGCTTATGTTTAAATGAGAAATTGAGTTATCATGAATTGTGTTCTTCATGTTGATGTGCATTTAGTATGAGTTGTCTATATGCTTCATGAGATTAAATTGTTGAACATGCCTAAATATGCTTTTAAGAGGAATTGCGTAATGTGCTTAATGATGTTATGATGAGCATGATATGAGTTGGAGAAGGTCATTCCTCCAATGAGGTAATAAATGTTGAAGTTATGTTGCATAATGAGTTTGTAGATGTAGTTCCTATCTTGTGTTGCATTGAGCTTATTGATGTGAAGTTGATGTTTCCTCCTAGTTTTGTGCATTGTTTATGATGTTGCATGCCTGATGGGCTGCTAGTCTTGAGTTGTTAATCCCTTAAAAGTGTTTAAAGTATCATTCGAGGATGAATGTTCCCAAGTGGGGGATAATGTAATGACCCGTAAAAAAGAATAGGTGAAACTAGAGCCTAGGAGTTTGTCTTTGAGTTGATGTGAGGTTTGAGGTTGTAAAATGTTGTCCCGAGCCTAGGTTGAGGGGTTTAAGGGTTAAACGTCAAGGTATGACTCCCCAAGGACCACCCTAAGGGCCCTTAAGGAGGACCCTAAAGCCTGACCCCCAGGACCCTAAGAAACCAAAAAGCTATAATTGGGATGACCTACACCCCATAGATCCATCCACGCCCAGTGGATGGCCTCCGTAGGTCAAGGCCCCAATTGACAAACCACAGCCCCCAAACCACATACCAGCAGAATGGGGCGTCACCCTACCTACGGTCCGTAGGTCATGGGGCGTCGATGGCACCTGTAAAAGCTGCAAAGGCTCGGCCATTATGGGGTTAGTTTGGTAGATTCCATATTAATTTCATTTAGTTGGGGTACGGTTAATATTGGTTTATTAAAGTATTTTAAGGGTTTTTAAAGTATTCTACTCCTTTTAGACTTAATTATTTCAAATCACAAATTAGAACCCACCTCTCCTCTCCAAAAGTTCTCTCTCTAGAAACCTCATTGGAGATGAAGGATTCAAGCTCTCAAGCTCAAGAATTCATCTTTTTCAAGCAATTTTCGTGGAGTTTCTCCCCCAAAGGTATGGTAGTCTTCATTCTTGTCTTAGTTTCTTTCAAGGAGCATATTTCAAAGATGATTTCAAGTCTCAAAATTTCCCCAAAAACCCTAGTTTTCAATCTATGCATGAGTTCAATTCCAAAACATTTTCAAAAGGTTTTATTTGATGAATTATGAATAGAATGTTGAATTAATGATGAATTAAGATGATTTCTCCTATGAACCCATGTTTTCCCCAAAATTCTTAAGTTGTGAATTGTGATTGGGAAATTGATTGATCATGGAAGTATGTTGAATTGTCTATGTTTATATTGAATTAGTTATTAAATCATATCAATTTCCTTATCTATTGTAGTATCTTGGATTTATAGGTTGATGTTGATTCATAGTCTTGGATGGCTAGTTCATGAAGGATATATGTATGATTATTTTGTGAAGTATATGTGTGTGATCTGAATGAAGGTGTTATGATCATGTTTAGAATGTAATTGTGTTATGATTGAATGTTATTTTTCAATTAACACCTATGAATGATGAGGTTATATGTGAAAGGTTATTCTCACATACACACACTCATGAATGACTAATGAATGAAGTTCCTATGATGATGTTAATGATGAAGTATCTATTGAAAGGCTATTCTCAATTGTACTCTAATGAATGATAATGACATGTTGTGAAAGGACTTTCTCACAATACGGGGATTCTTAGTTGAAAGGCTATTCTCATCTTTGAATATATGAGCTATCCAATGAATGAATGTTGGGTTTGAGATGGATACTCAACGTGAGATGAGGCGGGGTATCTAGTAACAATATTTTATACCATAATGAACTAAAGTAATGAATGTTAAGTACTCCGTGGGGAATAATGCTAAGCACTGAGTGGATAGTAATTTGAGATGGAAGCTTTCACGTGAGTTGAGGTAGGGTTTCTAGTAGCAATCTCTTGAGATGGATGCCCTCACGTGAGTTGAGGCGGGGTGTCTAGTAGCAATCTCCCTATCCCATAAACTATGTGCCCAGATAGGCCTAGATAGTAAATCCACCTAAGCTAAAAGTAATGGTCCTACCTTAGGCAAGTAGGAATTCTTTATTTGGTGAGGGTGACACCAGGATTCCATGAATTGCTCACATGGTCTATGTCAGTTAAGGCTTACCCCCCACAAAGAATGTTAATGAACTATGGCTTCTCAAGAATGCACTACTTAGTGTGGGTGGTCGTATGGGATGACATCCATGCATTGCACAAGTAGGCTTTGAGAGTGGTTATGGTGTGTTCCTTTATGTTGTAATGTTAATTCAAATGAATGTGCTCTTATGATGATGTTTATGAGAATGTTTATTTAATGTCTAATGAATGAAGGCGCTCTAAACAAAGCTAATGAAGAATGTTGACTTATATGCTAAAATGTAATGATGCAGGCTATACTTGGATTGTATTTTGTGTTACTTCCATTTCATGACTTATTGAATATTAAGGGACCTTGTGTATGGTGGCTCCAAAGAAGTACTTAGTGTGAGTAGTAGTATGGGATGCTACTCATACATTGCACAAGTATGACTTAGGGTTACCCTAGATGATGGTCCTAATGTGTTGGTATGACTTATGAAATGTTTATGTCTCTTATGTATGAGTATTCTGTAAAAATTGGAAAGGATAAATGGTAAGTTCACTTTTTGTGGCCTTAATGTGATGCCTAGTGTGGATGGTGGCATGGGACGCTAGTCATACATTGCACAATGTATAACTTGGGGTTACTTATGGTGAAAGCTTAATGTGATGAAATGACTTATATGTGATTATGTTCCAATGTGATGAAATAGCTTATATGTGATGATGTCCTAATGTGATGAAATGACTTATATGTTGGTTATATGTGTATATTATGCCTCTTATACTTAATTTCATGAAGTTTTCTCAAAATGGCATAAAGCATGATTTCCAAAGAAATTGTCCTTTATAAGCATCGTTTTTGCATAGCTATCATTATAACGACCCTAAAAATGAATAAGTTAAACTAGAGCCTTTTGTGTGTGTGTTTGAGTTTGGTGTGAGGTTTCATGTTGTTGTATGTTGTCCCGAGCTTTGGTTGAGGCGTTTAGGGGTCCAATGTCAAGGTACAACTCCTCATGGACCACCCTAGGGGTCCTTGAGGATGACCCTAAGCCTAACCCCCAAGACCCCTTGAAACCAAAGGAGTCACCAAAATGTGGTGACCTACGGATGGGTTCACATCTCATAGGTCCATCCACGGTTTGTGGATGGCCTCCGTAGGTAGACCTTGCAGAAGCCTTGAATACCAAGCCCCAGCCATGAACCATGGACAGCCAGAACGGTCCATGGACCCATCTACTGTCCGTGGATTGGGTCAGTGGTCCTCACCTGTGCAATCTGGTTTGGACACGGCTTGGGCAAGGGTCATTGGGTAAATTCATGTTAAGTCTTGTTTGGTTGGGGGACGGTTATTTTAAGTATTTTATGATATTTTAAGAGTATTAAAACATTAAAAACCTATTTTAGATTTCATTCTTCAAACTCCCCAAATCAAAACCCCTCCCTCTCAAAATATCTTCTCTCTAAAACTCCATTGAAGACCAAGAGAAGAAGAAGACTTAGGGCTTGAAGAGGAGGGCTATTTGAGTGTATTTTCATGGATTTCATCTATTAAGGTCTGATGATCCTTCATCTAGGGTTATCTTTCACCCTATAGTCAATTGCTAAGAAGTATCCAAGGTTTTCAAGTTTCACAAAAACCCTAGGTTTTACTCAATCTCATGGGCTCTTGCATCAAACGTTTTCAAATGATAAATTATGATTATATTGATGCTTAATTGATGATTTAAGATGAAAATACTCTATGAACCCATGATTTCTCTCAATTCCTAAATTGTGCCTTATGAAGTGGGTTTGTTGATTATGAATGAATGTTGTTGGATTTATGCCTAGATTGATTTAGATTATTGAATTGTATCATCATCTATTGTTATACCGTGAGTTTACGATATTTTTAATATATTTCACTTAAAATTTGTGTGTGTCTAGGTCCATTTTGTATTGGTATTAATGTATTTTTATCATGTTTGCAGGAAATAAGTTCAGACGTGAAAGTTGAGAGACACAGCTGAAGAATGTGCAGAAAAGGGCATCAACGGATGTGAACTACGGACCGTAGGTCCAGTCACACCCCGTAGATGGTAGACGTAGATGGGCAAGCAAGGATGAAGGAAAATGAGCTAATTCTTGACCAATTGTGGAACCACGGTTGCAATCGACGGACCTTAGATTGACCTATGGGCCATCCTGCTGTTCCGCCAAATGATTCATAGAGGGGGTTCCAGTACCTGATTTTGATGATTCTAAGTATGGAGCTACGGAGGAGGATCCACGGACCATGGATTGAACAATGGTCTATACTGTTGATCTGTCGATTGCATCAAAGATGAATATTTTTTAAGTTGGAAAATTTGCCTAAGTCCTAAACCACAAAAGTGACCTATGGACTGTAGGTCAGTCCATGGTCCATAGGTCAGTATCGTAGATCAAAACCGCATCCTGAAACATTATTTCCTTTTTAGTTGGGACTTGTTTTTCTATATATAGGGCATGTAAACCTCATTTTTGGGGTTAGACTTCATTACTTTTATTCTAGTTTTTGCCTTAGGAGATTAACTTGCAATTTTGGCAATTCTTGATTTCCTAAGTTCGTTTTGAAGATTTTGACTTTGAAATTCAAGTTGAGATTCTGGGTTTATTCTTCTCATTATGTAAGTTCATGATTTCTTCATCTAAAAATATAAATTATGTTCTTGCTATTATGGGTAACTAAATCCACAAATAGGGTTGTGGGAACCATGAGCTTAACAAAGTATGAATAGTAACTAAGTAATTCGTGAATAGTGTTATTGTATGCATTGATAATTCTTCCATTTAGAAGTCTTTTTAGCGGTTGCAAACATTAGAACTTGCTTTTTTGCTACTTGCCAAACCAAGGAGGTAGTTAATAAGAAAAGAGTTATCAACATAGATTTAGTCTGATACTATCCAATAGTCTAATGTCGATTGGTGTGAGGGTGAAAACTAAGTCATACATCAATGTTATGTCTAATATAAGGTAACAGTAAGGGTTAGTAAATTATACATACGTAGCCAGACCAAGGTGCAGGGAGAAATTCTCTAGTTGCCAGACCAATGAATTAGAGATACCTAACTTATCACTTTGCATGTATTCCACTAGGAAAGGATTGCTATTACTAGGATTATTGCGTTATGAGCTTATGGGGAACACATACACCCTAGTTTCTATCTCATCTTGATAACAACTAAATTTTGAATCTTGCTCACTGATTATTCACATAATTTTTAGAATTTGTTTCACAAATCCCCCCCCCCCTTTAATTACTTGTTTTGGAAATACGTTAACTAAAAGAATATAATTGTAAGTTAAGTTTAAGTCTAAACCATATTCCTAGTGGGATCGACCCCAACCTCCAAGTTGGGTTCTTTACTTGATAACAATCATTTATACTTCTTTAGAGAGGTGTAATTTGAGCGTATCAAATTTTGGCACCGCTGAACTTCAGTCAAATATTTCCTAATTTTACTTTTTATTTTGTTTTTGTTTTTCTCAAGTTCCTACTCTAGTGTATGCCAAGTACACGGAGCCAAGGTTAACCACTTACTCCTTACGACCCAGAATTGAACAGAACTTTGCGAATAATGAATAACCAAGGAGTCCCAGTCAATCCTATTAGAGGAAATTTAGGTGATGGAGTTGGGTTGCAGCCTCCGAGGGATGGTGATGAGAATAATCAGGTTCAAGCTGAGAATCTACTGAGAGATGCAGTGAGGGTACAGGATCTATCAGGACCAAGACTGCGTGATAACTATACGGTCAACTTTAATACTGCTGAATTTGACGGACCTCTTGTTCTACCCCCTCTACCTCCGGGGCATACATTTATGGTGACCAGTGAGGGGTTTGTTTGTTGGTTTGGTATCGGAGGATCCACATGCTCATGTAGACAAGATGTGGAGTGTTTGCAAAAGTTGTGTGGGTCGACCGGACTTGGAGATGAATGTTATTGGATTGAGAGTATTCCCTCTATCATTGACCGGTGATGTTGTTGTGTGGTTTACTGAGCTCTCTTATAACTCAATCTATACATGGGACCAATTAACTGAGGTGTTCCTGGCAAGATTCTTTCCAGTGTCAAAGAAGTTGAACCACAAAGATAAACTCAACCATTTCGTAGCATTACCTGGAGAGTCTGTGAGTAGATCTTGGGACAGGTTCACTGCTTTCATAAGAGGTGTCCTGAATCACCGCATTGATGATGAATCATTAAAGGAATACTTCTATAGTGGTCAGGATGACAATAGTAAGGTTGTGCTCGATACCATCACTGGAGGTTCATATGGTGAGTGCACTTTTGAGCAGATCGCTCAGAAACTAGAGAAAATTTCTCGAAATAATAAAGCTTGGAGCACTAGAAAATCAAATACTGGGTGAAACACGCTTGCAGTCCAAGGTACAACTAATCAATCTACTGATGATATTCGTGAGGAATTGGCTCAGATGAGGACAGAACTGGGGTTGGTCCTAAAGCATCTGAGCGGATGTGCAGAAATGGTAAATGTGGTCAATTACTTAACCAAGACTCCAACACCACCAGAGAAGGAATATTACTATGAGGAGGATGCTTATTTGGTGAATGATCAGATGGGGGTTTTCTGAGCCAATGCTCAAGTTTCCAACTCGGATAGTTGGCGCCAAGGGCAAGGAAACCAAGGTCAGAACTACGGTAACTACAAGCGAGAAGGTCAATATGTTTGGGATGGGAACTATAATCGCGACAACAACTACATCCGTAACAACTATGGCAACAGAAACGATTGGGTTGGACCTTATGTTCCTTCTCAAAATCAGGAATCTGGTAGTAGGGAAGCTGGAGGTAATATGTCACGTATTGAGGATATGATGCAGAAGATGATGAAGAGGTTTGATTCGACTGATGAGAATGTGAAGGAGATGCGAAATGACTTGTCTAGTATTGGCCAAAAATTTGATCCCCATGTAGTGTCAATTAAGCATCTTGAGCAACAGATGACTTAGTTGTCCACTATAGTAAACCCACATCAACCTGGTACCCTTCCTAGTAACACCATCCAAAATCCAAAGAATGATAGGAATTGTATAGAAGTCACCACTCGAGGAGGTAAGCATACCATTTATCCACCGATGCCATCTGGGGTTGAAGTTGAGGTTAGTAAAAATGGCGGTGTTATTGAGGTAAATGGAGAGTCTGAGAATGCGACAGATAAGGAAGTGGAGATAACTCATAAAGGTTTTCCCATGCCTAGACCTCCACCTCCTTTCCTACAAAGGTTACTGAAGAAGACTGAAGAAGGAAAACACCTCATGTTTATTAGTATGTTGAAGTAGCTTTCCATCAATGTGCCGTTGATAGAAGATTTGGAGAAAATGCTTGGGTATGAAGGACTTGGTAACTAAAAAGCGGGAAGTAAGTTTTGAAGATTATGATAAGTTGCAACATTGTAGTGCTATTGCTATAAGGTCCCTTGTGTAGAAGAAGAAGGATCATGGGGCTTTCACTATTCCTTGTAACATTGGGTTGCTACATTTTGCAAAGGCGTTGTGCGATTTGGGTGCTAGTATCAATCTGATGCCATTGGCTATTTACAAGAAGTTGGATTTAAGGGATCCAAAACCGACTGCGATAAGACTTCTTATGGCCGATAGAACTGTGAAGAAGCCCATTGGTGTGCTCCAGGATGTACTAGTGAAAGTGGAGTCTTTTATCTTTCCAGTGGATTTTGTGATACTTGATTGTGATGTTGACTTTAAGGTTCCCATTATCCTTAGGAGACCATTCCTAGCTACTGGGCGAGCCTTGGTTGATATGGAGAAAGGGAAGATGAAGCTCCGATTGAATAATGAAAAGGCAACTTTCAGAAACTTTAGGTCCATGAAGCAGAGTAGTGGGCTCAAATCAATATCTATGGTGACACATATTGTAGAGAGTGGTTCTGAGGTGTCTATTGAAGAGAGGTTGGGTGTTGATGCAGTAGCAGCGGTAATGATGAACTTTGAGGGTGATCATATTGAAGACTATGATGAATTGGTTGTCGCGCTTGATAGGTTTGAATTCCGTTCAAAACTAAAGAGATTGGAGTTAGACATGAAGAATCGCGACTCTCCCCCTGATAGACCGTCTATTGAAGAGGCTTAAAAATTGGAGCTTAAGGCTCTACCATCACATTTGAGGTATGTATTCTTGGGGAGAGATGGTACTTTACCGGTCATCATTGCGGCAGATTTGAATATGGCACAAGTTGAGGCATTAGCTTCCATGTTGAAGAGGTTCAAGCGAGCTATTGGGTGGACTATTGCAGACATTATTAGGATTCCTCCTAATATTTGTTCTAATAAAATTCAACTCATGCCGGATCACAAGCCTAGTATTAAGCACCAGAGAAGACTAAATCCGCCTATGCAAGAGGTAGATAAGAAGGAAATCATCAAGTGGTTGGATGCTGGAGTTATTTATTCCATTGCAGATAGTAGTTGGGTGTGTCCTGTTTAGTGTGAGCCCAAGAAAGGTGGTATTACTATGGTACCTAATGAGAGAAACTAGCTTGTTCCAATGCAGCCCGTGACTGGATGGAGTGTCTGCATGGACTACCAAAAATTAAATGCTTGGACAGAAAAAGACCATTTTCTTATGTTGTTCTTGGATCAGATGTTTGACTGACTTGCGGGTAAGGGTTGGTATTGTTTCTTCATGGTTATTCGGGCTACAATCAGATTTATATTGCTCCAGAAGACCAAGAGAAGACCACTTTGGCTTGCCCTTATGGGACTTTCGCATTCAAACAGATGCTATTTGAGTTGTGTAATGCTCCAGCGACCTTCCAGCATTGTATAATGTCGATATTTTCTAAAATAGTGGAGGACACTATTAAGGTATTTATGGATGATTTCTCTGTGGTAGGTGACTCTTTTGATCGTTGTCTGGACCATTTGGCCGATGTGCTTAAACGGTGTGAAGAGTGCAATCTTAAGCTCATTTAGGAAATGTGCCACTTCATGGTGAAAGAAGGGATAGTTCTGGGTCATCGTATATCTGAGAAGGGTATTGAGGTTGATAGAGTGAAAGTTGAGGTAATAGAAAATCTTCCACCACCTATCTCTGTTAAAGGTGTTCGAAGTTTTCTTGGGCATGCAGGTTACTATAGGAGGTTTATCAAGGATTTCTCCAAAATTGCACATCTATTGTGCAAACTGCTCGAAAAGGAGTATAAGTTTAATTTTGATGATGCTTGTCTAAGAGCATTTGGAGATTTGAAGGAGAAGTTAGTTACTGCACATATCATTATTTCATTGGATTAGGGACAACCGTTTGAGGTAATGTGTGATGCGAGTGGAGTGGAGCTTGGTGTTGTATTGGGACAGAGGCGAGAGAAGATTCTTCATCCTATTTACTATGCTAGCAAAGCTCTAAATGTGGCGCAAAAGAACTATACAATGACTGAATAAGAGCTTCTTGCAGTGGTTTTTTCATTCGAGAAATTTCAATCCTACTTGATTGGTACCAAGGTAATTGTGCATACTGACCATTCTGCATTGAGGTATTTGATGGCTAAGAAGGATGCAAAACCAAGGTTGATTAGATTGGTGTTGTTGCTGCAAGAGTTCGATTTTATGGTGAAAGATAGAAAGGGGACAGAAAATCAGGTTGCCGATCACTTGACCAGATTAGAGGAAGAAGTTATGCGCAAGCTGGGTGATAGGGCTGAAATTAATTATGTTTTTCTAGATGAACAGGTATTGGCTGCTTCTCATGATCTGATTCATTGGTTCGCAGACTTTGCTAACTATTTGGCAAGTGATCTGGTGCTATCGGATTTGTCTTTTCACCAAAGGAAAGAGTTTATGTATGATGTGAAGAAGTTCTTTTGGGATGAGCCTTACTTGTATCGTAGTTGTGCAGATGGGATTGTTCGTCGTTGTGTGCCCGAGGTCGAGACGTTGAGTATACTAGAGGCGTTCTATGCATCGCCTGTTGGTGGGCATCATAGTGGTATTAGTACTGCGCATAAAATTTTGCAGTTTGGGTAGTACTAGCCTATCATTCACCAAGATGCTCATGATTTCGCTAAGTGTTGTGACCGTTGCCAAAGAGAACGAAGAAGTTTCAAAGAGGCAAGAACTTCCTATGAACCCTATATTGGTGACAGAGTTGTTTGATGTATGGGGCATTGATTTTATGGGTCCATTTGTGAGTTAACATGGGATGAAGTATATTCTTGTTACGGTTGATTATGTATCGAAGTGGGTAGAAGCAATTGTGCTTCCCAACAATGAAAGTAAAAGTGTCACCTATTCACATCCCTACTCTATTCAAATAGGCCGAAATGTCGCGGTGACTCAGAAAATAATAAATTAATTCAATTTTAAAAGAATTTTAAGAATAAACGAATTTCAAATGAGTCGCCACCTAATTTTAGGAAAAACTAGGAAACCAATTTAAAAAATGTCTACAAAACCATTAGATTCTAGGTAAGGGGTTCAAGTTATTCCGAAGGGAAGGTATTAGGCATCCTTCGAAATCCACAATTGTGGGTCCCGTCTGAATTCATTTTTTCAAATTGAGGAGATAAAAACAATATACAAGTACAATAAACACGCAATATACACAAATAATAAAATAAAGACAATAATATAAGACACGGCCTAAAGTTTGCCTAATATCGATATATACAAAATAATGAATAAATAATATAATTCGAACTTCGTTCGAATAACTCCAATGAGAAGCAACTCTATGTACCTGTAAAGACACTTAGTAAAAGTGTTAGTGGTAAATAAATACGAATAAAAATAAATTAAATCAATAATAACTTAGAAATAAAAACCCATCTTATTAAAATGGGAGGCCTTGGAAATCGACGGTAATTTCTTCATCGGCCAATTTCAACTTGTAACAAATATGAACTTAAACTAAATTTCCGTCTTTTAAAATAGAGAGGCCTCCAAAACCGACGGAGAGATTTTTTCATTGGCCAATTTCAACTTGCAAAAAAAAAAGATGATAAAAATAGTAAAAGGATATAAACATTATCAACAGTAAAGCAGATCATCGAAAAAACTCAACCAAATCACCAAAATATGAATTCACAAGTAATAAAACAATCACTAATAAACAAGGAGCAATGCATAATAATAACAAAATTAATTACCACATAAATGGAACAATGTACGGTTAGTCAACAATGCAAAAAAGGAACAATGTATTACTTCTTACAAATAACAAAATAAATCCAAAAAAATGAGATGTGGCGTAAGATAACAATAGAATATAAATTACAACTAAGAGGGAGCAATACACCGTTAAAGGTAACAATAATAAGAATGATAAAATAATAATAATAATATATACTCATCAAAATTCAAAATACTATTGAATCCATCCAAGGCTTAAAACAATTACAACATAATATTTAATATAGCAATAATTAGAAAATAACACAGCAACAACCCATGAACACACAAATTATTCAAACTATTTGTCAAGAAGATAAAGCAGCAATACATGTACCCAAAGTCATTAACAAAATTAGTAACAGTCAAACTCATCATACAAACTTTTAATTAAAGCTAAAATTGAATAAAACAATAAACTACTAACAAAACCAACATAATGTATAACTAGTTTTAAGAATAAGCAATAATAACAATAAAGAAAAGACTACCCAAAAGAAAAACACTAACAACAGTGGCTTATGAAAATCAATCAAGACAACTAATAAACTGCTAGAAATAGTGATAAAAAATAACATTTAAGAAACCACCAAGAAGAACAAATAATTCACCATAATAATATGCGTGAGAAATATTAAATACAAGACCCAATTGATCTAATCAAGCAATAGCGACAAGAATATTTACCCATATAATAATAATAGAAACTTGAGAATATACCGACATATATGTATATATACAAAACTATAAACATGAGAAATGTTACCTACAAAAGCTTTTTTCGGACAGATCTGGCTATTTTCAGGCGTGTTGCCATGGCTTCTTGGTTGGTTGTTGAATGTTCTCTAGAGTTTCGTGAGGCTGCTACCTGCTATTGTTTGCGGTGTAGACGGGAGGAATGGAGGAGTTGCTTGCTGGCGCTGCCTTCGCTGGAGCGCTGGCCGGCTCTGCCTTTGTTGGAGCCGCTGGCTGTTCTTCCCGGTTGGAGCTGCTGCTCCTTGCTGGACTGCTGCTTGCCTGTTCGTCGGAGATGGTTGTTGCCGGCTGCTCGGAGAAAGGAAAAAAGGAGAGAAGAGAGAGGATGAGGTGAAGGGGAAGAGTGAAGGGAGAGAGGAGAAAAAGAGGTGGAGAGAAACGGGTGTTTTGGTGGCTGTTTGGAGTTGAGCGTTGGTTGGTCGGAGATGGGTGAAACAATGGTGTTGTGGGTGGTGGCGGCTAAGGGAGGAAAATGGGAGAGAAAAAAATTAGGGTTTTTTCATTTGGAAATTGTTTCTCCCCCTGCCAAAAAATATTATCCACCATACCTTATTTTTTGACCTAATAAAGTTTAAATAGGGAATTGTTATACAATGGGCTCAAGTCATGGGCTTGAGATTGTGGCCCAAAATCGTTGATTAATCTGTGTATGTAAATCTTATTCATATTTAAATAAATTTCTAGACTGTGCAAAATATCAAATGAATATTAACAAATATAATGACTAAAATGAATATTTAAAAAATGGTAATCAACGTAATCAATAACATGTAAAAAATGCAATTTAACACAAGATAATTATTTAATCAAAATGAACGAATATTTGAACATATTCAACCGACTATGATGAAAAAATAATGTAACTAAAATTAATTGATAAAAAATTCTGAAATTTTGAAAAATAAACATAAATATTGATAAACTTATTTAAAATTATATAAAAAATGTATTTTAAACTATTGAATTAATAAAACTTAAAAATTATGAAATTTTGAAAATGTTAGGCCAAAATTGGGTGTCAACAGCTGTCCCTTTCGTTGGATATATTTGATGAAAGAAATCATGGACAACAAAAATTGACAAACCCGATTTTGGCCGAACTCATGACCTTCATATCAAAGTGTGGTTGGAATGTGGTGGAAGTCAATCCTGGACTTGCCTCCAAAAGATTCCATGTTGTGTTGCGTCCTTGTTGAAGTAGTCCGCACCTGTGGCTCAACTGAGAATGCATCATCTTGGATGTTCTCGAAAAAACAAAGATGAAACTAATTATTAGAGACAAAATTAAAGAAAAAGGTAGCATCTCTTACAATATGACGAATGAAGATGATCCATCAGCAAGATATAAATACATGTCCATCGATAGGACAAAGGAAGATGATTCATCGGTAGGAGCTGAATGTATGTCCATCGGTAGGACGAATGAAAAAAATGATCCATCGGTAGGATTTTGAACGTATGTCCATCGGCAGGACGAATGAAAATAATGATCCATCGGTAGGATTTTTAATGTATGTCCATCGGTAGGACGAATGAAAAAAGATGATCCATCGGTAGGATTTTGAGCATATGTCCATCGGTAGGACGAATGAAAAAGATGATCCATCGATAGGATTTTAAATGTATGTCCATCGGTAGGACGAATGAAAATGATGATCCTTCGGTAGGATTTTGAATGTATGTCCATCGGTAGGACGAATAAAAATGATCCATCGGAAGGATTTGAATGTATGTCCATTGGTAGGACGAATGAAGATGATTCATCGGTGGGATATAAATGCATGTCCATCGATAGGACAAAGGAATATGATCCATCGAAAGGATTTGAATGTATGTCCATCGGTAGGATGAATGAAAAAAGATGATCCTTCTGTAGGACGAATGAAAAAAGATGATCCATCGGTAGGATTTTGAACGTATGTTCATCGGTAGCACGAATGAAAAAAGATGATCCATCAATAGGATTTTGAATGTATCTCCATTGGTAGGACGAAATAAAAAAGATGATCCATCGATAGGATTTTGAATGTATGTCCATCGGTAGGAAGAAATAAAAAAGATGATCTATCGATAGGATTTTGAACGTATGTCCATCGATAGGACGAATAAAAATTCTTTCAACGCAAGTCTCCTCCGACTTGGATGTGGAATAGATAGGGTGCGCATTATTCACCTCCGAATAGATGCTACTTAATGCAAATGATCTTTCAACGCAAGTTTCCTTCGACTTGAACGTTGAATAAATAGGGTGCACATCCTTCACCTCCAAATAGATGTGACTTAAATGCAATGGCCTTTTCGGCGAATGAAAATGCAATGGCCCTCTGGGCAAATGAAAAATACAATGGCCTTTTCGACAAATGAAAAATGCAATGGCTTTTCGGCAAATGAAAAATGCAATGAAAAATGAAAATGATGGATGACCCAATTATTTTCCACTGGAACGAGGTGGATGGCTTGATGATTGTCCAACTATAATGAGGTGGATGACTCGATGATTGTCCAACTGTAATGAGGTGGATGGGTCGATGATTGTCCAACTGTAACGAGGTGGATGACTCGATGATTGTCCAACTGTAACGAGGTGGATGGCTCGATGATTGTCCAACTGTAACGAGATGGATGGCTCGATAATAACTGTAATGAGGTGGATGGCTCGATAATTGTCCAATTGTAACGAAGTGGATGGCTCAATGATTGTTCGACTGTAACGAGGTGGATGGCTCGATGATTGTCCAACTGTAACGAGGTGGATGACTCGATGATTGTCCAACTGTAACGAGGTGGATGGCTCGATGATTGTCCAACTGTAACGAGGTGGATGGCTCGATGATTGTCCAACTGTAACGAGGTGGATGGCTCGATGATTGTCCAACTGTAACGAGGTGGATGGCTCGATGATTGTCCAACTGTAACGAGGTGGATGGCTCGATAATTGTCCAACTGTAACGAGGTGGATGGCTCGATGATTGTCCAACTGTAACGAGGTGGATGGCTCGATGATTGTTGAAGATTTGCAAGTTGACTTTGAACTTCAAGCGATGATGGATCATTTGAAGTTGACTATTAAGCTTCTGACAGTACTCGTTGGAATTTTTGAGGTCTTCCTCAAAAATTCTGTCCCAGTTAGAACTTTTGGAAAATCTCAAAATGATCTTCATTCTTGACATGCTGGAGATAACATCTCTATTGTGAATTTTTGAGATATTCTCAAAAATTCTGTCCCAGTTTTTATTATAAGGAGAAAAGAAAATCATACTGGTATATGACCGAGCCGTCGTGGCGCCTACATATCCTGTTAAGCCAGGAATCAGGTCAAATGTAGTTCCAATCCTGTAGATGATGAATGCAGCAAAGAATCTGAGACAAGATCATCAGTAGAAAATGTACAATATGAATATGATAAAATAGAAAAATGATATTCCTTGTGATATTCAAAGCCTAGAGACAAAAGACATGTCACGTATTTTAGGTGGACAACCCAATGAAGTAAAATAGGCGTTCACACTTAAAAGGTTAACTTAATGTCACATTTTATAACAGACAACCCAAACAAAATGCAAATTTTTTTTTCTTTTTTTTTTTTTTTTTTTTTTTTTTATGGAATGAATCTAAAAAAAATGCTTTGGAAAATATTATAGAGTGGGTGTTTTCTCACCCTTTATTTTATTTTATTTTATTTTATTTAGAAGAATAATGAATGTGAAGAAAATGTCAAGTCTTAACTACAATTGGTACCAGGAGTCAGGATCACATGTAACTCTTTTTTTCTTTTGGTTTTTTTTTTTTTTTTTTTTTTTTAGCTAAAACTGAATTCAAGGTAACTCCTACAGTTTCAAGTGGTACCTCAAACACACTTAAGTATCAACAAAATTTATCCATCTTTTATTCAAACAAAGAATTGAATTGTATCAATCCCCATGTTTCAAGTGCCCTCACAAAAGAAAAGTCATATTTCACACATATTTGAAGCATATTATTTGAGGATTTTTTTTTTTTGACGTGCACTCACACTTACAAGTATGTTCAATGCATGCAACTGTGATACCATATGATTGACCCTTATGTAAATCTCCACTAATGTGAGAACATTTGGAATGAGATCATGTAGGGCTTGTTATTGGCTTGTAATGTAGGCTTAGGGATGGGTAGGATATATATTTGGGATAAGAGTGACTTAATTCCTTCTTGAGCGTCACAGTGAATTTGTGCTTTTGATGATTGATATACCTTTGACGTCTGATCCTTTTTATTGTCCCCTATTTTTTTTCGCCTTCTTTTGAATTCTTATTTGTTGGAGCATTTCCTTTTTCATCCTTTTATTTTGACATTTTCTCCTCTTTTGTTGGAGTATTTTACTTTCCATCTTTCATTTTTGTCTTTCTTTATTTCTTTCCACCTTTTTTTTTTCCTTTTTCTAGAAGTCCCTTTTATTTTTTCTTGACATTGGGAGACTTTGTCTCTCTCGCCTTTTGGCATCTTCAAATTTGGATCATCTCTTATATTTTGCACATCTTCGGTGTGCTCAAGAAGGTTGGGCCAATAGAGAGATAATGCATGTAAGCACTCAAAAGGGGTAATGGCTAAGATGTGATTGTCCAAAGAAAATGCTTCAGGCTCAAAGTGGGAAAACTAGGGATTAATGTTATTTGGTAGGCTTTGAAAGGCACAATCGGGTCAAAGAAGGCCTATAATCCTTTCACATACCAAACATTACTCAGGATTTCGCATCAAAAAACATTCAGGCCAAGTTCTAGATCAACAGTGCAATGCAACTGAATTTTGATCTAAAAGCTCTCCACATCATGCATATGAGAAACCATGAGGTTGGTTTTATTCTTATCTAGAATGTCTGCAAGAGAATTTTCAAGCATCACAAAAGTATAAATGAGAGGTACCAAAAAAAATCTATGGTTTACCAAAAAGTCAGTCCTCTTCATCATATCGAATATTTTTACATGCTCCTAACTGCATTGGTCCCAACCGAGTTGAAGACATGACTCTCACAATATGTACACGATGTTTTTTTTTTTTTTGAAAGAATGAATACCGAACCCAAGGAGGGCTGCCTACGTATCCCATCGAGATGGGAATCAAGTGTGAGTAGTTCATGCATCTATTTTTGAAAATATGCACGAAGTATTTGAATATTTTTTTTAAATATATATATTTTTTGAATTTAAAAGAATGAATACCGAACCCAAGAAGGGCTGCCTACGTATCCATCGAGATAAGAATCAGGTTCGCATAGTTCGTTCAGATATGTCATAAAACAGTTTTAAAATTTAGACAAATTCGGAGCGATTTCTTGTATCCTCTTTAACTGTCAACCTTTGTACTACCTGATGAATGTGGTCTCCCATTTTATTTTTACTTTTTTTTATATATATATATATATTTTTTTTTTCACGATAACCACTTGTTATCGTATATTCTTTTTGAATGTCTCTTGATACTGTGTCTTTTTCCAATTATCTACGAGAACCAGCATTGTTACGACCATCCCCGACTGTTGTGGGGATGGTTTTCCTGTAAAAATATTAAAAATGTGTGAAAGCAGGGCCATCATGCAAAATAAAAAATAAAAAATAAATGAGTGACTTCATAGTCAAAGACTCCCCTGATTTGTCTTTTTGACTTGAGATTAATATTATGTGGAATACAAAAACTTGAATCTGGCGAGGTCTAGGTCTTTTGTCTCTTGCAACTTCGAACGAACAATTACTTTCAAATTCACATAAATCAAACTCTTGCTTAAAAAGAAGAAAAACTCAAAGGATAAAGTGTTAGTTCATATTCATAATGAATAATGCAAAATATCACACGAAGAATTAAGTAAACACATAAACACTACTTTAACAGAAGACAAACTCAATTATATCACATAACATACAAACAATTATTACGCGTCCTATACAAATATGTGACCCTTTTGTGTCAAGGATGACCTATCGATTTGAAGGATGTATAATGTCATTTGAAACATTTCATTGTCCCAAAACCCAAATTTATACAAGTTTTACCAATAAATTGAAATGGGATACATAATAGGGAAAAATGAATACAAATACACAAGCCCACGCAGGGGTACAATCCTAAACTATGCTTCCACGGACGATCCTTCTTTTTGATTACTTGTCCTGTCCGAATGGCTACGCTTTGGATGAAATGATAACTTGATCCTTCTTCGATTCCAACAAATTATTAGACCCCCAACCCCAAAAGACAATGTTTTGTGAAATGACGTATACATTCTTCAAATCTAAACACATAAGCATGATTGTCTTTTATTGACCAATGGGCCAAACAGACACAAGGTTGGCTTCTAATGGGCCCAACACGCCTTGAGTGTTGGGTCGACTTAGTTCAAAATGCGCTAAATTCGGGATTTGATTTCGCTCTACGCTAGTTGACTAAGAGTGGGCTTTATTTGAAGTGGATCGGTGACCCAAGTGGACTACATGGGCTGGGGCAGTTAACGACCGTTGACCATCCAGTGGCCAACTATTTTCGTCAGGGTACCCCGAGAAATAATTTGATTAACAAACGACTGCGGCCCGCATAATCGTCCTTTAAGTAAGAAATAAAAAATACCAAGAGGCGGAAATATGTCATAATGCAATGCCAATATATATACAATTAAACAAATAATAAATAAATTACAAACATAATATACAAATAATCAACAAAATACACAAGATATAATGAATAACACCATAAAAAAATAACTTCTCGATTTGAAAAAAATGAAATCATAATGGTTAGAACCTCTATGTCCCCAGCGGAGTCGCCATTCTGTTCACATCCCTACTCTATTCAAATAGGGCGAAACATTGCGGTGACTCAGAAAATAATCAATTAATTCAATTTTAAAAGAATTTTAAGAATAAACGAATTTCAAAGGAGTCGCCACCTAATTTTAGGAAAAACTAGGAAACCAATTTAAAAAATGTCTACTAAACCATTAGATTCTAGGTAAGGGGTTCAAGTTATTCCGAAGGGAAGGTATTAGGCATCCTTCAAAATCCACAATTGTGGGTCCCATCTGAATTCATTTTTTCAAATTGAGGAGGAGACAAAAACAATATACAAGTATAATAAACACGCAATATACACAAATAATAAAATAAAGACAATAATATAAGACACGGCCAAAAGTTTGCCTAATATCGATATATACAAAATAATGAATAAATAATATAATTCGAACTTCGTTCGAATAGCTCCAATGAGAAGCATCTCCGTGTACCTGTAAAGACACTTAGTAAAAGTGTTAGTGGTAAATAAATACGAATAAAAATAAATTAAATCAATAATAACTTAGAAATAAAAACCCGTCTTATTAAAATGGGAGGCCTTGGAAATCGACGGTAATTTCTTCATCGGCCAATTTCAACTTGTAACAAATATGAACTTAAATTAAATTTGTCTTTTAAAATAGGGAGGCCTCTAAAGCCGACGAAGAGATTTTTTCATTGGCCAATTTCAACTTGCAAAAAAAAAAATGATAATAAAAATAGTAAAAGGATATAAACATTATCAACAGTAAAGCAGATCATCGAAAAAACTCAAACAAATCACCAAAATATCAATTCACAAGTAATAAAATAATCACTAATAAACAAGGAGCAATGCATAATAATAACAAAATTAATTACCACATAAATGGAACAATGTACGGTTAGTCAACAATGCAAAAAAGGAACAATGTATTACTTATTACAAATAACAAAATAAATCCAAAAAAATGAGATGTGGCGTAAGATAACAATAGAATATAAATTACAACTAAGAGGGAGCAATACACCATTAAAGGTAACAATAATAAGAATGATAAAATAATAATAATAATATATACTCATCAAAATTCAAAATACTATTGAATCCATCCAAGGCTTAAAACAATTACAACATAATATTTAATATAGCAATAATTAGAAAATAACACAGCAACAACCCATGAACACACAAATTATTCAAACTATTTGTCAAGAAGATAAAGCAGCAATACATGTACCCAAAGTCATTAACAAAATTAGTAACAGTCAAACTCATCATACAAACTTTTAATTAAAGCTAAAATTGAATAAAACAATAAACTACCAACAAAACCAACATAATGTATAACTAGTTTTAAGAATAAGCAATAATAACAATAAAGAAAAGACTACCCAAAAGAAAAACACTAACAACAGTGGCTTATGAAAATCAATCAAGACAACTAACAAACTGCTAGAAATAGTGATAAAAAATAACATTTAAGAAAGCACCAAGAAGAACAAATAATTCACCATAATAATATGCGTGAGAAATATTAAATACAAGACCCAATTGATCCAATCAAGCAATAGCGACAAGAATATTTACCCATATAATAATAATAGAAACTTGAGAATATACCGACATATATGTATATATACAAAACTATAAACATGAGAAATGTTACCTACAAAAGCTTTTTTCGGACAGATCTGGCTATTTTCAGGCGTGTTGCCATGGCTTCTTGGTTGGTTGTTGAATGTTCGCTAGAGTTTCGTGAGGCTGCTGCCTGCTATTATTTGAGGTGCAGACGGGAGGAGTGGAGGAGCTGCTGGCTGGCGCTGCCTTCGCTGGAATAAAAGATTCATTTCCTATCCATATCCTTATTTTTTTTAGGTAACTTTTATCTTTTCGTCGTGGCTAAGAAATGACCAACTGAAAGAAATATATTTTTGGATGATTTTTGTTATTTTTTGAAAAGTACATGTCCAACTTTTATCTTTCTCTTTCTTTTTTTTTTTTCCATTTTGGGTTTCCTTCTTTTTTAGTTAAAATTGGGATTTTAATCTTTTACCTTTTTACCCCTCATTTAATATAATGGACCAAATTGTCAATTTAAAAACTTAAGGGCAACTCCCACACATTTCTAATAAATCATTAATTTTTTATTACATAATTGTCACCTACACTCAATAATTAAAACTTATGTCACCACTATTTAATTTTGATACATAAATGTCACCCTTAATTCAAAATCTGTTCTATCAACTACCCATATTATTAAGACTTAATAATATGAGGCCCCTTGAAGTTATTTGTCCAGACGTTATGTTATTAAGTGTGTTTGTTTTTTCTACTTAAAAATCTCTTAATGACTCTAAAAGGGTTTGAATAAATCAGATCTCTGAAAGAGTCTTATTCTCATTCAGACTCTTTTAAAGACACTTATTTTTGAGGAAAAAATGTGCAACATATTTTTTTTTTCAAAAAAAAAAAATCAAGTCTCTCTCATTCTCCAACTTAATTAGTTATTCAAATTATTTCCTTTAAACTTTTAATTTTTGTTCTTCTTGCTTATTTGTCAAGAATTTTTAAAATTTATTGTGAAAAATTTATTTGATTAAAGTACAAAACAACTTCATAAATATCTGTTGTTGTAATCGATCAGACGCATTTAAAATTTTGTTTTAAATCATTTTAATGTATCAAGTTCATTATTTGTTTTAGAGAAGAGTACATGGCAAACAGAGACAATAGAGATGCTTCACTTATTTATTTAAGATTAGTTTGTGTTGAATTTTTATTCTTCAAGAAAAAATGTGTGCATTTTTTTTCTAACAATTATGTTTAATATTATAATTTATACATGTAGTTCATATAATTCTATTTTATTTTTATTAAACTTAAAATATTTATTTATAATTCAAATATCTTAAACTTTATCAAAGAATGACCTTTTTTCTAATACTTTGTTAATGTAATATTTATCTACTATTTTATTTGAATTATAATATTTATTATGTTTACATATTAATCTCTCTCTCTCTCTCTCTCTATATATATATATATATATATTCAAATGTTTCAAAACAAACGCCCTTAATTATTAAGTGTTCAGTACGTCTTAATCTTAATAAAAATGAACAAGGCTATAAGTGAATTATGCAAACAACTTGTCACGACCCAAGACTACCCCTAGATGTGACATGGTGTCTAGAATTCCCAGAGCATCTAAGCTTAACCACATAGCATAGCATGACACTAAGATGATAACATAAATGAAATAACATGAAAGTGGAATATAAGTCTCAAATGACAATCTCAACATAAATGGAAAACTAAGTACAACGATCATAGTGCAGAAAAGAAATACAATGTCTAATAGCAAACCTCTAGTACATAATAAGTTGTTAGGACAAGTCCTAACTTACTAGAACAAATCTGCAAACGAACAGTCTGAAATGAACATGAAAGAACTCATATGTGTGGCAAGGTTCCCGAATGATAAGGACTCACCAAAAGTTGTGCTAGGCTGATAAGAAGTTGTACTAACCGCAACCGGATTGATGTGGGTCAAAATCTATATTATAAAATAATATAGGCATGAGAGATGTATGTGGTTAGTACTCATAATGTGTTGAGCATGAGAAAAGATGCATGAACATAACATAAACATGATAAGTATGAAAACATGACAATGCAATGATCAAGTAAGCATGACATGAAAATTGATAATCTGATTCTGAATAACATAGTACAAGGTCAATGCAATATTCTGAAAAAGTCATAATTATAACACAAGTAGAAATCATAATCTTTTGTGGGATATACCATTAACCGACATAAAAATGTAAGTTATAACATGGAATTCAGTGTACTACCCCCACACCGAGAATAGAGTATCTTACTTGACAAGGTAAAGACAATAATAATGAGCTCAAGTGGATCCACTAGCTAATGTCTATTCGAGACAATCCTACGAGGGCATATAGTTTTGGGACCTAGGTAATCGCCACTAGTCCAACTTGATGCTAAGTAAACTCCCATAATAAAACATGCATAATCATATCATATTTATATTCATAATTTTGTGAAATGGTAAGAATCTAGTAATACAAATCATTCTTAAAAATCTCATAATCATAAGAATAGTTCCTTTAAAAATCATGATTTCATAACATATTCATAAAAGACACCTAATCGAGAGCATCTAAATCATGATAATCTTTCACAATGAGAGTACTTCAATTGGAAAAAACCTAATTTCATAAAAACATGTTTATACTTTATTTGAAAGCATCTTCGATTCATAAACTCTTCAAATCATAATAAATGCATATCATCATAGCTTGGATTCAAATCAAAATTACTTGCACGACATGGGTTCATGAAAATATCATTAAAAATATTGAATTATGATTGAATCATGCATAATAAGATCAATCATGATAAAGAAACTTGTAATCAATTGAGTCCATAAGAAAATCATGAAACCCTAGAAGTGGGTAAGAATTATAAAAGGAGAATTTGAGATTTTTTTGGGACTCAATGGGTGAAGAGGAATCCATTGATAAATTTCCCACATACTTTGATGAAACCCTAGATTTAAATCTATAAAGGAGACTTGAAGTTTTGATCCTTGGAGATGAGGAATCCTTATTTTGGGGAAAAAGACTTTGAGAGAGAGTTTGGGTTTTGAGAGAATGTGAGTGAATGGGGAGGAGTTAGGGTCTTAGAAACAGTTATAGTCTTAGAAATAAGTTGAAGATGACATAGTATATGAATTAAAAGAGTAGAAAAAGACTCAAATATCCCAGATAAAATAAATGCCGGATAGGTCTACATACACTATGTACGGTCCGTACAATGTTCCACGTAATCCAAGTGACTGGAACCAACTCTCTAATGAAGAACGACGAGCTAATTTCCATGATCCATCCTTTCTTATACGACCCATACAACACCCTCACATACTAAGTCTTGAACTTAGACTCCATCCTCAGGCCTCAAACCAGGAATGCCAAGTACGGATCATGCTCCCTTTTACGACTTGCACTAGCCAGTTGCATACCCACATACTAGAAACACCAACTTTTGAAATGGTAAAAGCGAAAACCAATCCATGAGCCTTATTTTAGTGCACGACCCGACATTCCCTTCGTATTTTCTAATTACTAGATTTTTAACTTTTTGAAGGACAAGTCTATGAGGCCAACTACGACTCATGTTCCTAACCATGGGTTGTATTGGTGACTCGTAAAACATCATCTAGGACATGACATTTTCTAGAAATTTCAAAGCATATACAATGATTGCGTTTAACAATTTGTAGTTTGATGTACGACTCTTACATGCCACTCGAGAAACTTTGCACCCGCAGTTTTCTACAACTTTTAAATTTCCTCGCTAACTTTTACACTTTCGAAGTGTTACAATATCTGCTCCTTGGAAACATTCATCCTTGAATGGACTCAACTAAAAATGAATAAAGTAGGGAAGAGAAGAATGCATAAAACCGATTAGTAATCGATCCCAAGCTAACACATGAAGTTTAAAACTGATTTCATGAACATGCATACAAATGGAAACATAAGAATAGCTGAAATGCATGAATTTAAAAGAATACATAAGAGAAACTAATACCTCAAACTGAAATTGAAGCGGAGGGAAAGATAAGGGGGTACTTGGACATCAAATCGGCTTCGACCTCCCAAATAGAAACCTCAACATCATCTATGAGTGAAAGTGTATGCTTCCTAGCATAATGAATGGGTATCATTGATTTTGGCGTTTTAGTGTGTGTAAAGTCGAATTGCGGGATAATTCTTGAATGAAGATGAAATTGTGTCCAACTGTAAGTCCACAATGGGGTTAATGAGACGTATACACCATTATGGATCGTTATACCTATCGTGAACCACACATAGATACTATCTCCTGCACATTCCATTTACGGAAGCTTGTACGGACCGTGATGCCTTTCACGGACCGTATAACCTCTCATATAAAAAATAAAAATCATATATAAAAACCAAAAAGGTTTTATCTGTCTTTTTAGACTAAGTGGCATTTCCCAATGATAGATTGAGTGACGACAATCTTAAGGAAATTGTCACTATTGTATACTTGCACAAGAGAAGTTTGAGTAGTTGTTAGTGTAGTCAGTTACAATGTACCTAAGCTCTAACTATTCTTTTTACAGGTACTATAACACCTTAAAAATCTAAAATAAGATTGACCAAGAGAGAAGGACAAACCATGGAGGGGTCCACGGGTCGTGAAGAGGACCACGACTCGTCACCCTGCTTGTGGTTGTGCACCCAACAAAAGGTGAAAGACCACAAACCACTAGATGGTTCATGGAGCTCCACACGGGCCATGAAGTGGCACGTGAAGGGGACACAAAACCACCATCGCTACTGTGAAGGACTACAAACCACTAGATGGTTCGTGGAACTTCACACAAACCATGGAGTGGCCCGTGAAAGAGGCGCAGGTCTCCCAAACCTCTGTGAAGAACCACAGTCCCCTAAACAACCTGTGGATCTTCACACGAGCCGTGAAGTGGCTCGTGAAAAAGGCTTAACAGACTATGAGGTTTGGATCAACTTCAAACTATCATATCTATCAGCATAAAAAGAATTAGGTGGCCCATGACCTGTCAAATTAAGGATCTTAGAATCTCCCTTCCAACGCCAGTGAGTTTGCCTAATTTCAAGCTGGTAGTAAAAAGTTATGCTCATTTTAGTAAAGCCCTATCGGGCAGGGCAAGCACCACCACCCACTAGACGGGTCGTGATGCTCTAGATGGCCCGTCTAGCCTCTCTTGAAGCCACTTCGTCAGCTTTTAAGTCAGGGTCATATTGGTTTTTTACCCTATGCATTGGGCACTTAAACTACATTGTTTGGTGCTTAAACTACGTCGTTTTACTTAGTCTAAGCCTAATAATCTAGTCAAAAACTACCTCAAACCCTCATTCTCCTAAAATCATTCAACTTAGAAAGAAAAGAAGAAAAAGAGGCGACAGTTTCTCCAAAGAACAAGTAGAGGTGTTCTTCAAGTTCTGCCCCAAAATCCAAAGGATTTCTTCATAGTTTTCATCACTAGGTATGTGGGATTTCACTAGTGGGTTCTTTTCACCCATTAGGTCCCTAGGATTAAGTCGGTTCTTCAATCTCTCATAAATTGTTTAGACCTAGGGTTCCCAAAACCATGGAGATTCATTGTGATTTTAGCTGTTATAGTTTCCACGATCTAAATGACATGTTTCTTGGAAAGTTTGCATAGTCCCATGTATAGAACTCAGAACCCTAGCTTATATTAATTATCAGTACTTCATGAGTTATACTTACTAGGTAGATCAGTCAGAAAATCATGATTCAGAATTCGAATGCCATATCTTTCAGTATATTTTGCATTCTCAGATAGCATTTCAGTATTTTGAGCTACTCAGTATTTCATTTGCATTTGGCTATGCGTATTTAGTTAGGAGTAGACTTAGCACCTAGTTGGACTAGAGTTCAACATACCCTCAAAGTCCCAGAACTACGTGCCAACGTAGGTTCATAAGTCCTCTCTGTTGGGCATCAATTTTAGTGATCACTCCACAGTCATGCCTTTATACCCTATAAAGGTATATTGGGTCCTCTCTATGGAAGTATATATCGGACTCCACGTTTAGCTCATGTGGTTTATATCGGTTAATAGTAGCTCCCACAGTGATACTCTTATTTCATTGACCATGTTATCAACATTTACTTTAGTATTCAGTTCAGCATGTTATCTTCATGATTAGTACTTAGTCATTGCATCTAGCTTAGTTTTCAGTTATACTTGAGTACAACCTTCTTCCATGTCAGACTATATTGTTCAATTTATATTGTTCAACTTAGTATCTATATCATGCATGCTCAGTACATTCAAAGTACTAACACATACTTTTGCGCTACATCTTTGTAAGATGTAGGTTCAGGCGCTCAGCATCCAAATCACACTTTGTTCGACCTCCAGCCTATACTCAGCAACTTCAGTGGTGAGTCCTCATAGTTTGAGGACGTTTCTTTATGCTTTTTGTTTAGTTAGCTTATTATCAGTCTTTTAGTATTTTTAGAGTTAGCTGGCGTCTTGTCCTAGCAGCTCATTAGTATTAGAGGCTTACATCTGTATTCAGTTGTTTTGGGTTGTTCCCGATTAATATTCAGTTATATTCTCACTTGAAGTTCTTTTAGTTTTTGATTCACTTTACAGTTATGCTTCTGCATACTTAGTTGTATTTCAATATGCTTGTGATATGCTAGAATCAAGGTCAGCTTAGGGTCACTTGTGATCCTAGGTCCCATGTTGCATCTAGGGGTAGCCTCGGGGCGTGAAAAACTTAGTATCAGAGCATCAATTTCAAGAGTCCTAGGCTGTCTGAAAGCCGCACTAAGTAGAGTCTCTTTAATGTGTGTGAAACACGCCACACCTATGAGGGGGAGGCTACTAGGTGTTCTAAGAAAATTTCACTTATTTTCCTATTCCTATCTTGCGTGAATCAACTTCTCCTTTCTAATCCATCGTTATGGGTTTCAGACCATGCCTCCTCTCAGAGCTAACACACGGAATGATAACATAGTTCCTCCAGTCTCAAACCGTGAGGTTATAAATGCAGAGTTCTGAAATGCGATCTAGCTATTGTCTTAGGCCGTAACTAATCAGAATAATCAGTAGGCCCCAGTTCCTACAAACCGCACTAGTGGATCAACTATAGCCATGGTTCGAGACTTTATTCGTATGAATCCACCAAATTTTCTAGGGTCGAAGGTTGGTGAGGACCCATAAAACTTCATTAATGAGGTCAAGAAGATTCTTGAGGTAATGCAAGTGGCTGGTATTAATAGTGTTGATCTTGCATCCTATCAACTTAAGGATGTGGCTCATATCTAGTTCATGTAGTGGAAAGACAACAAGGGTGTGGATGCAACTCCTGTGACATGGGACTGTGTTACTAAAGCTTTTTCTGGACAGGTTTTTCTCGAGAGAGTTTTGGGAGGCTCAGCCCCATGTGTTTATGAACTTGAGGCAAGGCTCGATGTTAGTCCAAGAATACGTGCTGAAGGTCACTCAGCTCTCTAAGTATGATCCACATATGGTTGTGGATCTGAGATCACAAATGAGCAATTTCTTGTTTGAAGTATTCAATCTGGTAAAGACCGAGTGTAGGAATGCTATGCTATTAGGGGATAAGAATATCTCCAGACTAATGATCTATGCTCAGCAGGTTGTAGGAGATAAGCTCAAGGACATGTCGAAAGATAACAAAAAGTCTAGAACAGGCAACTATGAATACTCTCAGCATAGGTCGGGTAGTGGAAATCGCTCACAATTTCAGTAGAGGTCTACAGCCCCAGCGCTCCATCCCCCAGGTTCCGACAGGATGAGAAAGGAAGCGCATCAGGCTCTAAGTCTCAAGTGAGTGCTTCGGGTAAGGAGTATTCCATCTTGCCCAAAGTGTGGTAAAAACCATCTGGGTGAGTGTATTGCTAGTAACAATGGGGTGTTTTGGGTGTGGTCAGTATGGTCATATTCTGAAGGATTACTTTTCTGCCAGGCAATGACAAGTAGGTAACATTAACAGGGCTCAGTCTATAACTTCACAGTGCCAATAGGGTGCCTTATCTGGTACATATGGTGGTCAGTGCCAGAATAGGTTGTATGCTCTTCAGACTCGCCATGACTAGAAATATTCTCCTGATGTGACCACTAGTACATTACAAGTTTTCCATTTCGATGTTTATGCATTGTTAGATCTAAGGACTACATTGTCTTTCGTAGCTCCATATATAGAAGTAAACTTTGGTGTCAGTCCAGAAACTCTCTCAGAACACTTCTCAGTATCTATTCTAGTTGGTGACCCAATTATAGCTAGATGGGTATACATAAATTTCCCTATCACAGTTTTTCAGAAAGTCACCTCAGCCAACCTTGTAGAGTTAGAAATGGTAGATTTCGATATCATTCTAGGCATGTATTGGCCACATTCTTGTTATGAATTAGTCGATTGTAGAACTAGGATCATTCGATTTTAGTTTCCAAACAAACTAGTTGAAGAATGGAAGGGCAGTAACTCAAGCCAATGGGTCAATTTATCTCTTACCTTAAAGGCTAGGAAAATGATTTCCAAAGGGTATATCTATCATCTTGTTTGGGTTAATGATTCAAACTTCGAAATCCAAACTCTTGAGTCAGTCCCAATGGTGAATGAGTTTCTAGAAGTTTTTTTTACTAGAAGATCTTCTCGGAGTTCCCCCCAAAAGGGAAATCATCTTTGAAATAGATCTCCTTCCATATACGTAGCCTATTTCGATTCCTGCTTATAGAATGGCTCTAACCGAGCTTAAGGAATTGAAAGAACAGTTGAAAGACCTTCTAGATAAGGGCTTTATCAGACCCATCATCTCTCCATGGGGTAATCCAGTGTTGTTCATGCGTAAGAAAAATGGTTCTCTTAGGTAGTGCATTGACTATCGTCAATTGAACAAAGTCACAATTAAGAATAAATATCCATCCCCATGATTGATGACTTGTTCAACCAACTTCAAGGTGCTAGTTGCTTTTCTAAAAAAGATCTCAGATCTGGCTACCATTAGCTTAGAGTCAGAGATAGTGACATCGCAAAGACAACCTTTAGGACTCGGTCTGGTCACTATGAATTTGTAGTTATGTCTTTTGGACTCACGAATGCTTATGCAGCATTCATGGACTTAATGAACAGGGTGTTCAAGCAGTATTTAGACTTATTTGTCATCATCTTTATTGATGATATCCTCATTTATTCTCGGACTGAGGAAGAGCGTGCGACTGATCTGAGAGTTGGTTTGATAGCCAACTATTTTCTAAGTTTAGCAAATGTGAATTATGGTTACAAATTGTCTCTTTCCTTGGTCATATGGTATCTAACGAAGAGATTCGAGTGGATTCTCAGAAATTTGAGGCAGTACAACACTAGCCCAGTCCATCTCTCTGACAAAAATCAAGAGTTTCTTGGGTTTGGCCGGTTACTACAGAAGGTTTGTTGAAGTATTTTCATCCATAGCTTCCCCATTGACCAAGTTTTCTTAGAACAAGGTCAAGTTTTAGCGGTCAGATGAGTATGAGAAAAACTTCTTAGAACCGAAGACTAGGTTTACTACAGCTCCAATCTTAACTCTACCAGATGGTTCAGACAGTTATGTCATTTATTGTAATGCATCTAGGGTCGGCCTAGGTTGTGTGTTTATATAACAAGGTAAGCTCATAACTTCTGCTTTTAGACAACATAAGTTCAATGAGAAGAACTACCCGACTCATGACCTCGAGCTTGCAGCTGTAGTGTTTGCCCTAAAGATTTGGAGATACTACTTGTATGGTGTTTATGTTGATGTGTTCATAGATCATAAGAGCCTCCAGTATGTGTTCACACAAAAAGACTATGACATAAATGTGCTCTACCATCCGGGAAAGGCCAATGTAGTGGTTGACGCCCTCAACAGACTATCCATGGGCAGTGTGCACATGTTGAGAAAGAAAAGAAAGAATTAGCCAAAGATGTTCACCATCTTGCTCACTTAGGAGTTTGCCTTTTGTACTCGTCAGATAGTGATGTGATAGTTCAGAGGGGGTCAGAATCTTTATTGGTATCGGAGGTTAAGGAGAAACAAGACAAGGATCTCATACTGCTTCAGTTAAAAGGTGCAGTTCATCAGCAGAGGGTTGAGGTGTTCTCCCAAGGGGGAGATGGTGTACTTCATTACTAGGATCGCATATATGTTTCAAATGTGGGTGAGTTGAGGCACCAGATCTTTACAAAAGCCCATAAGTCCAGTTATTCTATTCATTTGGGTGCCACTAAGATGTACTGTGGTCTACGAGAAGTCTATTGGTGGAACGACATGAAGAGAGACATTGCAGATTTTGTGGCTAAGTGTCCTAACGGTCAGAAGGTTAAAGTAGAATATCAGAAACCAGGAGGTGTGACTGAGGAGATTAACATTTCTACGTGGAAGTGGGAAGTGATAAACATGGATTTCATTACGGGTTTACCTCATACTCGCAAACAATATGACTCCATTTGGGTGATAGTGGACAGAAACACTAAGTTAGCTCACTTCTTGGTAGTCAAGACTATAGATTCAGTGGAGGATAACACAAGACTCTACATCAATGAGATAGTTCGGTTGCATGGTATTCACTTGTCTATAATCTCAAATAAGGGTCCTCAGTTTGCCTCTCATTTCTAGATATTATTTCAAAAAGGTCTTGGTACTTAAGTAAATACCTTAGAGGACATGCTGAGAGCTTGCGTGGTCGATTTCAACGGTAGTTGGGATGATCACCTACCTTTCATAGAGTTCACCTATAATAACATCTTCCATTCCAGTATTTAGATAGCCCCTTATGAGACATTGTATGGGCGTAGATGCAGGTCTCCTATTGGTTGGTTTGAAGTAGGTGAAGCAACCTTGATTGGGAAAGATTCGGTTCATGAGGCTATGGAGAAAGTTCAGCTCATCTGGGATAGACTAAAGACAGCTCATAGTCATCAGAAGTCCTATGCAAATGTAAAGAGAAGGGACGTAGAGTTTGAAATCGATGATTGGGTTTTCCTGAGAAATGAAAAATTCCAGATTTTTGGAAGTTGTAGGTGCCACCGACGGAGGCCACCTACGGACCGTAGGTTGAACCACAGATCGTAGGTGGGGTCCGTGGTTGGTCACCTCAACTTTCCCCCTAGAAACCCCAGAAAAGTCTTAACCAACGGCAGGACCTACAGACCATAGGTAAGACCACGGTCTATGGTTCAAGTCTGTGATTCAGATGCCAGTTTTTAGCCCTCTGATAGCCAATGACGACTGACAAGATGGACCATTAGTCGACCTACGGTCCGTCTGTCAGGTCCGTCGGTAACCTAGTGGATTTTTAGTTTAGGGGTAGTTGGGTCTTTTCCTAATTATTTTATCCCTAAACTACTTTGTTTTGGTTAGTTTTAGCCTATTATTCTTGTCAGATTTTACCCTAAACAAATATTCACTAGAATTCACAAAGCTTAGAACAAAAGAGGTTAAAAAGGAGAATCAAACCCCTCCAAGAACGCAACATTTTTTCTTCAGTTCTAGCCACAAAATCAAAAGATTTCTCTGTGAAATTCGTCACCAGGTATATGGGATTTCACTAGTGGGTTCCTTCCATCCACTAGGTCACTAGAATTCAGTCAGATTCTTGATTCGCTATATCTTGCTTAGACCTAGGGTTTCTAAAACCTTAGATATTGGTTGTGATTTAGCTATTAGAGTACTTCTAATCAGGTTATCATGTTTTCGTAGAATCATTGCTTAAGTTCTTTGCATGAACCACAGAACCCTAGTTATGTAGATTCTCGTAGTTTATGAATTACATGTGTTAGGTCCGTTAAACAATATACATGCTTCAGTTTTCAAATATCACATTATCAGTATATAATTATTACATTCTCAAATTTTGCATGTCAGTATTTTGAGATATTCAACATGTTAGTATTTCAGTCATAATGTGTCATATACATATTAAGTTGGGAGTAGGCTTAGCACCAAGTGGATTAGGGTTTCAGCGTACCCTTATAGTCCCAAAACTACGTGCCCCCGTTGGTTAAGTCCTCTCTATGGGCATCGATTTATGTGATCACTCCAGTCATACCTTCATACCCCTGGCAAGGTATATCGGGCCCTTCGATAGGGTATATACATCAGACTCCACGGAATCCATCGGACGCCAGTCTTTGCATGAACCTCAGAACCCTAGTTGTGTAGATTCTCATAGTTTATGAATTACACATTCTAGGCCCGTTAAACAAATATACATGCTTCAATTTTCAAATATCACATTATCAGTATATAATTATTACATTCTCAGATTTTGCATGTCAGTATTTTGATATATTCAACATGTCAGTATTTCATTATAATGTGTCATATACATATTAAGTTGGGAGTAGGCTTAGCACCAAGTGGACTAGGGTTTCAGCGTACCCTTATAGTCCCAGAACTACGTGCCCCCGTTGGTTAAGTCCCCTCTATGGGCATCGATTTATGTGACACGCTAGTCATACCTATATACCCCTGGCAAGGTATATCAGGACCTTCGATGGGGTATATACATCAGACTCCACGGTTAGCTCACTTGGTGGTTATGTCGGTTACTAGTAGCTCCCACAATCAGATTCTAGTGCAATTGACCAGTTTTTCCAGTATACTTCAGTATTCAGTCTCAGCATGTTATGTACTTGGTCATTGCATTCAGTTTAGTTCTTTCAGAATATATATCAGCATTTCCATCATGTTTAGATTATCTCATTTCTCAGTTAAACTTTGTTCAGCTTTTATCCATATCTTGCATGCTCAGTACCTTCCACGTACTGACGCATACTCTGCACTACATCTTTTTCATAATGTATGTTAAGGACCTCAACATTCAGATCACGTGTAGATCGGTTCCCGATCCACATTCAGCAGCTTCAGTAGTGAGTCATCATACTTCGAGGACAATAGATATGTTTTTAGATTTCATATTTCATTTCAATTTCAGTTTTGCTAGGGTTAGCTAGGGGCATGTCCCAACAACTCTAGTCAGTTAGAGGCTTTTTCAAACATAGTTTTAGATTCAGTTTTAGTTTTGAGTGATTGTTCAGTATCACTAAAATCTTAGAATTTTATATATATTTAGACCAGTAATGGGTATTCTCCATCATTCAGTTATCTCATGATTTAGCTTCCGTATAGTATCTCTTTTATTTAGATGATTACAGTTTGCTTATGATATGCCAACTCAGGGTTAGCATAGGGTCACTTGTGGTCCTAGGTCCCATGTTTACGTCAGGGGGATAGCCTTAGGGCGTGACAATCTTGGTATCAGAGAATTAGGTTTAAGAGTCCTAGGATGTGTGAAAGCCGCACTAAGTAGAGTCCTTTTCATGGGTGTGAAGTGCACCACATCTAATGAGAAGGAGGCTACGAAGTGTTTTAGGAAAACTTCACTTTCTTTGCTACTCTTATCGTACGTGAGGTATGATCCAATTTTCTTGTTCTAATCCATCGTTATGCATTTCAGATCATGCCTCCTCATAGAGTTTACCCACAGAATGCTAATGCACGCAACACAAATGCAGTTCCTCCAGTCCCAGATCATGAGGTTTCAAATGCAGAGTTTTGGAATGTTATCCAACTTTTGGCTCTGTGTGTAGCAAACCAGAACAATCAGCACGTTCCAATTCCTACTAATAGAAATGGTGGATCAGTGGCAGCTAGAGTTCGAGATTTTGTTAGGATGAATACGCCTGAAATTTTAGGGTCGCAAGTTGGTGAGGACCTACAAAACTTCATTGATGAGGTTAAGAAAATATTTGGAGTGATGCAATTGACTAGTAATGATAGGGTAGAGTTGACATCCTACCAGCTTAAGGATGCGACTCACATTTGGTTTACTCAATAGAAAGAAAAGAAGAGTGTGGATGCAGCTTCTATGACTTGAGAGTGTTTCAATGGAGCTTCTCTGGACAGGTTCTTCCCAAGAGAGTTGAGGAAGTCTAAGGCACAAGAGTTTATGAATTTGAGGCAAGGTTTTATGTCAGTCCAAGAGTACGTACTTAAGTTCACCCAACTCTCCAGGTTTGCTCCACACATAGTTGCTAATCCAAGGGCACAAATGAGTAAGTTTTTGTTTGGAGTATCCGACTTTGTGAAGACAGAGTGCAAAAGTGCTAAGTTGTTAGATGATATAAATATATCTAGGCTCATGACTCATGCTCAATAGGTTGAGGGAGATAAGCTTAGGGAAATGGCTAAGGACATCAAGAAAGCTCGAATAGGGAACTATGAGTACTCTCAGCAGAAATCGGGTGGTGGAAATAACTCTTAGTTTTGACAGGATCAAATAGTAGGGCACTAGGCTCTAAGTTTGAAGGAAGTGTTTCAGGAAATAGGACCTACCCAAGTTGTCCAAAGTTTGGTAAGAACCATCCGAACGAGTGTTTTGCAGACATGAAAAGATGTTTTGGGTTTGGTCAGTCTGGTCACATTGTGAAGAATTGCCCTTCTACCAGGCAGGGTAAAGAAGGTAAAAATAGTAGGGCTTAGTCTACAGTCCCAACAACACCAGTATGCCGCCCAACTCAGTAGGGTGTGTCATCTGGTACAGGTGGCGAACAACACCAAAACATGTTCTATGCTTTTTAGACCATGAAGATTCTCGTGATGTGGTCACTGGTACGTTACCCGTCTTTTTTTTAGATGTTTTTACATTGTTAGATCCAGGGGCAACTCATTCTTTTGTCACTTCCTTTATAGGAGTAATCTTAGGTGTCAGTCCAGAAACCCTTTCAGAACCCTTCTCAGTCTCTACTCCAGTTGATGACCCAATTATAGCTAGAAAGGTATACAAAAATTGCCGCTCTCAGAAAGTCATCTCAGTAGATCTTGTGGAGTTAGAAATGTTAGGCTTTGGTATCATTCTAGGCATGGATTGGTTACATTTCTAGTATGCCTCAGTCAATTGTAGAACTAAGATTGTCAGTTTATGTTTCCAAATAAGCTAGTATTAGAATGGAAGGGTAGTAGCTCAGTGCCTATAGATCAATTTATCTGTTACCTTAAGGATAGAAAGATGATCTCTAAAGGGTAGTGTAGCATATGTTGAGGAAGCAAGGAAGGAATTAGCAAAAGATGTTTATCAGATTGCTCACTTAAGAGGTAGTCTTTTGGACACATCTGATGGTAGTGTGATAATCCAGAATTGATCAGAATCCTAATTGGTAACAGAAGTTAAGGAAAAACAAGATAGTGATCCCATATTGTTTCAGTTAGAAGGAGTAGTTCATCAACAATAAGTAGAGGTTTTCCCCCAAGGGGGAGATGGTGTCTTATGCATTCTTAAGGTGGATAAGTAGGTAGAGTAGCCTTTATTGGGCCAGATTCGGTTCATAATGCTAAGGAAAAGTGCAACTCATCAGAAATAGAGTTAAGACAGAAGTCCTATGCAGATGTAAGGAGAAGGAACTAAGAGTTTGAGATAGATGATTGGGTTTTCCTGAAAGTATCACCAATGAAGGGGGTGATGAGATTTGACGAACTTGGTTGGGAGCTACTTGGGAAGCAGAAGCAACCATGAAGGCTAAGTATCCTCACCTCTTTCCATTTGATTTCGCTTCAGCTTGAGATAATAGTTTCCTCTCCAGTCTCTCAATTTTTTGTGCATAAATTCAGTCTTAGTACTTTGTTCCTTCAGGCGTACTTGCATTTCAGCATATTTGCATGTTCCCGGAACTCACTTCAGTCAGATTTCAGTTTCCAGTACTTAGTGGTAGGGATAGTAGCTCCTTCCCTCCATATTCAACTAGTTTAGACTTCATTCGAGGATGAATGTTCCCAAGGGAGGGGGGTGGATATTGTAACACCCCAGTTTTGAGAAAGGAAAAATTCCAGAGTTTAAGAAGTAGCAGGTGCCACCGACGAACCATAGGTTGAACCACGGACCGTAGGTGGGGTTTGTGGTTGGTCACCTCAACTTCCCCCAATAAACCCCAGAAAAGTCTTGACCAATGGCAGGATCTATGGACCGTAGGTAGGACCACCGTCTGTGGTTCAGACCCAAGTTTTTAGCCCTCTGACAGCCAACGACGACTGACAGGACATACGGTCAATCGGTTAGGTCCATTGGTCACCCAGTCGATTTTTAGTTTAGCAGTAGTTGGGTCTTTTCCTAATTATTTTATCCCTAAACTACTTCTTTTTGGTCAGTTTTAACCTATCATTCTAGTCAGATTTTACCATAAACCATTATGCACTTGAATTCACCAAGCTTAGAACAAAAGAAGAGCAAGAGGTGACTCAAACCCCTTAAAGAACGCAACAAGTTTTCTTCAGTTCCAGCCCCGAAATAGAAAGATTTCTCCTTAAAATTTGTCATAATGTATGTGGGATTTCACTAGTGGGTTTCTTCCATCCACTAGGTCCCTAGAATTCAGTTAGATTCTTAATTCACTATATCTTCCTTAGATCTAGGGTTTCTAAAACCTTAGATATTTGTTCTAATTTAGTTGTTACTGTACTCCTAATCATGTTATCATCTTTTCATAGAATTGTTGCTTAAGTTTTTTGCATCAACCTCAGAACCCTAGTTATGTAGATTATCTTAGTTCATGAATTACATATGCTAGGTCAGTTAAACATATATAAATGCTTCAGTTTTTGAATGCCACATTATCAGTATATAATTATTACATTATAAGATTTTGCATGTCAGTATTTTGAGCTATTCAGCATGTTAGTATTTCAGTCATAATGTGTCATATACATATTCAGTGGGAGTAGGCTTAACATCGAGTGGACTAGGGTTTCAACGTACCCTCATAGTCCTAGAACTACGTGCCCCAATAGGTTAAGGTCCCCCTGTGGGCATGAGTTTTTGTGATCACGCAGTCATGTCTTTATACATTTGGCAAGGTATATCGGGCCCTTCAATGGGGTGTATACATCGGACTCCACGGTTAGCTCACGTGGTGGTTATGGCGGTTAATTACTAGTAGCTCCCATAGTTAGACTCTAGTGCAATTGACCAGGTTTTCAGTATACTTCAGTATTTAGTCTCAGCATATTATATACTTGGTCATTGCATTCAGTTCAGTTCGTTTCAATATATATCTATATTTCCATCATTTTCAAATTATATCATTGCTCATTTATGGTTAGTTCAGCTTTTATCCATATCTTGCATGCTCAAGCCCTCATATATTAGATCACGTATAGATCGGTTCCCGATCCACATTCAGCAGCTTCAGTGGTGAGTCCTCATACTTCAAGGACAATAGACATGTTTTCAGATTTTATCTTTCATTTCAGTTTAAGTTTTGCTAGGGTTAGCTGGGGCATGTCCCAGCAACTCTAGTCAATTAGAGGCTTTTTCAGACATAGTTTTAGATTCAATTTTAGTTTTGAGTGATTGTTCAGTATCACTAAACTCTTAGAATTTTATAGATATTCAGAACAATTTTGGGTATTCTCTATCATTTAGTTATCTCATGATTTAGCTTCCGCATAATATCTCTTTTATTAAGATAGTTATAGATTGCTTATGATATGCCATCTCAGGGTTAACTTGGGGTCACTCGTGATCCTAAGTCCTGTGTTTACGTCAAGGGGGTAGCCTTGGGGTGTTACAAACTTGGTATAAGAGCATTAGCTTTAAGAGTCCTAGGATGTCTGAAAGTTGCACTAAGTAGAGTTCTTTTAATGGGTGTGAAGTGCACCACATCTAATGAGAGGGAGGCTATGAAGTGTTTTAGGAAAACTTCACTTTCTTTGCTACTCTTATCATGCGTGAGGTTTGACCCAATTTTCTTTTTCTTATCCGTCGTTATGCATTTCAAATCATGTCTCCTCATAGAGCTTACTCACGAAATGCTAATGCATGCAACATAAATGCAGTTTCTCCATTCCTAGACCATGATGTTTTGAATACAGAGTTTGGGAATGCTATCAAACTTTTTGCTGAGAGTGTAGCCTACTAGAACAATCACCAGGTTCAGCTCCTACTAATAGAAATGGTGGATCAATGGTAGCTACAGTTCTAGATTTTACTAGGATGAATCTGCCTGAGTTTTTCGAGTCGTAAGTTGGTGAGGACCCATAAAACTTCATTGATGAGGTTAATAAAATCTACAGAGTTATGCAAGTGAGTGGTAATGATACGGTAGAGTTGGAATACTACCAACTTAAGGATGTGGCTCACATTTGGTTTACTTAGTGGAAAGAAAACATGAGTGTGGATGCAACTCTTGTGACTTGGGAGTGTTTTAATGGAGCATTTCTGGACAGTGTCAATGCATGTTTATGAAAGTATGCTTATGACTCCAGTTAGTTTATAGATTAAGATATTTATATGTCCTATGAATCTTGACCACATGGCATGAATGACATCTAGACTTGCCTTTAATGTTTTCCTGGATATTTGCATCAATTAGGTCTTGATTAGTATGGTATCTGGATATGCCATTAATGATTATAGATCACAATTTCCAAACCAATTCCATTATTAGTAGGGAATTTCTAGCATGAAGTGAATGGCTACTGGTCTTAAAAGTTATTATCAAAAGATCATGGATTGTGAAAGGTTTTCTCACCCATGGTCTAAGGAGCTATCCTATGATAAGACAAGCGACGAATACCCATGTCTCTTAATGATAAGGAAAGTTAAGATATATAACTATAACATGGGATTTATGCTTAACACTGATCTGATAAGTTGCGACCACCCATGTCCCATAACTATGTGCCACCATAGGATAATTGTCTTAGATAGACATTAGCTAGTGGATCTATGTAAGATAGAAGTTTATGGTTCTACGTTTACATGTAGGACACTCTCTTTTCGGTGTGGGAGCATTATACCATATTCCATGTTATAGCTCACATGATCTCTATGTTGGTTAAGTATACTTTCCACAATAATAATGAACTAAGGTTACTTCAAAAAGTATCTCACATGTGTTAAAAGCTGATTTTACTTGCATTGAAAATGATTACGATTTATGTTGTCTAACCTTCTTATCTTCTGTTTTGACTTGATCTTTGCATATCACGAAAAGTCCTTTTAGCATGATTTCATAATTTTAATGCATTGCTATCATACTTGGTTCATTTTGTACTAACACATACTTTTGCACATTGTTTCATTAATGTAGGGTCCGACACTTATATTCAACATCTTTGTGGCTAGGTATCACTTAGTAGATATTGAAGATGGGTGAATCCTCATGTTCCGATGACTAAACCTTTTATTTGTTATTGTCTTTATATTTTTATGTGATGTACGGGTTACGTCTTGATCACTCTTGATGTAATAGATGGATTTTGAGACTATGTAGACTTCTGCTTCATTTTTGAAAAACTCTTTTATGATATAAACTATATTTTTAAACTCGTTAATTCTATTATCTTGTTTATGTATGCTAAATGGCTTGTGTAGGGCCTTTTGGGGTGTTATACGTCATGTCATGCCTAGGGGAACTTTTGGTTGTGACTCTCTAGTTGGTTGGTTTGAGTGGACATAACCTAGACTGATGGAATGCATTTGATTTAGGAGGTTTTGGACCAGTTGAGGATGATTTTGGATAGGCTCCTAACACCATAGAGTAGGCATAAGAGTTATGCTAATCATAGGTTCCGACCTTTGATGTTCTTAGTTGGTGATAGATTCTTTCTCCATGTGTCACCCATGAAGGGTGTGTTGAGATTTGGGAGGTGGGGAAAGCCTAGCCCTAGGTATATCGAGCCTTTTGAGATCCTTAGGCAGTTGGTAAAGTTGCATACGAGTTGGCTCTACCTATGGTATTCTCAACTATCCACCCACTTTTTCTTGTTTTGATGCTCTACCGGTGTGTTCTTAATAAGTCTCTTGTGATTCAATATGATGTAGTAGAGTTGGATGACTGCTTGACATATTTGGTGGAGCATTTTCCATTCTAGCTAGGGATGTGTAGAGGTTGCGTTCAAGATCCCTTCATTTGGTTAAGGTCCATTGGGCGCATTATTCCATTGAAGAGTCTACCTAGAACATCGAGCATGATATTCAGGAGTAGTTTCTTGGCTTGTTTGAGCCTTCAGATACTTCTTGAATCTTACTTTCATGGATGAAAGTCATTTTTAGTAGTGGATGTTGTATTGAATCCTTTTTGCATTTATGCCACTTGTTCAACATTTAAGCATTCTTATAGCAACCCCAATTACTTGTTGGAACTGACAGTTTGGTCACCTAGTCATTCGTTTGATTTATATGTAAGTTTTAATATCTTGGAGCTTTTGAACGTTTAACGATGTGTTTTGATCAAAATTTCAAGAAAACGACCTTAGAATCCAATTATGACAATTTCATCAGCTTTGTAAGGGTCAATTTTAGGCTAGTTAGCATGGTCGACATGACTTACAAATTAAGGCCTAAGTTTGACTTTAGTTAACATTCTGAGTAGATGAGCGCAGATGAGAATTATGTCATCTTAGTTAGCCCCTAAATGTTCAATTTGTTCATAAATGACCCTTTGTTTTGATCTCGAAGCCTCCGGTTAATTTCAAGCCCCCTTGTAGATTTGTCTTTAAAATTTTGTTTGGTATGAGACCCATATTGTGTCAAGACAACCTCGTATGGAACTTTTGACCGCTCCATTGAGTCCAAAATGTCATTTTAATTGGTGTGCGTATCTCGTCTGTGTGTACATGGTTATGAACCAATCCTCTTGCTAGCTGAGCACCTTAAGCCCTTTGAGTGGACTAGTTGGTTGAGTGGCCTAGATTTATTATCACTCTTGCTAGATGGGCAGGGAGCCCGACTTTAGTTTCGTGGTACCCTTATTTCGGTAGATTCTACATTTTTTTCGTGATGTAGGTCCAAGTACCAGCTATTAGTGGTGATCGTTTGTGTTATCTTTTGCCGCATTTGGGTATCAGAGATGAGGGTGAGCACTTGACGTCTTGGATCACTCTATCTCATTCTGAATATATGCGAAGCTAGTATTTTTCCTTTGAGATGGCTTGTTGTGTTCTACTTTTGGGACTTGTATTTTTTATTAGATAACTATATACTCATGATTTCCGTATATATATATATATATATATATATATATATCTGTATATATATTGGGTTGTTTCTATTTATGTCTCATCTTATTGCTAGTGTTATTTCTGTTTAGTTCTGCCCTTATATTCATTACTTGATGTTTTGGGTATGGGTAGAATTATCTACTAGGGGGTTAAAGCAGATGCCACCATGACTCGGGAAATCGGGTCAGGACAAGTAATACCCATAGAGTTGTTGTCTCTTTATTATCAAATTGAGTAGAAATTCATAACATTTTAATTATTGTTATATTATCTGAATAATTTTGCATATTTCATCATTTTTAATATTGTCAACAAATAAATAAAAATCACATTAAAATATTAACCTACATGGTTGTGTTTCTTTAGAGAAAATGTTTAATCGAATATATGTTAGTCTAGAATATCGTATTTGTAATCTCTACCTAAACCCCTTTCATTTTTGTGAGGGTTCGATTCCCCACGTTATAATCCCCTTCCCCACCCCAATTTTTTAATTGTTTTCTTAAAACTAATATGTTTTTTTTTTCCTTCGATGCTAATGTAATATCTATATATAAATATATTAATCAATAGAAGTTGTAAAATATCTACAAAACATATTATGTGATAAATAACTATGAACATAAAATTATTGTAACATCTAGGAATCTAGTAGGCCAAACTAGGGCTAAGTGAGAGGGCAAGAGCCAAGAAGGGAGGAAGCTTGGGCAGCTTTCACCAAGCACTGCCTCACCTCACACGACCACCATGACGGTTCGTGGTGAGGACCACGAGTTGTGGTGAGGTTCATGGATGGCTGTGCAGTAGCTAGGTTACGCTGCCCAAACAAGGACCCTTCCCACGAGCCACTTGACGGCTCGTAAAGGAAACCGCAGTCATGAGAGGGATCGTGGTCCTAAGATAGTTGTAGGGGGAGGAAGGGGTGGCACCCTAGCCACTGGTCCAAAGACCATGGAGAGCACCACAGCTTGTGGTAGGGACCACGACTCGTGGAGCCTCACATAGTCAAGTGGAAGTGTACTGTAAGTGAAGGGTTGATTGTTCTTTTCCGGTTTTAATTAGATCAAAGCCATTTTGTTTTTCCTAAGTCTAAGACCCCTATATAAGTCATTTTCACCCCCAAAACTTTCCTATTCAAGCCATTATTTCCAAAACTCAAAAGAAATCCTCAAAAGTTCTTCCTCTCAAATAATTCTCTCTCTAGAAACTTGAAGAAGAAGAAGAAGAAGAAGAAGGAGATTCAATCTACGATTAGAGAGAACGCTTCCATGCTTTAATTCGTTTGGGCTTTTATAGTAAGGTATGATAGTTTTCATCCATGGATTCCTTTCATCTATGGAGTTCTTAAATTCTCCAATTTCAAAAGGTAGAAATTCCCAATTTGATATGGTTTTCTTCAATTGTCATGGGTTCTCCTCAATGTTGATTTAAATGATTGAATTATGTTCTATTAAGAATTAATTGATGAATTACTATGATTTTTATAATTATTTCCCCATGAACCCATGTAAACCCCCATGTTTTCAAGTTATGAATCATGTGATGTGGGATTTTGAATGTAAAAGGAGAGTTTTATGAATTTAAGCATGTATTGCTAGTTCTACACGAAGTTATGATGAAATCCATATCTAACCTTTGTTTTTCAAGTAATGATGATTGAAAGTGGGTTTTGAACCTCAAGAGGTAAATTATGGACTTATGCACGTTCTTATGAAATCTATGCAATTGTTTCAAGGGTGCTTTGAGAGTAAAGTACCAATGATGATGTTGTTGTTGTGTTGTTGAAAGGATATTCTCGTAAATACTTATTAGCATAATGTGAAAGGTGAATTCCCACATAGAAAAGGTTCTTAGGTTGAAAGGTTTTCTTACCTAATTGAATCAAAGGCAAAAATCTATTATGAATAGATCATGGATGGTGAATGGTTTTCTCATGCATGGTCTAAGGAGCTATTCCATGATAAGATAAGTCAAGACTTAATAACTATTCCATGGGATTTATACTTAGCACCAAGTGGATATTGAGGTGATATGGAAGCTCTCCCATAGTAGAGGTCAGGTTTCTAGAAGTAATCTCTTGAGATGGAAGTTTTCTCGAGTAGAAACCGGGTTTCTAGTATCAATATCCTTATTCATTTACTATGTGCCCCCATAGGTTGAATAGCTAGTGGATCCACTTAATCTAGAAGTTCATGGTTCTACTTGGGCAAGTAGGACAATGCTTTCAGTGGGGAAGACACCAGGAATCATGTTATAGCTCACACGATCTCTATATCGGTTAAGGCTAATTCACCGCATTAATAATGAACTAAGATTACTTCAAGAAGTATCACATATGAGTTCAAAGGTTTTAAAGAAGATGACAGCTTGCATTGGCCATGCTTTATGAAGAGTGTTTTCTAACTTCTTTTATATCATGTTTATCTTGGTCAATTGCATGTCATGGAATGGAATGTCCCTTTTAGCATGTTTTAAATGTTTGTGCATGGCTATCATACTTGGTACAATTTTTTGTACTAACGCATAGTCTTGCCTACATTTTCTCCAAATGTAGGGTCTGACAGTCAGGGTCATCAGTTTCATGGTTAAGTGTTGAAATTTCTAGATTTTTTAGCTTTGATGAGTCCTCATGCTTCGAGGATCGAGTTTTATTGTATTCAGTTTCTTTCATGTATTTCTCTTTCAGATATGATGTATGGTCTAGGCCCAATTTCATTCTATTGTATTAGATGGCTATGCTGAGACAAGATATCTAAACATCCGCTTTTCTTTTATAAAATGTTTGGACTTTGAAATGTTGTTTTACTCTTATTGTTCTATATCTTATGTAATTACAGCTAAGTGGCCTGTATTGAGTCCTTTGGGGTTCTATAATCCATGTTACACCTAGGGTGTACCCCGGGGTCGTGACAAACTTGGTAATCAGAGCACAAGGTTTAGAATGGTCCTATGATATCTCATAAGACACGTCTAGTAGAGTCTTGTTCACGAGTGTGAAGCGCGCCACATTATGAATGAGAAGCTACAAGATGATTAAAAAACTCCACTTCTTTCATTACTCTTAAGCCATGCCATAGAGTTTAAATCTACAATGTCTTTCTCATAATCCTTACCTGATGGTCTACACGATATGACTACTCGAAGGGCTCATTCTAGAAGGAATGAGGGAGACAATGTGGACCAAGGAGCTCCTCCTCAAGCTCCGATAAACCCTTTGGTTGAAAATGTAAAAAATGCGGAAATTAGGTCAGCTTTTCAAGTGTTGGCTCAAGTCATGACAACCCAAGCCAATAGAGAGGTGGTAGTCCCCGTGAACCCAAATGTAGGTATGGCAGCATCAAGAGTGAGGTACTTTACTAGGACGAACCCTCCGAAATTTTATGGCTCCAAGGTTGAGGAAGATCCTGAAGAGTTTATCGATGAGGTCTATTAGGTACTTGCTATCATGGGAGTAAATCTGGTAGAGAAGGCGAAATTGGTCGCTTATCAACTCAAAGGTGTTGCTGAGATTTGGTTCAACCAATGGAAAGAAGCAAGACCAGTAGAAGCGGGTCCCAGAGAGTGAGAAAGGTTTAAATCTTATTTTCTTGATAGGTTCTTTCCCCTTTAGATGAGGGAAGAAAAGGTGCTTGAGTTAATTAACCTTCGTCAATGAAGTATGAGTGTGAGGGAGTATGCTCTAAAGTTCACTCAATTGTCTAAGTATGCTCCAAAAATGGTTGCAGATTCAAGGGCTAGGATGAGTAAGTTCATTTCGGGTATATCTGAAATGGTGGTTAAGGAATGTCATACTGCCATGCTTATTGGTGACATGAAAATCTCTTCTCTTATGTTCCATGCTCAACAAATTGATGAGGAGAAACTTAAGGAAAATTTTAGGGAGGTAAAAAGATCTAAGATCGATGATGGAAACTTTTCTCATGCAAGGTTTGATGGATAAGGTCACTCTAAATTTTGACAAAGGTTCCTCCAATGATCCTCCTAAGTTGAACAAAGATAGGGTGTCTAACACTAAGCCTCAAGGAGGTAATGGTAGTGGATCTTCATTGCCTAGGTCTACTTGTACTAAATATGGAAGGAAACACGAGGGTAAGTGCCTAGCCAGCACAAATGGTTGTTTTGGTAGTGGTAAGAGTGGTCATAAAATGAGGGATTGCCCAATGCTCACAGCTAAGGGAAGATAGGGAAAGCAAGCTCCTCCGATGCTACCTTGTCTTTTGTGACATCATGTGTTGCTATGAGATTTGATGTTCTTTCGGATGTGTTGTTAGAACCTTTTTCTGTCTCTACCCCTAGTTGTGATTCTGTTGTGGCTAGGAGGGTCTATAGAAATTATCTCGTCTCCTTCTCCCATAGATTTACTCTTGTTGACTTGGTAGAGCTTGATATGTTAGATTTTGATGTGATTCTTGGTATGGATTGGCTGCACCCTATTTATGCTTCTATTGATTGTAGGACTAGTGTAGACAAATTTGAGTTCTCAAATGAGCCTATCCTAGAGTGGAAAGGGGGAAATTCTATGCCTAGAGGTCATTTTGTCTCTTTTCTTAAAGCTAGAAAGATGATTCCAAAGGGTTTCATTTACCATCTAGTTAGGGTGAGGGAAGTAGATTCTGAAACCCCAACTCTTAAGTCGGTCCCCATTGTTAATGAGCTTACGGAAGTGTTTTCTAATGATTTACTCGATATTTCTACTGAGTGGGAAATAGGCTTTGGTATCGACCTTCTCCTAGATATGCAACCTATTTCTATTCCTTCTTACTACATGGCCATGGCAGAACATATGGAGTTGAAATAACAATTGAAAGATTTGTTGGATAAGGGTTTCATTTGACCGAGTATCTCCCCATGGGGTGCTCCAGTTTTGTTTGGTAGAAAGAAGGATGGTTCTCTTCGTATGTGTTTTGACCATAGTCGGTTGATTAAGGTGACCATTAAGAATAAGTATCCTCTTCCAAGGATAGATGATCTATTTGACCAACTTCAAGGAGCGGGTTATTTCTCTAAGATTGACCTTCATATGGGTTATCACCAATTAAGGGTGAAAGAAGATAATAGTCCGAAGATGGCTTTCGAACTCGACATAATCATTATGAGTTTTTGGTAATAACGTTTGGGTTGACTAATGCTCCGACAACGTTCATGGATTTGATGAATATGGTTTTTAGACAATATCTTCATATGTTTGTGATTGTGTTGATTGACGATATTTTGATCTATTCAAGAAGTTAAGATGAACATATGGATCACTTGAGGATTGTGTGGAAAATTCTTAAGGACCAACAACTCTTCGCAAAGTTTAGCAAATGTGAATTTTGGTTAAGGTCCGTAGCTTTGCTTAGTCATATTATTTCAAGTAAGGGTATTGAGGTAGATCCTAAGAAGACGGATGCAGTCAAGAGTTGGCCTAGACTTCTAACCCCTTCAGATATTAGAAGCTTTTTGGGTTTGGCCAGTCACTATTGAAGATTTGTTGAGGGGTTTTCTTCCATTACTTCTCCGTTGACGGCATTGCTCTAATGAAGACTAATTTTATATTGTCCGAAGCTTGTGAGAAGTGTTTTCAAGAGTTAAAGGATAGACTTACTACCGCTCCGGTGTTTACTTTACGGGAAGGTACGTATGGTTTTGTGGTGTATTGTGACTCCTCTAGAATTGGGTTGGGATGTGTGCTAATGTAAAATGGTAAAGTTATTGCCTATGCTTCAAGGCAACTTAAGATACATGAGAAGAATTATCCTACCCATGAACTTGAATTAGCAGTGGTTGTGTTTGCCTTAAAAATATGGAGGCATGATTTGTATGAGGTTCATGTTGATGTTTTCACCGATCACAAGAGTTTGCAATATGTGTTAAATCAAAAGGATTTGAATCTTCACCAAAGAAGGTGGCTTGAGTTATTGAAATATTATGATATGAGTGTTCTTTATCACCTCAGTAAAGCTAATGTGGTAGCAGATGCTCTTAGTTGATTGTTCATGGGTAATGGTGCTCATATTTAGGAAGAAAAGAAATAGTTGGTTTGAGATGTTCATAGATTGGCCCAATTAGGTGTTCAATTAGTAGATGCCCTCAAGGGTGGTGTTATGGTTCATAATGGTTTCGAATCGTCTTTTGTGGCGGATGTGAAAGCCAAGGAAGGTCTTCATCCAATATTTGTGAAGTTTAAAGAAGCGGTGCTTAAATAATCCATTGAGGATTTCTCCTAAGGGTGAGATGGGGTGCTTAGATATCAAGGTCGTTTATGTGTTCTGAATGTGGATGACTTAAGGGAATAAATCTTGACAGAAGCCCATAGTTCTCGGTATTTCATTCACCCAGAAGCCACCAAGGTGTATCGTGATTTGCGGGAGGTCTATTGGTGGAATGTGATAAAGAAAGAATATTACGAAATTTGTGGCTAAGTGTCCAAATTTCCTACAAGTGAAGGTTTCCCACAGAAATAGGGAGGTTTATCTCAAGACATTAGTATTCCTACTTGGAAGTGGGAGGACTTGAATATGGACTTTATAATTGGTTTAACTCGCACCCGGTGACAACATGATTCGATTTGGGTGATAGTGGATTGGATGATAAAATCGACTCATTTCCTCCCCATTAAGGTTTCTTATTTGGTGGAGGACTATGAAAAGACGTACTTGAGATAAATGGTAAAGTTACATGGAGTGCCTTTGTCCATTATTTCCAATCGTGGTAACCAACTCACTTCTCAGTTTTGGAAGTCATTCCAAAAAGGTCTTGGTGCTAAACTTAAGCTTAGCACAACTTTTCATCCCCAAACCGATGGGCAAGAGGAGCGTACTATCCAAACTTTGGAAGATATATTGAGAGCTTGCGTGATTAATTTTAAGGGAAATTAGGATGACCATTTGCCATTGATTAAATTTGCCTATAATAATAGCTACCACTCAAGTATAGGTATGGCTCAATTTGAGGCTCTTTATGGTAGGAGGTGTAGATCCCTTAAAAGTTGGTTTGAGGTGGGTTATGTTTCCCTAATAGGTCCTGAATTGGTTCATGAGGCTATAGAAAAGGTTCGACTCATTAGAGAGAGATTGGGAATGACCCAAAGCTAGCAAAAGTCATATGCTGATGTTAGAAGAAGGGATCATGAGTTTAATGTTCATGATTAGGTTTAGTTGAATTCTCACCCATGAAGGATGTGATGAGGTTTGGTAAGAAAGGGAAGCTTAGTCCTTGCTTTGTAGGCCCATATGAGATTTTGAGATGTGTTGGTAAGGTTGCTTGTGAGCTTGATTTGCCAAATGAGTTTGCATCGGTTCATCCGATTTTCCATGTCTCTATGTTGAAAAAGTGTGTTGGAGAACAAACATGTATAGTTCCTTTAGAAGGTTTGGAGGTAAAGGAGAACCTTTCATATGAAGAAGTTTCGGTTGAGATTTTAAACTGACAAGTTTAGAAGTTCAGAAACAAGAAGTTACCTCTGTGAAAGTGCTATGGAGGAATCATTTAGTTAAGGGTGCTACTTGGGAGGCCTAGACCAATATGATTTCCCGATATCCTTATCTTTTTCCTTCTACTCCGACTCTAGATTGAGGTAATGAGTTCCTCTTGGCTTGCCCTATGTTTTGGAGTCATGTGTTTTATGTGTTTCCATGATTTACTTATGTTATGCATGTTCATGAAAAACTTTTGTTTTGAAGAAAATGAGTTTACTTGATTTATTTTCCTCATGTTGTTGTGCATTGAGTATGAGTTGCCTATAGACTTCATGAAATGAATTAATGAACATGATTTAGCTATGCTTTTGAGTATGAATGCCATATAGGCTCCATGTGATTGTGTTGAGCATGCTTTCAGCTTGGAGAAGCATTTTCCTCCGTAAATATGAGAAATTTTGAAATTTATACTTATTGGTTTGTTAGGTATAGTTCCTGCTTTCCTTATGGTGCATTGAGTATGTTTAGCTCAGAGTTGATGTTTTTTCCTCCTTGGTTGTGTGCATTTTGATGAGTTGCATGTATTCTGGGTTGCTAGTCTTGAGTCATTTTCGTTAGAAAGGTGTCTAGAATCTCACTCGAGGACTAATGTTCCCAAGGGGGAGATAATGTAATACCTCGGAATCTAGAAGGGTACACTAGGTCTAAGTGAGAGGGCAAGAACCAAAAAGGGTGGAAGCTTAGGGAGGCTTTACAAAGCACTGCCTAACCTCACAAGACCACCATGATGGTTCGTGGTGAGGACCACGAGTCGTGGTGAGGTTCTTGGAGGGTTGGGCAGTAGCTAGGCTACACTGCCCCAAACAAGGACCATCCCAACGAGCCACTTGATGGCTCCTGAAGGCCACCACGGTCGTGGGAGGGATCGTCATCCTAAGATAGTCGTAGGGGGAGGAAGGGATGGTACCCTAGCCACTTGGTCAAAGACCAGGAAGAGCACCATGGCTCGTGGTAGGGACCATGACTCATGGAGCCTTACGTGGTCAAGTGGTAGTGCACTGTAAGTTAAGGGTTAACTGGTCTTTTCTGGATTTAATTAGATCAAAGTAATGTCGTTTTGCCTAAGTCTAGGACCCCTATATATGTCATTTCAACCCCAAAATTCACCTATTCAAGCCATTATTTCCAAAACCCAAAAGAAACCCCCAAAAGTTCTTCCTCTCAAATAATTCTCTCTCTAGAAACTTGAAGAAGAAGAAGAAGGAGATCCAAGCAAGGGTTCAAGATCAAGCTTCTATACTTCAATTTCTTTGGGCTTTGATTGTAAGGTATGATAGTTTTCATCCATGGAGTTCTCAAATTCTCCAATTTCAAAAGGTAGAAATTCCCAATTTGTAGGGTTTTCTTCAATTCTCATGGGTTCTGTTGAAAGTTTATTTAAATGATTGAATTATGTTATATTAAGCATGAATTGATGAATTACTTTGATTTTAGGATTATATCCCCATGAACCCATGTAAACCCCCATGTTTTCAAGTTATGAATCATGTGATGTGGGATTTTGAATGTAAAAGGAGAGTTTTATGAAATAAGCATGTATTGCTAGTTTTACATGAAGTTATGATGAAATCCATATCTAACCTTTTTTTTCTAAGTAATGATGATTGAAAGTGGGTTTTGATCCTCAAGAGGTAAATTATGGACTAATGCATGTTCTTATGAACTCTATGCAATTGTTTTAAGGGTGCTTTGAGAGTAAAGTACCAATGATGATGTTGTTATTGTGTTATTGAAAGGATATTCTCATAAACACATATTAGCATGATGTGAAAGGTCTTCTCACATAATAAGGGTTCTTACGTTGAAAGGTTTTCTCACCTAATTGAATCAAAAGCTAAAAGCTATTATGAATAAATCATGGATGGTGAAAGGATTTCTCACGCATGTTATAAGCAGATGTTCTATGATAAGATAAGTCAAGACATAATAACTATTCTGTGGGATTTATGCTTAGTACCGAGTGGATATGGATGTGATATGGAAGCTCTCCCGTAGTAGAGGCCGAGTTTCTAGAAGCAAAATCTTGAGATAAAAGCTCTTCCGAGTAGAGGCCGGGTTTCTAGTAGCAATCTCCTTATCCCGTAGCTATGTACCCCCATAGGTTGATTAGCAAGTGGATCCACTTAAGCTAGAAGTTCATGGTTCTACTTGGGCAAGTAGGACAACCCTTTTCAGTGTGGGAGACACTGGGGTATCATGTTGTAACTCACATTGTCTCTGTGTCGGTTAAGGCTAATTCCCCACATTAATGATGAACTAAGGTTACCTCAAGAAGTATCACACATGCGTTCAAAGGTGTTAAAGATGATGTTAGTCAGACCGCCATGTTTTATGAAGTATGTTTTCTAACCGTTTTATATTATGTTTTATTTTGCTCAATTGCATGTCATGAAATGAAATGTCCCTTTTAGCATGTTTTAAATGTTTTTATGCATGTATATCATACTTGGTACATTGTTTTGTACTAACGCATACTCTAGCCTACATTTTCCCTAAATGTAGGGTCCAACCATCAAGGTCATCAGTTTCGTGGCAAAGTGTTGAATTTTCAAAATTTTTGGGCTTTGGTGAGTTCTCATGCTTTGAGGGCAGAGTTTTATTTTATTCAGTTTCTTTCATGTATTTCTCTTTTGGACATGATGTATGGGCTAGGCCCAATTTCATTATATTGTATTATATGGCTATGATGAGACAAGATGTCTAGACTTCCATTTTTCTTTAATAAAATGTTTGGACTTTGAAATGTTGTTTCACTCTTATTGTTCTATTTATTATGTAATGAGAACTAAATGTCTTGTATGGAGTTCTTCGGGGTTCTATACGCCATGTTACATGTAGGTGGTACCCCTAGGTCATGACAATTATGCTTGTAGAAATTTTATGAAATATTGGGGGAAAATGTGAAACACACATGCCCAAAAACTAGTGTATGTTATGCACCAACATGTTACTAGACCCTTAGTCTTTTTTGAATATTTATATCTTTCAATTGTTAAGTAAACAAGAAAAAATACTTTTCAATGTATGGGATACAATAATTATTTCCAATAGATTTACGCGTGGAACAAATTTCTTGACATAACGAAGGGAGAACAACAAAACGAGAAAAATTTAACCAATGAACATACATGCTGATACAATTATAAATTGTTGGATCACAAAAATTAATTACAAACAATTAAATTAAACCAGAAGACATGAAATTTTTTAACTTAATAAATCCAAAAAATTAAAGAATCTTTTACTTCACCTTATTATTTCAAAATGTATATTTTATAGGTCTTCTTGATAATTTTATTTAATTTTTAAATTCATATTCAATTTTAGATGTATAATTTTTTCACCCTAACAAGCTCAGAGTGAAAATTTATTCAATACATAAATAAATTTATTTAACTTTTGAAGTGCAAGAGGTCTTCTTGGAAACCGTGCCAACAAAATCATTTTAGTAACAACAACAATAAAAATACAAATAAATAATTAAATAAATAACAAGCTAGTTAACATTTAAATTTTCATATATTTAATAAGTGAGTGAAATAACAAACTTTGAAAACTAATTCATCAAACATGACATATAGATGACACTTAATATAAGGACAAAATAAAACTGTGGAGAATCCTATGTCACACTTAGAATTGCAAAACCTAAATGACATAAATTGTCCAGGGGACAACATGAACACATAAAACAATACTAATAAAAAGAGCCATACACTAGTCCAAAGACTTTATATATTATTGGTGGGGTTTGAATCTTGATCATTAATATTGTTTAGTGAAAGGTCATCCAACCAAGTCACGACATCATCATCATTCCAGTTTAGTAATTCAATCAATGATGGACTCTGTGGAATGCCAATAGAGTAATTCTGGTAATTACTCATTTGAATTGATGCACCGATTTAGGGGATCTCTGCTGAAGGATCCATTTGTGGTTTCATCGGAGTAAATGGAGAATCTATAATTTGTGAAGGCATCATAGAAGTCATTGTTATTGAAGGAGTGGATTGAGGGACATTTGATGTAGACCCCTTGTCACCAACATTCTTTTTCATTGCTTCACGTACTAGTTGAAGGTTCTTGATAACGTAACTTAGATCGTTGAGATAGTAAGGATTCATGTCAACGGAAATAGTTTTTCCATTCAACACTTCAGGCATCTCATTTGTAACTTCCTTGACCCTATTTTGCTTTCTTACCTTTAGCAGTTTTTTTGTGCAACTTCTTTATTCTTTTCTTGGTGAATTCTTCCTTTGTCACCATATTTCTTTTATCTCTCCAATGTTGACAGTTCTTTAAACTTTTGAAAGGTGTTGATTGCAGCACCAAGATTGGGAAACACCTTAGGTTCATTTACTATAAGGACTATAGATGATGAGAGCCATTTCATTGTCACAAAGAGTGTTGATTTCTTGTGCCTTTTTCAACAAGCCTTCGTGTCTTTTATTGTATGAGACTTTTCTGTCAGTTTCATTTTCAATAAAATAAAATATTACTTTTTTTCTAGTCATGGCTAAAGAAGAGGTATATGAGGATATATGCGTTTGTTCAAGAATGCCTTTGTTGTTGTTCTTGTAGTTGTAGTTGTCTTTGCCTATGATTGACCCTTATATATATATATATATAATTTGAATTCTATAATGCTTGGGTAGTTTGAGTTATAGAATTTCTTAATATAAGCACTAACTATTTTGGAATAAATTTAAATGAGGGTACATTATCTTGAATTATATGTTGTTTTTTGATCTGGTCTAATACTAGCAAAATATTTTGAGTCAATCTTTTCCTTTAAGGAAAAGAATTTGTGTGGTTTAAGTTTGAATAAGTACTATCCACAAAACATGGTCATAAGTTTATAGCAAATATGTTTCTAATAGAATTACATTATTATTTTTCCAATTTTGGAAGAAATTTTATACTACTTTCAAATGTTTTAAAAACTAAATCCTACCTAATTGTGTTTTTTAATATGTGATACGCACCAGATGGCCGACCAACTTTATCAAAAGGAGTCAAAAGAGATTCTCCAAAGAGCCAATCAAACGAAAGCATCTAGAATGCTCTTGCCTTTGTTTAGTCTATATAAGGCACTTCGTTTTCCTTGTAAGGCATCAGATATTTCAGACTAGAATTTTCTTTTAGCCTCTGGTATTTCGTTGTAATGTTTTCTCTTGGATGCTTGCTTCCATTTCCGTTGCAGTTTGAATAAAAGAAGTGAGTTCTTGTATAACTTTCTCTCTTGTTTATATTTTATTTAAGTATTATTACTGTTAAATGCTATGATTGTTTTGAATGGTATTAGAGCCATGTTAGGCATATTTAGCATGTTAATAGTAATGTTAATTGTAGCCATGGATGGCTAAATCCTTATGCCAAGATTGTACTTATGAAACGTTAATTTGTTACTTAGCAATTTAGCAAAGTTATCACCTTGTTATACAATACAAATTTTCAATTCTTTAACTGTAAAAATGGAGTTCATGTATGGTGATTAAGGAAAGGTGTTAAGAATGTTTCAAGTAGTTGCGATGCCGACAGGCGGTCGTTAAGCCGATGGGACAGGCACGTAGACTGCAAGGTACTTTACTTGAAAATCTCTTGTAAAATCCATAGTCCTTAATGTAAAATCCGAGCATGAATCCATAGTTACTATAGAAGAATTTGATATTTCATGTTGTATGACTAGTTGATATCTTTACTAGAATGCTTAGTTACTTTTTATCGTATCATTAGTATAGTCTAATGGCATTCTCTCTAAATGGATAATAGACAGCATATTGTTAACTCTTTTAATATATCTATTTCTAAAATAGAAAATGATTTACAAAATTGGTCTATCCCTAAAGAACCTTTTGAAAAGATTTACCAGCTAGGTAATTTTTCCATGTTTAAAAAATATAATATTAAAACTTGTGAGTCCACAATTGCTATCAATAATTCGCTTGAAACTATCAAGTTGTTATTATCTGCTGATATTGATAGATATAGGAAGGAATTTAAATTTCTTCATATTGGACTTGTACAAGTTGCTGTTAAACCTCTTTTCCGGAAAGGTCTTAATATTCCTATTTGTCTGCTTCTTAGAGATGATAGGCTTTTAAATTTTGATGATTCGCTGTTAGGCGTGTTAGAAACTAATCTAGCATATGGACCAGTTTATTTTAACTGTTATCCTAATTTTACTGTTGATATTCATGATCCGAATATTATTGATACCTTGACACTTAATGTCAAAACTAAGAACATGAATAGTAAAATAGATACTAGAGAGATAGCTGTAATATATCGGATATATTATAAGCTAATGAAGACCACTATAGCCCCGTAGGCTATAGCATCTAGTGTTAAAGGAGTAACTATGCTTATGGAAGCTAACCAAGAGCATAGTACTACTTTTGTCCCTAGACTTCTTAAGTGGACTGATATTTTTGCTGATGAAGAATGGAAATTCGATTCCATTACGAATCATTTACCCCTTCAGCCTGAGACTTCGCAGTTAGATAGGGTTATCCAATTTCCAGACGGATCTATTAACCTTAAGTTTTTAAGATCCAGCTCCTTTAGCCAAGCTTCTTCATGTAGAAGAATGTCTTCGGCCAGACCTTCTTCTTTTCAAAACCGGGAGGAGGATGAAGATAGTATTAGTCAGCCTGACCCTAGAAAACTTTACGGTGTCGATTTCTCCCATACTATTCCAAAGGTTCATTACGAAGAGACTTTGGGAAGTCCTACAGCCAGCGATATGAAACCTGTTCATCTAAGAAAAGATTCCATTGGAGTTCTTACTTCAGATGACAAATTTGAACCCAACAGAAGGAAATTACATGCTTGGTGGAAATCTCCTGAACATAAGCAAAAGGTAGATTGGTATAAAGCTACCTATACAGTGGAACAACGAACCTCTTTTAGAGATAAGTGGTTCAAAGATATGAAAAGATTTAAAACAGAAGTTGAGTTTTTTAAAGGGGGAACCCATCGGTGGCCCCCTAAACTTGGCACCAATTTTCACTTAGACACCTCAAGTAGGCTTTGTTCATTTTAAACACCTCAAGTAGGGGTCCGTTGTATAATTTTGACACTTTTTGTATTTTCAAAATCGCATATTAAGTGCGTACATCCAAACGCTCTTATGTGGAAAAATAAACGAATTGATATGTGACACGTGGAAATTTTAATTATTTTTTAAAGACTCAATTTTACTTTCTTTTTTCCTTTATTTCGTATCCCAAACCCCATGACCTCACCTCTTTTCTTCTTCTTCTTGTGTCTGGATGTACGCACTTAATATGCGATTTTGAAAATACAAAAAGTGTCAAAATTATACAACGGACCCCTACTTGAGGTGTTTAAAATGAACAAAGCCTACTTGAGGTGTCTAAGTGAAAATTGGTGCCAAGTTTAGGGGGCCACCGATGGGTTCCCCCTTTTTTAAATGGTTTGAATCCTCTAGACAAATAGATGACAAACAGTCATCCCTTCAGGTCCTTATCAACAAATGGTACACCAAAGAACAGGTGGTTGAAAGTGTTACTCCTCCGCTAGAAGGACTCAACATTCCCTATCATAAGGAGATCTTGAAAGCTGCCCCCTTTAAGAAGCCCATAGAAAAAGAATCAGCCTTGATAACAGCTGGAGACCTTAATAAAGTTTTGGAACAGAACAATTATACCAACCAGGTTCTCCATGTGATATCCCAACAAATTAAGGAACATAAAGGGGATAACTTCAAAGGAATTAGTCAGATAGCTGATAAACCTAGTTCCTCCGAAGTTAGCCCTCAGATTCAGACTAAGCCTATTTTTAAAATTCCTGAATTCTCCAAAGAGAACTTTCCTAAGCTATCCAAAGAGTTTAGCCATTCCAATGAACTGCTTGACAGGATAAATGATCAATTGTCTAGGCTCAACATTACCCACAGAAATAAGCTTAGAACTTTGTTAGAGAGGCACCCTAACAAAAGGAATTATTACCGTAGATCTTCTTTCCCTGATGTTCAATTTGAGGAAGACGTTCTCCATCCAGCATCTGCTGCAGATGGTTCAAGCTTGACGGAATGGAATATAGATAGTATGGCCGAAGGTCAGATTTATTCCAAGCTCCAAGAAATGGGGATGAACATCACCACATACAAAATGAAAGGTGATGGTGATAAAGAAGCTACTAATATGATCATTGCAGGTTTTACAGGTACCCTGAGAAATTGGTGGGATAGTTATCTTACTGACCAAAATGGGTCAGACATCCTAGGTGCTGTCACTACTAAAGTAGTGATAAAAACTGAAGAAGGAACAAGTACCTCTTCAGAAGTTATTTATGAAGATGCCACTGCCACTTTGCTTTATAGCATAGCGAAACATTTCGTGGGAGAACCACGTCTTTTCCAAGATAGAAGTCTTGAAATCCTTAATAATCTATATTGCAAGAAATTGACAGATTTCAGATCGTACAAAGACATGTTTCTTAATAAGGTCATGATAAGATCTGACTGTTATAATGATTATTGGAAAGAATGTTTCATCAGCGGATTACCTACTCATTTCGCTGAAAAAGTCAGATAAAAAATAAGAGACAGATGTGAAGGGAAAATCCCGTATTCTCAATTAGCATATGGAGATCTTATCAGCATCATTAATGTTGTTGCAATGGAACTTTGCACTGACCTTAAGCTGAAGGATCAGCTTAAAAAGGATCAGAAGACTTCATATGCAGAACTTGGAAGTTTTTGCCATGATTTTGGATTTCCATTACTGAAACCTCCTTCTGCTAGGAAAGCAGGAATAAGAGAAAGAACAACTGGAAAATATAAAAGAAAATCTTCTAGGAAAGGAAGAGAACCCCGAGAAAAATCTAGGAAGAAAGAAAAGAGGCAAACCTCTAAAGAATCTTCTTCAGAAGACACATGCTGGACATGTGGTAAAAAGGGTCACAGATCTAATAAGTGTCCCAAAAATAAGAAGAAAAAGAAGAAGATTAACCTTCTTGAAGTCGATGACGAAATTAAGCAAAAACTCTTCTCGATCATCGAAGAAGAAGAAGCTTTAGACTCAGAATATTACTCTTCTGAAGAAGAAAGCGATGAAGAGTTTCTCTATGTCACTCATAATTCAGAATCAGAAGAAGAAGAGTCAGCATGTAACTGCAATGGTGCATTTTGCTTTTGCGATAGTAAAACTATCCAGGTTATCTCTGAAAAGACTGCTGAAACCCTCTTCTCTACCATTGAGCATATTCAAGATGAAGATGCTAGGAGAAAATACCTCCTTGAACTACAAAAGTTGGTTACTAGGCAAAAGGAAGAAAAGCCTAAAGTAACTCCATTTAGCATGAAGCAAATCATGAACAAATTTGACTCCAAAAAGGAGGAACCTTTAGTCGAAGAACTTAGGAGAGAAGTCAATTCTCTTAAAGAAAAAATGAAAGGAATTAAGTCCAGACTTCATAAGATAGAGATTGAAGCTATCACATAAAGTCTTCTTAAAGAAGTTAGAAATGATGAAGGAACCTCTAAGGCGGTTGCTTCAGATAATGAAGAAAATGAGGCAGATACGGATAGCGATGCACGTATCCATGCTATTACCAAGATTAGACCTCAGAGTTCTCATATTATGATTAAACTTGTTATTAATGATCATTTAACTCTTAACAAGATTGATTTGTTAGATAGTGGTACAGATCAAAATTGCATTATTGAAGGATTAATTCCTACTAAGTACCTTACCAAAGGGACTACCAAATTATACAGCGCCACAGGTGAACGTATAATTATAGATTACAAGTTATTTGATGCTCATATCTGCAATAATGGTATTTGTCTGAAAAATGATTTTGTAATTACTAAAAATATTAATGAAGAAATTATTTTGGGAATACCATTTATTACTCAAATAAAACCTTATATTTCAGATTTTGATTCTATCAAAACTAAGATTTTATGAAAAGAAATTTCATTTCCTTTTATTAAAACTCTTTCTCAAGAAGAAAGTAAATTTTTACATAAACAAACTGCTTTTAGAATTAATCTAATTTCTAATCAGATTTGTTTTATTAAATATGATATAAAAATTAAGAAAATTGAGAAAATTTTAAAAACCCCGGGAATGGTAACTAAGATTGCCAATTTGCAAAAGACTTTTGAAAAAGAAATTTGCTGTGAATTTCCAAATGCATTTTGGGCCAGAAAAGTCCATATTGTTGATCTCCCTTATATTGATGGATTCAGTGAAAAGACCATTTCTACGAAAGCTAGGCCCATTCAGATGAATCACAATCTGATGGAAATTTGTAAAAAGGAGATTAATACTCTTTTAGAAAATAACATTATCTAGCCCTCTAAATCTCCGTGGAGTTGTTCAGCATTTTATGTTAACAACGCTGCTGAAAAAGAGAGAGGCTCTCCTCAACTTGTTATAAATTATAAGCCTTTAAACTCTGTGTTAAAATGGATTAGATATCCAATTCCTAATAAAAGGGATCTTTTAAGGAGAACTTTTAAAGAAAATATTTATAGTAAATTTGATATGAAGTCATGATTTTGGCAAATACAAATTTCTGAAAAAGATAAATATTAAACTGCTTTCAATCTCCCGTTTGGACAATATGAATGATATGTTATGCCTTTGAGGCTTAAGAATGCCCCTTCAGAATTTCAAAACATTATGAATTCCATCTTCAATCATATTAGTCATATTTCAATTATTTATATTGATAATGTGTTAATCTTTTCCGTGGACATTGATTCTCATTTCAAGCATTTAAATATATTTTTCAAAATTGTTAAACATAATGGTTTGGTAGTTAGTGCTAAAAAGATCAAGCTTTTCCAAACTAAAATTAGATTTCTTGTGCATAATTTATATCAAGGCACATATAAATGTATTTGCAGAGCCATTGAGTTTTCAGATAAGTTCCCTGATATTTTTATTGACAAAACCCAATTGCAAAGGTTTTTGGGTAGTCTTAATTATGTTGCAGACTTTATTCCCAAGGTTAGACAGGTTTGTAAGCATTGTATGACAGGCTTAAGAAAATACATGTTCCATGGACAAAGGAACAGACCACCGCTATTATTAAGATTAAAGAAATGGTTAAGAGTTTGCCTGACTTAGGTATTCCTCATCCAGATACTTTTATAATTGTTGAGACTGATGCTTCAGATATCGGTTATGGAGGAATTCTCAAGCAAAAGAGAACACCAGAAAGCCAAGAACAATTAGTTCGTTTTACATCCGAGTCCGAATTCAAATTGGAAAAATTATAGTCGTTAAAAGGAAGTCCTCACAATCGTCCTTTGTATTACTAAGTTTCAAGATGATTTGATTAATGAAGAATTCTTGCTTAAAGTAGATTGTAAATCTACAAAAGAAATTCTTCAAAAAGATGTTAAAAATCTTGTTTGTAAACAGATATTTGCCAGATGGCAAGCCTTATTGTCTAGTTTTGATTTTCAGGTAGAATATATCAAAGGAGAAGAAAACTCTTTCCCAAATTTTCTAACAAGAGAATTTTTGCAGGGAAAATCATGAGGCCAGTCATGAGGCCAGGATTTGATACAAAAGGCCCTTTCAAAGAAAAGGGAAGAGAGCCTAAAAAGAAGCCATAAGCTTCTCCGCTTGCAATTAGGCCATCATTGAATAGCCCAAACAAGTTTTCAGTTCTTGCAAGTTTCCCTCCCATTAATCCTCCATATGCTATAACCCCTTTTCCATCGCTACCACCGAGCTCATCCTCGTCAAACCCTCTGATTCTTAAGAAACCATTCTCTAAAGAATCTGAACCTTGCTCCTTTGCTCCATCAGGAAAACCCAGATTTTCCTCCCCTCAAACCAAAGACTCTTATGCAATGAAAGCTCCTGAAAGCTTTAGAGAAGTTAGCTTCTTTTCAGCCCATAATAAACTTAAAGAATGTGAAGTCTTTAATATGGTTACTTTGCAGGTCAACCCCCTCCTTGCCCTTGACAAGGAATTTGAGAGTTATGAGGTTAAGCATCTGCTTAAACCGTGTTATACAAACAGGAGTTATGTGGATATAGAAAATCCACTAAAAAGCAGGAAATATTATGAATTTATCCTCGTTGATACAGGATCCGTTGAAGTGGAGCATAAACTCAGCCATGATTCAGATCCGTATAGCATTGCCTATTCGAAATTTACAATTAAAAAGGTTCTATCTCCATTTGAATGGCAGGTGGATCATCTGCATACACCCATTAATCTTTCCAGGGAGCATAGACCCCAAACTTTTAATTGGTTCGATTATAAAAATGCTTGGTTTAACTTTCTATATTTAAGACCAACCACTCACACATGGTTTGTTAAGTATAGTCCAGAATTTTCCAAATCTATCATCCCCAGGTGGTTCTACGAATGGTGGAACTGTTTTGAAGGAAATCAAAAGGTTTTGCCAAAACTATTTTTGGATAAATTCAATCAGTTTCAAACTGAACATGATATTTCTACACTTCCAGAGCACATTAAATTGTGCAAATATTTTGTCCAAAAAAGAATTTCTTTTATTATTAGTTGGACATTTTCTATCCATGTATTTGACAGGATCAAATATTTAACAAAAGAAATATGCATTAAAGGATGGTCGCCGGCTCCCAAAGAAGCTCCACATCCTTCTCCAGCCTCTACAAGTGGTAAAAAATCATCCTCAAAAGATGATTTGAAGAAAAGGCTTCAAAAGGCCTTATCATATTTGGAAGATGACAAATCCAATGATGAAATAGCCTTGCAGCTGTTAGATGAAGCCTCTTCACAGAGTGATGATAATGGAGATATGTTAAGGCCAAAAGCTTTAGCTTTATCTTATCTAGATCCATTTTATAATTGATTTAATTAAATAGATAATCCAGTAGAGGATATTAAAATTCAGAATTGTTGACCTTTTGAATAGAGACTCAAAGAGTCAGAATTATTTAAAAGGTAAGAGATGAAACTCAAAGAGTTGGAATATCTCTTGATTACATATTCAATTAAATTAATTAGATATGGAATCCCACAACAGCAAAAAAAAAAAAAAATACTTTGGCATGTTGCGGAGGTGGCCAACAACTTTTAAAAAGAAGACATCACTTTGGAAAAGTAGATGCCAGACAAAAAGAAAAGCAGCCACTACTTTCAAAAAAAGAAAAGCAGATGGCCGACCAACTTTATCAAAAGGAGTCAAAAGAGATTCTCCAAAGAGCCAATCAAAAGAAAGCATCTAGAATGCTCTTGCCTTTGTTTAGTCTATATAAGGCACTTTGTTTTCCTTGTAAGGCATCAGAAATTTAAGACTAGAATTTTCTTTTAGCCTTTGGTATTTCGTTGTAATGTTTTCTCTTGGATGCTTGCTTCCGTTTCCGTTGTAGTTTGAATAAAAGAAGTGAGTTCTTGTATAACTTTCTCTCTTGTTTATATTTTATTTAAGTATTATTACTGTTAAATGCTACGATCGTTTTGAATGGTATCAGAGCCATGTTAGGCATATTTAGCATGTTAATAGTAATGTTAATTGTAGCCATGGACGGCTAAATCCTTATTCCAAGACTGTACTTTTGAAACGTTAATTTGTTACTTAGCAATTTAGCAAAGTTATCACCTAGTTATACAATATGAATTTTTAATTCTTTAACTGTAAAAATGGAGTTCATGTAACAAATTGAAAATTCGTATTGTATAACAAGGTGATAACTTTGCTAAATTGCTAAGTAACAAATTAACGTTTCATAACTATAGTCTTGGCATAAGGATTTAGCCGTCCATGGCTACAATTAACATTACTATTAACATGCTAAATATGCCTAACATGGCTCTGATACCATTCAAAATGATCGTAGCATTTAACAGTAATAATACTTAAATAAAATATAAACAAGAGAGAAAGTTATACAAGAACTCACTTCTTTTATTCAAACTGCAACGGAAACGGAAGCAAGCATCCAAGAGAAAACATTACAACGAAATACCAAAGGCTAAAAGAAAATTCTAGTCTGAAATTTCTGATGCCTTACAAGGAAAACGAAGTGCCTTATATAGACTAAACAAAGGCAAGAGCATTCTAGATGCTTTCTTTTGATTGGCTCTTTGGAGAATCTCTTTTGACTGCTGTTGGTAAAGTTGGTCGGCCATCTGCTTTTCTTTTTGGAAAGTAGTGGCTGCTTTTCTTTTTGTCTGGCATTTACTTTTCCAAAGTGATGTCTTCTTTTTTAAAAGTTGTCGGCCACCTCCGCAACATGCAAAAGTATTTTTTTTTGCTGTTGTGGGATTCCATATATAATTAATTTAATTGAATATGTAATTAAGAGATATTCCAACTCTTTGAGTTTCATCTCGTACCTTTTAAATAATTCTGACTCTTTGAGTCTCTATTCAAAAGGTCAGTAATTCCATATTTTAATATCCTCTACTGGATTATCTATTTAATTAAATCAATCAAAAAATGGATCTAGATAAGATAAAGCTAAAGCTTTTGGCCTTAACATATCTCTATTATCATCACTCTGTGAAGAGGCTTCATCTAACAGCTGCAAGGTTGTTTCATCATTGGATTTGTCATCTTCCAAATCTGATAAGGCCTTCTGAAGCCTTTTCTTCAAATCATCTTTTGAGGATGATTTTTTACCACTTGTAGAGGCTAGAGAAGGACGTGGAGCTTCTTTGGGAGCCGGCGACCATCCTTTAATGCATATTTCTTTTGATAAATATTTGATCCTGTCAAATCCATGGATAGAAAATGTCCAACTAATAATAAAAGAAATTCTTTTTTGGACAAAATATTTGTACAATTTAATGTGCTCTCGAAGTGTAGAAATATCTTGTTCAGTTTGAAACTGATTGAATTTATCCAAAAATAGTTTTAGCAAAACCTTTTGATTTCCTCCAAAATAGTTCCACCATTCGTAGAACCACCTGGGGATGATAGATTTGGAAAATTCTGGACTATACTTAACAAACCATGTGTGAGTGGTTGGTCTTAAATATAGAAAGTTAAACCAAGCATTTTTATAATCGAACCAATTGAAAGTTTGGGGTCTATGCTCCCTGGAAAGATTAATGGGTGTATGCAGATGATTCACCTGCCATTCAAATGGAGATAGAACCTTTTTAATTGTAAATTTCGAATAGGCAATGCTATGCGGATCTGAATCATGGCTGAGTTTATGCTCCACTTCAATGGATCCTATATCAACGAGGATAAATTCATAATATTTCCTACTTTTTAGTGGATTTTCTGTATCCACATTATTCTTGTTTGTATAACACGGTTTAAGCAGATGCTTAACCTCATAACTCTCAAATTCCTTGTCAAGGCAAGGAGGGGGTTAACCTGCAAAGTAACCATATTAAAGACTTCACGTTCTTTAAGTTTATTATGGGCTGGAGGAACAGGAGAAACTTCTTCTCTAAAGCTTTGAGGAGCTTTCATTGCATAAGAGTCTTTGGTTTGAGGGGAGGAAAATCTGGGTTTTCCTGATGGAGCAAAGGAGCAAGGTTCAGATTCTTTAAAGAGTGATTTCTCAAGAATCAAAGGATTTGATAAGGATGAGCTCGGTGGTAGCGATGGAAAAGGGGTTATAGCATATGGAGGATTAATGGGAGGCAAACTTGCAAGAGCTGAAAACTTGTTTGGGATATACAATGATGGCTTAATTGCAAACGGAGAAGTTGATGGCTTCTTTACAGTCTCTCTTCCCTTTTCTTTGAAAGAGCCTTTTGTATCAAATCCTGGCCTCATGACTGGCCTCATGATTTTCCCTGCAAAAATTCTCTTGTTAGAAAATCTGGGAGAGAGTTTTCTTCTCTTTTGATAAATTCTACCTGAAAATCAAAACTAGACAATAAGGCTTGCCATCTGGCAAATATCTGTTTAGAAAGAAGATTTTTAACATCTTTTTGAAGAATTTCTTTTGCAGATTTATAATCAACTTTAAGCAAGAATTCTTTATTAATCAAATCATCTTGAAACTTAGTAATACAAAGGACGATTGCGAGGACTTCCTTTTTAACAGTACTATAATTTTTCTAGGCTGAATTCCAGACTCCGGAAGTAAAACGAACTAATTGTTCTTGGCTTTCTGGTGTTCTCTTTTGCTTGAGAATTCCTCCATAACCGATATCTGAAGCATCAGTCTCAACAATCATAAAAGAGTCTGGATTAGGAATACCTAAGCAAGGCAAACTCTTTAACCATTTCTTTAATCTTAATAACAGCGGTGGTCTGTTCCTTTGTCCATGGAACATGTATTTTCTTAAGCCTATCATACAATGGCTTACAAACCTGTCTAACCTTGGGAATAAAGTCTGCAACATAATTAAGACTGCCCAAAAACCTTTGCAATTGGGTTTTGTCAGTAATAACATCAGGGAACTTATCTGAAAACTCAATGGCTCTGCAAATAGGTTTATATGTGCCTTGATATAAATCATGCCCAAGAAATCTAATTTTAGTTTGGAAAAGCTTGATCTTTTTAGCACTAACTACCAGACCGTTATGTTTAACAATTTTGAAAAATATATTTAAATGCTTGAAATGAGAATCAATGTCCTCGGAAAATATTAACACATCATCAATATAAACAATTGAAATATGACTAATATGATTGAAGATGGAATTCATAATGTTTTGAAATTCTGAAGCGGCATTCTTAAGCCCAAAAGGCATAACATTCCATTCATATTGTCCAAACGGGACATTGAAAGCAATTTTATATTTATCCTTTTTAGAAATCTGTATTTGCCAAAATCCTGACTTCATATCAAATTTACTATAAATATTTTCTTTAAAAGTTCTCTTTAAAAGATCCCTTTTATTAGGAATCGGATATCTAATCCATTTTAACACAGAGTTTAAAGGTTTATAATTTATAACAATTCGAGGAGAGCCTCTCTCTTTTTCAGCAGCGTTGTTAACATAAAATGCTGAACAACTCCACGGAGATTTAGAGGGCCGGATAATGTTATTTTCTAAAAGAGTATTAATCTCCTTTTTACAAATTTCCATCAAATTGTGATTCATCTAAATGGGTCTAGCTTTCGTAGAAATAGTCTTTTCACTGAATCCATCAATATAAGGGCGATCAACAGTACAGACTTTTCTGGACCAAAATGCATTTGGAAATTCATGGCAAATTTCTTTTTCAAAAGTCTTTTGCAAATTGGCAATCTTAGTTACCATTCCCGGGGTTTTTTAAATTTGCTCAATTTTCTTAATTTTTATATCTTCTTTAAGAAAACAAATCTGATTAGAAATTAGATTAATTCTAAAAGCATTTTGTTTATGTAAAAATTTACTTTCTTCCTGAGAAAGAGTTTTAATAAAAGGAAATGAAATTTCTTTTCCTAAAATCTTAGTTTTGATAGAATCAAAATCTGAAATATAAGGTTTTATTTGAGTAATAAATGGTATTCCCAAAATAATTTCTTCATTAATATTTTTAGTAATTACAAAATTATTTTTCAGGCAAATACCATTATTGCAGATATGAGCATCAAATAACTTGTAATCTATAATTATACGTTCACCTGTGGCGCTGTATAATTTGGTAGTCCCTTTGGTAAGGTACTTAGTCGGAATTAATCCTTCAATAATGCAATTTCGATCTGCACCACTATCTAACAAAGTAATCTTGTTAAGAGTTAAATGATCATTAATAACAAGTTTAATCATAATATGAGAACTCTGAAGTCTAATCTTGGTAATAGCATGGATACCTGCTTCGCTAACCGTATCTGCCTCATGTTCTTCATTATCTTAAGCAATCGCCTTAGAGGTTCCTTCATCATTTCTAACTTCTTTAAGAAGTCTTTCTGTGATAGTTCAATCTCTATCTTATGAAGTCTGGACTTAATTCCTTTCATTTCTTCTTTAAGAGAATTGACTTCTCTCCTAAGTTCTTCAACTGAAGGTTCCTCCTTTTTGGAGTCGAATATGTTCATGATTTGCTTCATGCTAAGCGGAGTTACTTTAGGCTTTTCTTCCTTTTGCCTAGCAACCAAATTTTGTAGTTCAAGGAGGTATTTTCTCCTAGAATCTTCATCTTGAATATGCCCAATGGTAGAGAAGAGGGTTTCAATAGTCTTTTTAGAGATAACCTGGATAGTTTTACTATCGCAGAAGCAAAATGCACCATTGTAGTTACATTCTGACTCTTCTTCTTCTGATTCTGAATTATGAGCGACATTGAGGAACTCTTCATCGCTTTCTTCTTCGGAAGAAGAATATTCTGAGTCTGAAGCTTCTTCTTCTTCGATGATAGAGAAGAGTTTTTGCTTAATTTCATCATCGACTTTAAGAAGGTTAATCTTCTTCTGTTTCTTTGTATTTCTGGGACACTTATTAGATCTGTGACCCTTTTTACCATATGTCCAGCATGTGTCTTCTGAAGAAGATTCCTTAGAGGTTTGCCTCTTTCCTTTCTTCCTGGATTTTTCTCGGGGTTCTCTTCCTTTCCTAGAAGATTTTCTTTTATACTTTCCAGTTGTTCTTTCGCTTTTTCCTGCTTTCCTAACAGAAGGAGGTTTCAGTAATGGAAATCCAAAATCTTGGCAAAAACTTCCAAGTTCTGCATATGAAGTCTTCTGATCCTTTTTAAGCTGATCATTCAGCTTAAGGTCAGTGCAAAGTTCCATTGCAACAACATTAATGATGCTGATAAGATCTCCATATGCCAATTGAGAATACGGGATTTTCCCTTCACATCTGTGTCTTATTTTTTATCTGACTTTTTCAGCGAAATGAGTAGGTAATCCGCTGATGAAACTTTCTTTCCAATAATCAGTATTACAGTCAGATCTTATCATGACCTTATTAAGTAACATGTCTTTGTACCATCTGAAATCTGTCAATTTCTTGCAATATAGATTATTAAGGATTTCAAGACTTCTATCTTGGAAAAGACGTGGTTCTCCCACGAAATGTTTTGCTATGCTATAAAGCAAAATGGCAGTGGAATCTTCATAAATAACTTCTGAAGAGGTACTTGTTCCTTCTTCATTTTTTATCACTACTTTAGTAGTGACACCACCTAGGATGTCTGACCTATTTTGGTCAGTGAGATAATTATCCCACCAATTTCTCAGGGTACCTGTAAAACCTGCAATGATTATATTAGCATCTTCTTTATCACCAGCACATTTCATTTTGTATGCGGTGATGTTCATTCCCATTTCTTGGAGCTTGGAACAAATCTGACCTTCGGCCATACTATCTATATTCCATTCCGTCAAGCTTGAACCATCTGCAGTAGATGCTGGATGGAGAACGTCTTCCTCAAATTGAACATTAGGGAAAGAAGATCTAGGGTAATAATTCCTTTTGTTAGGATGCCTTTCTAAGAAAGTTCTAAGCTTATTTCCTTGGGTAATGTTGAGCCTAGACAATTGATCATTTATCCTGTCAAGCAGTTCATTGGAATGGCTAAACTCTTTGGATAGCTTAGGAAAGTTCTCTAGCATATGGACCTGTTTATTTTAACTGTTATCCTAATTTTACTGTTGATATTCATGATCCGAATATTATTGATACTTTGACACTTAATGTCAAAAGTAAGAACATGAATAGTAAAAAAGAAATCTAATTTTAGTTTGGAAAAGCTTGATCTTTTTAGCACTATCTACCAGACCATTATGTTTAACAATTTTGAAAAATATATTTAAATGCTTGAAATGAGAATCAATGTCCTCGGAAAAGATTAACACATCATCATTTAAATATATTTTTCAAAATTGTTAAACATAATGGTCTGGTAGTTAGTGCTAAAAAGATCAAGCTTTTCCAAACTAAAATTAGATTTCTTGGGCATGATTTATATCAAGGCACATATAAACCTATTTGCAGAGCCATTGAGTTTTCAGATAAGCTCCCTGATGTTATTACTGACAAAACCCAATTGCAAAGGTTTTTGGGTAGTCTTAATTATGTAGCAGACTTTATTCCCAAGGTTAGACAGGTTTGTAAGCCATTGTATGACAGGCTTAAGAAAATACCTGTTCCATGGACAAAGGAACAGACCACCGTTGTTATTAAGATTAAAGAAATGGTTAAGAGTTTGCCTTGCTTAGGTATTCCTAATACAAACACTTATATGATTGTTGAGACTGATGCTTCAGATATCGGTTATGGAGGAATTCTCAAGCAAAAGAGAACACCAGAAAGCCAAGAACAATTAGTTCGTTTTACTTCCGGAGTCTGGAATTCAGCCCAGAAAAAGTATTATTACTGTTAAATGCATTGTATAACAAGGTGATAACTTTGCTAAATTGCTAAGTAACAAATTAACGTTTCATAACTACAGTCTTGGCATAAGGATTTAGCCGTCCATTGCTACAATTAACATTACTATTAACAAGCTAAATATGCCTAACATGGCTCTGATACCATTCAAAACGATCGTAGCATTTAATAGTAATAATACTTAAATAAAATATAAACAAGAGAGAAAGTTAAACAAGAACTCACTTCTTTTATTCAAACTACAACGGAAACAGAAGCAAGCATCCAAGAGAAAACATTACAACGAAATACCAAAGGCTAAAAGAAAATTCTAGTCTGAAATTTCTGATGCCTTACAAGGAAAACGAAGGGCCTTATATAGACTAAACAAAGGAAAGAGCATTCTAGATGCTTTCTTTTGATTGGCTCTTTGGAGAATCTCTTTTGACTCCTTTTGATAAAGTTAGTCGGCCATTTGCTTTTCTTTTTTGAAAGTAGTGGCTGCTTTTGTTTTTGTCTGGCATCTACTTTTCCAAAGTGATGTCTTCTTTTTTAAAAGTTGTCGGCCACCTATGCAACATGCCAAAGTATTTTTTTTTTTTTGCTGTTGTGGGATTCCATATCTAATTAATTTAATTGAATATGTAATCAAGAGATATTCCAACTCTTTGAGTTTCATCTCTTACCTTTTAAATAATTCTGACTCTTTGAGTCTCTATTCAAAAGGTCAGTAATTCCATATTTTAATATCCTCTACTAGATTATCTATTTAATTAAATCAATCATAAAATGGATCTAGATAAGATAAAGCTAAAGCTTTTGGCCTTAACATATCTCCATTATCATCACTCTGTGAAGAGGCTTCATCTAACAGCTGCAAGGCTGTTTCATCATTGGATTTGTCATCTTCCAAATCTGATAAGGCCTTTTGAAGCCTTTTCTTCAAATCATCTTTTGAGGATGATTTTTTACCACTTGTAGAGGCTGGAGAAGGACGTGGAGCTTCTTTGGAAGCCGGCGACCATCCTTTAATGCATATTTCTTTTGATAAATATTTGATCTTGTCAAATACATGGATAGAAAATGTCCAACTAATAATAAAAGAAATTCTTTTTTGGACAAAATATTTGCACAATTTAATGTGCTCTGGAAGAGTAGGAATATCCTGTTCAGTTTGAAACTGATTGAATTTATCCAAAAATAGTTTTGGCAAAACCTTTTGATTTCCTCCAAAACAGTTCCATCATTCGTAGAACCACCTGGGGATGATAGATTTGGAAAATACTGGACTATGCTTAACAAACCATGTGTGAGTGGTTGGTCTTAAATATAGAAAGTTAAGCCAAGCATTTTTATAATCGAACCAATAGAAAGTTTGGGGTCTATGCTCCCTGGAAAGATTAATGGGTGTATGCAGATGATCCACCTACCATTCAAATAGAGATAGAACCTTTTTAGTTGTAAATTTCGAATAGGTAATGCTATCTGGATCTTAATCATGGCTGAGTTTATGCTCCACTTCAATGGATCCTGTATCAACGAGGATAAATTCATAATATCTCCTAGTTTTTAGTGGATTTTCTGTATCAACATAATTCTTGTTTGTATAACACGGTTTAAGCAGATGTTTAACCTCATAACTCTCAAATTCCTTGTCAAGGGCAGGAGGGGGTTGACCTGCAAAGTAACCATATTAAAGACTTCACGTTCTTTAAGTTTATTATGGGCTGGAGAAACAGGAGAAACTGCTTCTCTAAAGCTTTCAGGAGATTTCATTGTATAAGAATCTTTGGTTTGACGAGAGGAAAATCTGGGTTTTCCTGATGGAGCAAAGGAGCAAGGTTCAGATTCTTTAGAGAGTGATTTCTCAAGAATCAAAGGATTTGATGAGGATGAGCTCGGTGGTAGCGATGGAAAAGGGGTTATAGCATATGGAGGATTAATGGGAGGCAAACTTGCAAGAGCTGAAAACTTGTTTGGGATATACAATGATGGCTTAATTGCAAACGGAGAAGTTGATGGCTTCTTTACAGTCTCTCTTCCCTTTTCTTTGAAAGAGCCTTTTGTATCAAATCCTGGCCTCATGACTGGCCTCATGATTTTCCCTGCAAAAATTCTCTTGTTAGAAAATCTGGGAGAGAGTTTTCTTCTCTTTTGATAAATTCTACCTGAAAATCAAAACTAGACAATAAGGCTTGCCATCTGGCAAATATCTGTTTAGAAAGAAGATTTTTAACATCTTTTTGAAGAATTTCTTTTGCAGATTTATAATCAACTTTAAGCAAGAATTCTTTATTAATCAAATCATCTTGAAACTTAGTAATACAAAGGATTATCATGAGGACTTCCTTTTAACAAGATTCTATAATTTTTCTAGGCTGAATTCCAGACTCCGGAATTAAAACAAACTAATTGTTCTTGGCTTTCTGGTGTTCTCTTTTGCTTGAGAATTCCTCCATAACCGATATCTGAAGCATCAGTCTCAACAATCATAAAAGAGTCTGGATTAGGAATACCTAAGCAAGGCAAACTCTTTAACCATTTCTTTAATCTTAATAACAGCGGTGGTCTGTTCCTTTGTCCATGGAACATGTATTTTCTTAAGCCTATCATACAATGGCTTACAAACCTGTCTAACCTTGGGAATAAAGTCTGCAACATAATTAAGACTACCCAAAAACCTTTGCAATTGGGTTTTGTCAGTAATAACATCGTGAACTTATCCAAAACTCAATGGCTCTGCAAATAGGTTTATATGTGCCTTGATATAAATCATGCCCAAGAAATCTAATTTTAGTTTGGAAAAGCTTGATCTTTTTAGCACTCACTACCAGACCGTTATGTTTAACAATTTTGAAAAATATATTTAAATGCTTGAAATGAGAATCAATGTCCTCGGAAAAGACTAACACATCATCAATGTAAACAATTGAAATATAACTAATATGATTGAAGATGGAATTCATAAGGTTTGGAAATTCTGAAGGGGCATTCTTAAGCCCAAAAGGCATAACATTCCATTCATATTGTCCAAACGGGACATTGAAAGCAGTTTTATATTTATCTTTTTCAGAAATCTGTATTTGCCAAAATCTTGACTTAATATCAAATTTACTATAAATATTTGCTTTAAAAGTTCTCTTTAAAAGATCCCTTTTATTAGGAATCGGATATATAAGCCATTTTAACACAGAGTTTAAAGGTTTATAATTTATAACAAGTCGAGGAGAGCCTCTCTTTTTTTCAGCAGCGTTGTTAACATAAAATGCTGAACAACTCCACGGAGATTTAGAGGGCCGGATAATGTTATTTTCTAAAAGAGTATTAATCTCCTTTTTACAAATTTCCATCAGATCGTGATTCATCTGAATGGGCCTAGCTTTCGTAGAAATGGCCTTTTCACTGAATCCATCAATATAAGGGAGATCAACAGTATGGGCTTTTCTGGCCCAAAATGCATTTGGAAATTCAGGGCAAATTTCTTTTTCAAAAGTCTTTCGCAAATTGGCAATTTTAGTTACCATTCCCGGGGTTTTTTAAATTTGCTCAATTTTCTTAATTTTTATATCTTCTTTAAGAAAACAAATCTGATTAGAAATTAGATTAATTCTAAAAGCAGTTTGTTTATGTAAAAATTTACTTTCTTCCTGAGAAAGAGTTTTAATAAAAGGAAATGAAATTTCTTTTCCTAAAATCTTAGTTTTGATAGAATCAAAATCTGAAATATAAGGTTTTATTTGAGTAATAAATGGTATTCCCAAAATAATTTCTTCATTAATATTTTTAGTAATTACAAAATCATTTTTCAGACAAATACCATTATTGCAGATATGAGCATCAAATAACTTGTAATCTATAATTATACGTTCACCTGTGGCGCTGTATAATTTGGTAGTCCCTTTGGTAAGTTACTTAGTAGGAATTAATCCTTCAATAATGCAATTTCGATCTGCACCACTATCTAATAAAGTAATCTTGTTAAGAGTTAAATGATCATTAATAACAAGTTTAATCATAATATGAGAACTCTGAGGTCTAATCTTGGTAATAGCATGGATACCTACATCGCTATCTGTATCTGCCTCATGTTCTTCATTATCTGAAGCAACCACCTTAGAGGTTCCTTCATCATTTCTAACTTCTTTAAGAAGTCTTTCTATGATAGCTTCAATCTCTATCTTCTGATGTCTGGACTTAATTCCTTTCATTTCTTCTTTAAGAGAATTGACTTCTCACCTAAGTTCTTCGACTGAAGGTTCCTTCTTTTTGGAGTCGAATTTGTTCATGATTTGCTTCATGCTAAACGGAGTTACTTTAGGCTTTTCTTCCTTTTGCCTAGTAACCAACTTTTGTAGTTCAAGGAGGTATTTTCTCCTAGCATCTTCATCTTGAATATGCTCAATGGTAGAGAAGAGGGTTTCAGTAGTCTTTTTAGAGATAACCTGGATAGTTTTACTATCGCAGAAGCAAAATGCACCATTGCAGTTACATTCCGACTCTTCTTCTTCTGATTCTGAATTATGAGCGACATTGAGGAACTCTTCATCGCTTTCTTCTTCCAAAGAAGAATATTCTGAGTCTGAAGCTTCTTCTTCTTCGATGATAGAGAAGAGTTTTTGCTTAATTTCATCATCGACTTCAAGAAGGTTAATCTTCTTCTTTTTCTTTGTATTTCTGGGACACTTATTAGATCTGTGACCCTTTTTACCACATGTCCAACATGTGTCTTCTGATGAAGATTCTTTAGAGGTTTGCATCTTTCCTTTCTTCCTGGATTTTTCTCGGCATTCTCTTCCTTTCCTAGAAGATTTTCTTTTATATTTTCCAGTTGTCCTTTCTCTTTTTCCTGCTTTCCTAACAGAAGGAGGTTTCAGTAATGGAAATCCAAAATCTTGCTAAAAACTTCCAAGTTCTGCATATGAAGTCTTCTGATCCTTTTTAAGCTGATCCTTCAGCTTAAGGTCAGTGCAAAGTTCCATTGCAACAACATTAATGATGCTGATAAGATCTCCGTATGCTAATTGAGAATATGGGATTTTCCCTTCACATCTGTCACTTATTTTTTATCTGACTTTTTTCAGCGAAATGAGTAGGTAATTCGCTGATGAAACGTTCTTTCCAATAATCATTATTATAGTCAGATCTTATCATGACCTTATTAAGAAACATGTCTTTGTACCATCTGAAATCTGTCAATTTCTTGCAGTATAGATTATTAAGGATTTCAAGACTTCTATCTTGGAAAAGACGTGGTTCTCCCACGAAATATTTTGCTATGCTATAAAGCAAAGTGGCAGTGGCATCTTCATAAATAACTTCTGAATAGGTACTTGTTCCTTCTTTAGTTTTTATCACTACTTTAGTAGTGACAGCACCTAGGATGTCTGACCTATTTTGGTCAGTTAGATAATTATCCCTCCAATTTCTCAGGGTACCTGTAAAACCTGCAATGATCATATTAGCAGCTTCTTTATCACCATCACCTTTCATTTTGTATGCGGTGATGTTCATCCCCATTTCTTGGAGCTTGGAATAAATCTGACCTTCAGCCATACCATCTATATTCCATTCCGTCAAGCTTGAACCATCTGCAGCAGATGCTGGATGGAGAACGTCTTCCTCAAATTGAACATCAGGGAAAGAAGGTCTAGGGTAATAATTCCTTTTGTTAGGGTGCCTTTCTAACAAAGTTCTAAGCTTATTTCCTTGGGTAATGTTGAGCCTAGACAATTGATCATTTATCCTTTCAGGCAGTTTATTGGAATGGCTAAACTCTTTGGATAGCTTAGGAAAGTTCTCTTTGGGGAATTCAGGAATTTTAAAAATAGGCTTAGTCTCAACCAGAGGGCTAACTTTGGAGGAACTAGGTTTATCAGCTATCTGACTAATTCCTTTGAAGTTATCCCCTTTATGTTCCTCAATTTGTTGGGATATCACATGGAGAACCTAATTGGTATAATTGTTCTATTACAAAACTTTATTAAGGTCTCCAGCTGTTATCAAGGCTGATTCTTTTTCTATGGCTTCTTAAAGGGGGCAGCTTTCAAGATCTCCTTATGATAGGGAATGCTGAGTCCTTCTAGCGGAGGAGTAACACTTTCAACCACATGTTCTTTGGTGTACCATTTGTTGATAAGGACCTGAAGGGATGACTGCTTGTCATCTATTTGTCCAGAGGATTCAAACCATTTAAAAAACTCAACTTCTATTTTAAATCTTTTCATATCTTTGAACCACTTATCTCTAAAAGCGGTTCGTTGTTCCACTGTATAGGTAGCTTTATACCAATCTACCTTTTGCTTATGTTTAGGAGATTTCCACCAAGCGTGTAATTTCCTTCTGTTGGGTTCAAATTTGTTATCTGAAGTAAGAACTCCAATGGAATCTTTTCTTTGATGAACAGGTTTCATATCGCTAACTGTAGGACTTCCCAAAGTCTCTTCATAATGAACCTTTGGAATAGTCTGGGAGAAATCGTCACCGTAAAGTTTTCTAGGGTCAGGCTGACTAATACTATCTTTATCCTCCTCCCGGTTTTGAAAAGAAGAATGTCTGGCCGAGGACATTCTTCTACTTGAAGAAGCTTCGCTAAAGGAGCTGGATCTTAAAAATCTAAGGTTAATAGATCCGTCTGGAAATTGGATAACCCTATCTAATTGCGAAGACTTAGGCTGAAGGGGTAAAGGATTCGTAATGGAATCGAATTTCCATTCTTCATCAGCTAAAATATTACAAGGAAAATGAAGTGCCTTATATAGACTAAACAAAGGCAAGAGTATTCTAGATGCTTTCATTTGATTGGCTCTTTGGAGAATCTCTTTTGACTCCTTTTGATAAAGTTGGTCGGCCATCTGCTTTTCTTTTTTGAAAGTAGTGGCTGCTTTTGTTTTTGTCTGGCATCTACTTTTCCAAAGTGATGTCTTCTTTTTAAAAGTTGTCGGCCACCTCCACAACATGCCAAAGTATTTTTTTTTTTTGCTGTTGTGGGATTCCATATCTAATTAATTTAATTGAATATGTAATCAAGAGATATTCCAACTCTTTGAGTTTCATCTCTTACCTTTTAAATAATTCTGACTCTTTGTGTCTCTATTCAAAAGGTCAATAATTCTGGATTTTAATATCCTCTACTGGATTATCTATTTAATTAAATCAATCATAAAATGGATCTAGATAAGATAAAGCTAAAGCTTTTGGCCTTAACATATCTCCATTATCATCACTCTGTGAAGAGGCTTCATCTAACAGCTGCAAGGCTGTTTCATCATTGGATTTGTCATCTTCCAAATCCGATAAGGCCTTTTGAAGCCTTTTCTTTAAATCATCTTTTGAGGATGATTTTTTACCACTTATAGAGGCTGGAGAAGGACGTGGAGCTTCTTTGGGAGTCGGCGACCATCCTTTAATGCATATTTCTTTTGATAAATATTTGATCCTGTCAAATACAAGGATAGAAAATGTCCAACTAATAATAAAAGAAATTCTTTTTGGACAAAATATTTGCACAATTTAATGTGCTCTGGAAGAGTAGAAATATCATGTTCAGTTTGAAACTGATTGAATTTATCCAAAAATAGTTTTGGCAAAAACCTTTTGATTTCCTCCAAAACAGTTCCACCATTCGTAGAACCACCGGGGATGATAGATTTGGAAAATTCTAGACTATACTTAACAAACCAAGTGTGACTGGTTGGTCTTAAATATAGAAAGTTAAACCAAGCATTTTTATAATCGAACCAATTGAAAGTTTGGGGTATATGCTCCCTGGAAAGATTAATGGGTGTATGCAGATGATCCACCTGCCATTCAAATGGAGATAGAACCTTTTTAATTGTAAATTTTGAATAGGCAATGCTATCCGAATCTGAATCATGGCTGAGTTTATGCTCCACTTCAATGGATCCTGTATCAACGAGGACAAATTCATAATATTTCCTGGTTTTTAGTGGATTTTCTGTATCCACATAATTCCTGTTTGTATAACACGGTTTAAGCAGATGCTTAACCTCATAACTCTCAAATTCCTTGTCAAGTGCAAGGAGGTGGTTGACCTGCAAAGTAATCATATTAAAGACTTCACGTTCTTTAAGTTTATTATGGGCTAGAGAAACAGGAGAAACTGCTTCTCTAAAGCTTTCAGGAGCTTTCATTGCGTAAGAGTCTTTGGTTTGAGGGGAGGAAAATCTGGGTTTTCCTGATGGAGCAAAGGAGCAAGGTTCAGATTCTTTAGAGAATGGTTTCTTAAGAATCAAAGGGTTTGACGAGGATGAGCTCGGTGGTAGCGATGGAAAAGGGGTTTAGCATATGGAGGATTAATGGGAGGCAAACATGCAAGAGCTGAAAACTTGTTTGGGCTATTCAATGATGGCCTAATTGCAAACAGAGAAGTTGATGGCTTCTTTTCAATCTCTCTTCCCTTTTCTTTGAAAGGGCCTTTTGTATCAAATCCTGGCCTCATGACTGGCCTCATGATTTTCCCTGCAAAAATTCTCTTGTTAGAAAATCTGGGAGAGAGTTTTCTTGTCCTTTGATATATTCTACCTGAAAATCAAAACTAGACAATAAGGCTTGCCATCTAGCAAATATCTGTTTAGAAACAAGATTTTTAACATCTTTTTGAAGAATTTCTTTTGCAGATTTACAATCTACTTTAAGCAAGAATTCTTTATTAATCAAATCATCTTGAAACTTAGTAATACAAAGGACGATTGCGAGGACTTCCTTTTTAACATTACTATAATTTTTCTAGGCTGAATTTCAGACTCCGGAAGTAAAACAAACTAATTGTTCTTGGCTTTCTGGTGTTCTCTTTTGCTTGAGAATTCCTCCATAACCGATATCTGAAGCATCAGTCTCAACAATCATAAAAGAGTCTGGATTAGGAATACCTAAGCAAGGCAAACTCTTAACCATTTCTTTAATCTTAATAACAACGGTGGTCTGTTCCTTTGTCCATGGAACAGGTATTTTCTTAAGCCTATCATACAATGGCTTACAAACCTGTCTAACCTTGGGAATAAAGTCTGCAACATAATTAAGACTACCCAAAAACCTTTGCAATTGGGTTTTGTCAGTAATAACATCAGGGAACTTATCTGAAAACTCAATGGCTATGCAAATAGGTTTATATGTGCCTTGATATAAATCATGCCCAAGAAATCTAATTTTAGTTTGGAAAAGCTTGATCCTTTTAGCACTAACTACCAGACCATTATGTTTAACAATTTTGAAAAGTATATTTAAATGCTGGAAATGAGAATCAATGTCCTCGGAAAAGATTAACACATCATCAATATAAACAATTGAAATATGACTAATATGATTGAATATGGAATTCAGAATGTTTGGAAATTCTGAAGGGGCATTCTTAAGCCCAAAAGGCATAACATTCCATTCATATTGTCCAAACGGGACATTGAAAGCAGTTTTATATTTATCTTTTTCAGAAATCTGTATTTGCCAAAATCTTGACTTCATATCAAATTTACTATAAATATTTGCTTTAAAAGTTCTCTTTAAAAGATCCCTTTTATTAGGAATTGGATATCTAATCCATTTTAACACAGAGTACAAAGGTTTATAATTTATAACAAGTCCAGGAGAGCCTCTCTCTTTTTCAACAGCGTTGTTAACATAAAATGCTGAACAACTCCACGGAGATTTAGAGGGCCAGATAATGTTATTTTCTAAAAGAGTATTAATCCCCTTTTTACAAATTTCCATCAGATCGTGATTCATCTGAATGGGCCTAGCTTTCGTAGAAATGGCCTTTTCACTTAATCCATCAATATAAGGGAGATCAACAGTATGGGCTTTTCTGGCCCAAAATGCATTTGGAAATTCATAGCAAATTTATTTTTCAAAAGTCTTTTGCAAATTGGCAATCTTAGTTACCATTCCCGGGGTTTTTAAAATTTGCTCAATTTTCTTAATTTTTATATCTTCTTTAAGAAAACAAATCTGATTAGAAATTAGATTAATTCTAAAAGCAGTTTGTTTATGTAAAAATTTACTTTCTTCCTGAGAAAGAGTTTTAATAAAAGGAAATGAAATTTCTTTTCATAAAATCTTAGTTTTGATAGAATTAAAATCTGATATATAAGGTTTTATTTGAATAATAACTGGTATTCCCAAAATAATTTCTTCATTAATATTTTTAGTAATTACAAAATCATTTTTCAGACAAATACCATTATTGCAGATATGAGCATCAAATAACTTGTAATCTATAATTATACGTTCACCTGTGGCGCTGTATAATTTGGTAGTCCCTTTGGTAAGGTACTTAGTAGGAATTAATCCTTCAATAATGCAATTTCGATCTGCACCACTATCTAACAAAGCAATCTTGTTAAGAGTTAAATAATCATTAATAACAAGTTTAATCATAATATGAGAACTCTGAGGTCTAATATTGGTAATAGCATGGATACCTGCATCGCTATCCGTAGCTGCCTCATGTTCTTCATTATCTGAAGCAACCGCCTTAGAGGTTCCTTCATCATTTCAAACTTCTTTAAGAAATCTTTCTGTGATAGCTTCAATCTCTATCTTATGAAGTTTGGACTTAATTCCTTTCATTTCTTCTTTAAGAGAATTGACTTCTCTCCTAAGTTCTTCGACTGAAGGTTCCTCCTTTTTGGAGTCGAATCTGTTCATGATTTGCTTCATGTTAGATGGAGTTACTTTAGGCTTTTATTCCTTTTGCCTAGTAACCAACTTTTGTAGTTCAAGGAGGTATTTTCTCCTAGCATCTTTATCTTGAATATGTTCAATGGTAGAGAAGAGGGTTTCAGCAGTCTTTTCAAAGATAACCTGGATAGTTTTATTATCGTAGAGGCAAAATGCACCATTGCCGTTACATTCTGACTCTTCTTCTTCTGATTCTGAATTATGAGCGACATTGAGGAACTCTTCATCACTTTCTTCTTCGGAAGAAGAATATTCTGAGTCTGAAGCTTCTTCTTTGTCGATGATAAAGAAGAGTTTTTGCTTAATTTCGTCATCGACTTCAAGAAGGTTAATCTTCTTCTTTTTCTTCTTATTTCTGGGACACTTATTAGATCTGTGACCCTTTTTACCACATGTCCAGCATGTGTCTTCTGAAGAAGATTCTTTAGAGGTTTGCCTCTTTCCATTCTTCCTGGATTTTTCTCGGGGTTCTCTTCCTTTCCTAGAAGATTTTCTTTTATATTTTCTAGTTGTTCTTTCTCTTTTTCCTACTTTCCTAGCAGAAGGAGGTTTCAGTAATGGAAATCCAAAATCTTGGCAAAAACTTCCAAGTTCTGCATATGAAGTCTTTTGATCCTTTTTAAGTTGATCCTACAGCTTAAGGTCAGTGCAAAGTTCCATTGCAACAACATTAATGATGTTGATAAGATCTCCGTATGCTAATTGAGAATATGGGATTTTCCCTTCACATCGTCTCTTATTTTTTATCTGACTTTTTCAGCGAAATGAGTAGGTAATCCACTGATGAAACGTTCTTTTCAATAATCATTATTACAGTCAGATCTTATCATGACCTTATTAAGAAACATGTCTTTGTATCATCTGAAATCTGTCAATTTCTTGCAATATAGATTATTAAGGATTTCAAGACTTCTATCTTGGAAAAGACGTGGTTCTCCCACAAAATGTTTCGCTATGCTACAAAGCAAAGTGGCAGTGGCATCTTCATAAATAACTTCTGAAGAGGTACTTGTTCCTTTCATTTTGTATGCGGTGATGTTCATCCCCATTTCTTGGAGCTTGGAATAAATCTGACCTTCAGCCATACCATCTATATTCCATTCCGTCAAGCTTGAACCATCTGCAGCAGATGCTGGATAGAGAACGTCTGTCTCAAATTGAACATCAGGGAAAGAAGATCTACGGTAATAATTCCTTTTGTTAGGGTGCCTTTCTAACAAAGTTCTAAGCTTATTTCCTTGGGTAATGTTGAGCCTAGACAATTGATCATTTATCCTGTCATGCAGTTCATTGGAATGGCTAAACTCTTTGGATAGCTTAGGAATGTTCTCTTTGGGGAATTCAGGAATTTTAAAAATAGGCTTAGTCTCAATCTGAGGGCTAACTTTGGAGGAACTAGGTTTATCAGCTATCTGACAAATTCCTTTGAATTTATCCCTTTTATGTTCCTCAATTTGTTGGGATATCACATGGAGAACCTGGTTGGTATAATTGTTTTGTTCCAAAACTTTATTAAGGTCTCTAGCTGTTATCAAGGATGATTCCTTTTCTATGGGCTTCTTAAAGGGGGCAGCTTTCAAGATCTCCTTACGATAGGGAATGCTGAGTCCTTCTAGCGGAGGAGTAACACTTTCAACCACCTGTTCTTTGGTGTACCATTTGTTGATAAGGACCTGAAGGGATGACTGCTTGTCATCTATTTGTCCAGAGGATTCAAACAATTTAAAAAACTCAACTTTTGTTTTAAATCTTTTCATATCTATGAACCACTTATCTCTAAAAGTGGTTCGTTGTTCCACTGTATAGGTAGCTTTATACCAATCTACCTTTCACTTATGTTCAGGAGATTTCCACCAAGCGTGTAATTTCCTACTGTTGGGTTCAAATTCGTCATCTGAAGTAAGAACTCCAATGGAATCTTTTCTTTGATGAACAGGTTTAATATCGCTGGCTGTAGGACTTCCCAAAGTCTCTTCATAATGAAACTTTGGAATAGTCTGGGAGAAATCGACACCGTAAAGTTTTCTAGGGTCAGGCTGACTAATACTATCTTCATCCTCCTCCAGGTTTTGAAAAGAAGAAGGTCTGGCCGAAGACATTCTTCTACTTGAAGAAGCTTGGCTAAAGGAGCTGGATCTTAAAAACTTAAGGTTAATAGATCCGTCTGGAAATTGGATAACCCTATCTAACTGCGAAGTCTCAGGCTGAAGGGGTAAAGGATTCTTAATGGAATCAAATTTCCATTCTTCATCGGCTAAAATATCAGTCCACTTAAGAAGTCTAGGGACAAAAGTAGTACTATGCTCTTGGTTAGCTTCCATAAGCATATTTACTCCTTTAACACTAGATGCTATAGCCTTCGGGGCTATAGTGGTCTTCATTAGCTTATAATATACCCGATATATTACAACTATCTCTCTAGGATCTATTTTACTATTCATGTACTTAGTTTTGACATTAAGTGTCAAGGTATTAATAATATTCGGATCATGAATATCAACAGTAAAATTAGGATAACAGTTAAAATAAAGTGGTCCATATGCTAGATTACTTTCTAACACGCCTAACAGCGAATCATCAAAATTTAAAAGTCTATCATCTCTAAGAAGCAGACAAATAGGAATATTAAGACCTTTGCGGAAAAGAGGTTTAACAGCAACTTGTACATGTCCAATATTAAGAAATTTAAATTCCTTCCTATATCTATCAATATCAGTAGATAATAACAACTTGATAGTTTCAAGCGAATTATTGATAGCCATTGTGGACTCACAAGTTTTAATATTATATTTTTTAAACATGGAAAAATTACCTAGCTGGTAAATCTTTTCAAAAGGTTCTTTAGGGATAGACCAATTTTGTAAATCATTTTCTGGTTTAGAAATAGATATATTAACAGAGTTAACAATATGTTGTCTATTATCCATTTAGAGAGAATGCCATTAGACTTTACTAATGATACGATAAAAAGTAACTAAGCATTCTAGTAAAGATATCAACTAGTCATACAACATGAAATTTCAAATTCTTCTATAGTAACTATGGATTCATGCTCGGATTTTACATTAAGGACTATGGATTTTACAAGAGATTTTCAAGTAAAGTACCTTGCAGTCTACGCGCCTGTCCCATCGGCTTAACGACCGCCTGTCGGCATCGCAACTACTTGAAACATTCTCCACACCTTTCCTTAATCACCATACATGAACTCCATTTTTACAGTTAAAGAATTGAAAATTCGTATTGTATAACAAGGTGATAACTTTGCTAAATTGCTAAGTAACAAATTAACATTTCATAAGTACAGTCTTGGCATAAGGATTTAGCCGTCCATGGCTACAATTAATATTACTATTAACATGCTAAATATGCCTAACATGGCTCTAATACCATTCAAAATGATCGTAGCATTTAACAGTAATAATATTTAAATAAAATATAAACAAGAGAGAAAGTTATACAAGAACTCACTTCTTTTATTCAAACTGCAACGGAAACGGAAGCAAGCATCCAAGAGAAAACATTACAACGAAATACCAAAGGCTAAAAGAAAATTCTAGTCTAAAATTTCTGATGCCTTACAAGGAAAACGAAGTGCCTTATATAGACTAAACAAAGGCAAGAGCATTCTAGATGCTTTCTTTTGATTGGCTCTTTGGAGAATCTCTTTTGACTCCTTTTGATAAAGTTGGTCGGCCATCTGGTGCGTATCACATATTAAAAAACACAATTAGGTAGGATTTAGTTTTTAAAATATTTGAAAGTAGTATAAAATTTCTTCCAAAATTGGAAAAATAATAATGTAATTCTATTAGAAACATATTTGCTATAAACTTATGACCATGTTTTGTGGATACTACTTATTCAAACTTAAACCACACTAATTCTTTTCCTTAAAGGAAAATATTGACTCAAAATATTTTGCTAGTATTAGACCAGATCAAAAAACAACATATAATTCAAGATAATGTACCCTCATTTAAATTTATTCCAAAATAGTTAGTGTTTATATTAAGAAATTCTATAACTCAAACTACCCAAACATTATAGAATTCAAATTATATATATATATATATAAGGGTCAATCATAGGCAAAGACAACTACAACTACAAGAACAACAACAAAGGCATTCTTGAACAAACGCATATATCCTCATATACCTCTTCTTTAGCCATGACTAGAAAAAAAGTAATATTTTATTTTATTGAAAATGAAACTGACAGAAAAGTCTCATACAATAAAAGACACGAAGGCTTGTTGAAAAAGGTACAAGAACTCAACACTCTTTGTGACATTGAAATGGCTCTCATCATCTATAGTCCTTATAGTAAATGAACCTAAGGTGTTTCCCAATCTTGGTGCTGCAATCAACACCTTTCAAAAGTTTAAAGAATTGTCAACATTGGAGAGATAAAAGAAATATGGTGACAAAGGAAGAATTCACCAAGAAAAGAATAAAGAAGTTGCACAAAAAAACAGCTAAAGGTAAGAAAGCAAAATAGGGTCAAGGAAGTTACAAATGAGATGCATGAAGTGTTGAATGGAAAAACTATTTCCATTGACATGAATCCTTACTATCTCAACGATCTAAGTTACGTTATCAAGAACCTTCAACTAGTACATGAAGCAATGAAAAAGAATGTTGGTGACAAGGGGTCTACATCAAATGTCCCTCAATCCACTCCTTCAAAAACAATGACTTCTATGATGCCTTCACCAATTATAGATTCTCCATTTACTCCGATGAAACCACAAATGGATCCTTCAGCAGAGATCCCCTCAATCGGTGCATCAATTCAAATGAGTAATTACCAGAATTACTCTATTGGCATTCCACAAAGTCCATCATTGATTGAATTACTAAACTGGAATGATGATGATGTCGTGACTTGGTTGGATGACCTTTCACTAAACAATATTAATGATCAAGATTCAAACCCCACCAATAATATATAAAGTCTTTGGACTATTGTATGTCTCTTTTTATTAGTATTGTTTTATGTGTTCATGTTGTCCCCTGGACAATTTATGTCATTTAGGTTTTGCAATTCTAAGTGTGACATAGGATTCTCCACAGTTTTATTTTGTCCTTATATTAAGTGTCATCTATATGTCATGTTTGATGAATTATTTTTCAAAGTTTGTTATTTCACTCACTTATTAAATATATGAAAGTTTAAATGTTAACTAGCTTGTTATTTATTTAATTATTTATTTGTATTTTTATTTTTGTTGTTACAAAAATGATTTTTTTGGCACGGTTTCCAAGAAGACCTCTTGCACTTCAAAAGTTAAATAAATTTATTTATGTATTGAATAAATTTTCACTCTGAGCTTTTTAGGGTGAAAAAATTATACATCTAAAATTGAATATGAATTTAAACATTAAAGAAAATTATCAAGAAGACCTATAAAATATACATTTTGAAATAATAAGGTGAAGTAAAAGATTCTTTAATTTTTTGGATTTATTAAGTTAAAAAATTTCATGTCTTCTGGTTTAATTTAATTGTTTATAATTAATTTTTGTGATCCAACAATTTATAATTGTATCAGCATGTATGTTCATTGGTTAAATTTTTCTCGTTTTGTTGTTCTCCCTTCGTTATGTCAAGAAATTTGTTCCACGCGTAAATCTATTGGAAATAATTAATGTATCCCTTACATTGAAAAGTATTTTTTCTTGTTTACTTAACAATTGAAAGATATAAATATTCAAAAAAGACTAAGGGTCTAGTAACATGTTGGTGCATATCATACACTAGTTTTTGGGGATGTGTGTTTCACATTTTCCCCCAATATTTCATAAAATTTCTACAAGCATAATTGTCATGACCTAGGGTTACCACCTAGATGTAACATGGCGTATAGAACCCCGAAGAACTCCATACAAGACATTTAGCTCTCATTACATAAGAAATAGAACAATAAGAGTGAAACAACATTTCAAAGTCCAAACATTTTATTAAAGAAAAACGGAAGTCTAGACATCTTGTCTCATCATAGCCATCTAATACAATATAATGAAATTTGGCCTAGCCCATACATCATGTCCAAAAGAGAAATACATGAAAGAAACTGAATAAAATAAAACTCTGCCCTCAAAGTATGAGAACTCACCAAAGCTCAAAAATTTTGAAAATTCAACACTTTGCCACGAAACTGATGACCTTGACGGTTGGACCCTACATTTAGGGAAAATGTAGGCTAGAGTATGCGTTAGTACAAAACAATGTACCAAGTATGATATACATGCATAAAAACATTTAAAACATGCTAAAAGGGACATTTCATTTCATGACATGCAATTGAGCAAAATAAAACATAATATAAAACGGTTAGAAAACATACTTCATAAAACATGGCCAGTGCAAGCTAACATCATCTTTAACACCTTTGAACGCATGTGTGATACTTCATGAGGTAACCTTAGTTCATCATTAATGTGGGGAATTAGCCTTAACCGACACAGAGACAATGTGAGTTACAACATGATACCCCAGTGTCTCCCACACTGAAAAGGGTTGTCCTACTTGCCCAAGTAGAACCATGAACTTCTAGCTTAAGTGGATCCACTAGCTAATCAACCTATGGGGGTACATAGCTACGGGATAAGGAGATTGCTACTAGAAACCCGGCCTATACTCGGAAGAGCTTTTATCTCAAGATTTTGCTTCTACAAACTCGGCCTCTACTACGGGAGAGCTTCCATATCACATCCACATCCACTCGGTACTAAGCATAAATCCCACAAAATAGTTATTATGTCTTGACTTATCTTATCATAGAACAACTGCTTATAACATGCGTGAGAAATCCTTTCACCATCCATGATCTATTCATAATAGCTTTTAGCTTTTGATTCAATTAGGTGAGAAAACCTTTCAACCTAAGAACCCTTATTATGTGAGAAGACCTTTCACATCATGCTAATATGTGTTTATGAGAATATCCTTTCATTAACACAATAACAACATCATCATTGGTACTTTACTCTCAAAGCACCCTTAAAACAATTGCATAGAGTTCATAAGAACATGCATTAGTCCATAATTTACCTCTTGAGGATCAAAACCCACTTTCAATCATCATTACTTAGAAAAAAAAGGTTAGATATGGATTTCATCATAACTTCATGTAAAGCTAGCAATACATGCTTATTTCATAAAACTCTCCTTTTACATTCAAAATCCCACATCACATGATTCATAACTTGAAAACATGGGGGTTTACATGGGTTCATGGGGATATAATCCTAAAATCAAAGTAATTCATCAATTCATGCTTAATATAACATAATTCAATCATTTAAATAAACTTTCAACAGAACCCATGAGAATTGAAGAAAACCCTACAAATTGGGAATTTCTACCTTTTGAAATTGGAGAATTTGAGAACTCCATGGATGAAAACTATCATACCTTACAATCAAAGCCCAAAGAAATTAAAGTTTAGAAGCTTGCTCTTGAACCCTTGCTTGGATGTCCTTCTTCTTCTTCTTCAAGTTTCTAGAGAGAGAATTATTTGAGAGGAAGAACTTTTGGGGGTTTCTTTTGGGTTTTGGAAATAATGGCTTGAACAGGTGAATTTTGGGGTTGAAATGACATATATAGGGGTCCTAGACTTAGGCAAAACGACATTACTTTGATCTAATTAAATCTAGAACAGACTAGCTAACCCTTAACTTACAGTGCACTACCACTTGACCACGTAAGGCTCCATGAGTCGTGGTCCCTACCACGAGCCATAGTGCTCTTCCTGGTCTTTGGACAAGTGGCTAGGGTACCATCCCTTCCTCTCCCTACGACTATCTTAGGATGACGATCCCTCCCACGACCGTGGTGGCCTTCACGAGCCATCAAGTGGCTCGTTGGGATGGTCCTTGTTTGAGGCAGTGTAGCCTAGCTACTGCCCAGCCCTCCAAGAACCTCACCACGAACCATCATGGTGGTCTTGTGAGGTTAGGCAGTGCTTTGTAAAGGCTCCCTAAGCTTTCTCCCTTTTTGGTTCTTGCCCTTTCACTTAGACCTAGTGTACCCTTCTAGATTCCGAGGTATTACATTATCTCCCCCTTGGGAACATTAGTCCTCGAGTGAGATTCTAGACACCTTTCTAACGGAAATGACTCAAGACTAGCAACCCAGTATGGATGCAACTCATCAAAATGCACACAACCAAGGAGGAAAAAACATCAACTCCGAGCTAAACATACTCAATGCACCATAAGGAAAGCAGGAACTATACCTAACAAACCAATAAGTATAAGTTTCAAAATTTCTCATATTTACAGAGGAAAATGCTTCTCCAAGCTAAAAGCATGCTCAACACAATCACATGGAGCCTATATGGAATTCATACTCAAAAGCATAGCTAAATCATGTTCATTAATTCATCTCATGAAGTCTATAGGCAACTCATACTCAATGCACAACAACATGAGGAAAATAAATCATGTAAACTCATTTTCTTCAAAAAAATTTTTTTCATGAACATGCATAACATAAGTAAATCATGGAAACACATAAAACACATGACTCCAAAACATAGCGCAAGCCAAGAGGAACTCATTACCTCAATCTAGAGTCGGAGTAGAAGGAAAAAGATAAGGATATTGGGAAATCATATTGGTCTAGGCCTCCCAAGTAGCACCTTTAACTAAATGATTCCTCCATAGCACTTTCATAGAGGTAACTTCTTGTTTCTGAACTTCTAAACTTATCGGTTTAAAATCTCAACCGAAACTTCCTCATATGAGAGGTTCTCCTTTACCTCCAAACCCTCTAAAGGAACTATACATGTTTGTTCTCCAACACACTTTTTCAACATAGAGACATGGAAAATCGGATGAACCGATGCAAACTCATTTGGCAAATCAAGCTCATAAGCAACCTTACCAACACATCTCAAAATCTCATATGGGCCTACAAAGTGAGGACTAATCTTCCCTTTCTTACCAAACCTCATCACATCCTTCATGGGTGAGAATTCAACTAAACCTAATCATGAACAGTAAACTCATGATCCCTTCTTCTAACATCGGCATATGACTTTTGCTAGCTTTGGGTCATTCCCAACCTCTCTCTAATGAGTCGAACCTTTTCTATAGCCTCATGAACCAATTCAAGACCTATTAGGGAAACATAACCCACCTCAAACCAACCTTTAAGGGATCTACACCTCCTACCATAAAGAGCCTCAAATTGAGCCATACCTATACTTGAGTGGTAGCTATTATTATAGGCAAATTTAATCAATGGCAAATGGTCATCCTAATTTCCCTTAAAATTAATCACGCTAGCTCTCAATATATCTTCCAAAGTTTGGATAGTATGCTCCGCTTGCCCATCGGTTTGGGGATGAAAAGTTGTGCTAAGCTTAAGTTTAGCACCAAGACCTTTTTGGAATGACTTCCAAAGCTGAGAAGTGAGTTGGTTACCACGATGGGAAATAATATACAAAGGCACTCCATGTAACTTTACCATTTATCTCAAGTACGTCTTTTCATAGTCCTCCACCAAATAAGAAACCTTAACGGGGAGGAAATGAGTCGATTTTATCATCCAATCCACTATCACCAAATCGAATCATGTTGTCACCAGGTGCGAGTTATTCAACTATAAAGTCCATATTCAAGTCCTCCCACTTCCAAGTAGGAATACTAATGTCTTGAGATAAACCTCCCTATTTCTATGCGAAACCTTCACTTGTAGGAAATTTGGACACTTAGCCATAAATTCCGTAAGATTCTTTCTTTATCACATTCCACCAATAGACCTCTCGCAAATCACGGTACATCTTGGTGGCTTCTGGGTGAATGAAATACCGAGAACTATAGGCTTCTGTCAAGATTTATTCCCTTAAGTCATCCACATTCAGAACACATAAACGACCTTGATATCTAAGCACCCCATCTCCCCCTTAGGATAAATCCTCAATGGATTATTTAAGCACCGCTTCTTCAAACTTCACAAAAATTGGATGAAGACCTTCATTGGCTTTCACATCCACCACAAAAGATGATTCGAAACCATTATGAACCATAACACCACCCTTGGTGGCATTCACTAATTGAACACCTAATTGGGCCAATCTATGAACATCTCAAACCAACTCTTTCTTTTTTTCCTAAATATGAGCACCATTACCCATGAACAATCGACTAAGAGCATATGCTACCACATTAGCTTTACTGAGGTGATAAAGAATACTCATATCATAATATTCCAATAACTCAAGCCACCTTCTTTGGTGAAGATTCAAATCCTTTTGATTTAACACATATTGCAAACTCTTGTGATCGGTGAAAACATCAACATGAACCTCATACAAATCATGCCTCCATATGTTTAAGGCAAACACAACCACCGCTAATTCAAGTTCATGGGTAGGATAATTCTTCTTATGTATCTTAAGTTGCCTTGAAGCATAGGCAATAACTTTACCATTTTACATTAGCACACATCCCAACCCAATTCTAGAGGAATCACAATACACCACAAAACCATACGTACCTTCCGGTAAAGTAAACACCGGAGTGGTAGTAAGTCTATCCTTTAACTCTTGAAAACACTTCTCACAAGCTTCGGACAATATAAAATTAGTCTTCATTAGAGCAAAGCCGTCAACGGAGAAGTAATGGAAGAAAACCCCTCAACAAACCTTCAATAGTAATTGGCCAAACCCAAAAAGCTTCTAATATTTGAAGGGGTTAGAAGTCTAGGCCAACTCTTAACTGCATCCGTCTTCTTAGGATCTACCTCAATACCCTTACTTGAAATAATATGACTAAGCAAAGCTACGGACCATAACCAAAATTCACATTTGCTAAACTTTGCGAAGAGTTTTTGGTCCTTAAGAATTTTCCACACAATCCTCAAGTGATCCATATGTTCATCTTAACTTCTTGAGTAGATCAAAATATCGTCAATGAACACAATCACAAACATATCAAGATATTGTCTAAAAACCATATTCATCAAATCCATGAACGTTGTCGGAGCATTAGTCAACCTAAACGATATTACCAAAAACTCATATTGATTATGTCGAGTTCGAAAAGCCATTTTCGGACTATCATCTTCTTTCACCCTTAATTGGTGATAACCCATATGAAGGTCAATCTTAGAGAAATAACCCGCTTCTAGAAGTTGGTCAAATAGATCATCTACCCTTGGAAGAGGATACTTATTCTTAATGGTCACCTTAATCAACTGACTAAGGTCAAAACACATACGAAGAGAACCATCCTTCTTTCTACCAAACAAAACTGGAGCACCCCATGGGGAGATACTCGGTCAAATGAAACCCTTATCCAACAAATCTTTCAATTGTTATTTTAAATCCATATGTTCTGCCAGGGCCATGCAGTAAGAAGGAATAAAAATAGGTTGCATATCTAGGAGAAGGTCGATACCAAAGCCTATTTCCCACTTGGGAGAAATATCTAGTAAATCATTAGAAAACACTTCCGTAAGCTCATTAACAATGGGGACCGACTCAAGAGTTGGGGTTTCAAAATCTACTTCCCTCACCCTAACTAGATGGTAAATGAAACCCTTAGGAATCATCTTTCTAGCTTTAAGAAAAGAGACAAATTGACCTCTAGGCATAGAATTTCCCCCTTTCCACTCTAGGATAGGCTCATTTGAGAACTCAAATTTGTCTACACTAGTCCTACAATCTATAGAAGCATAAATAGGGTGCAACCAATCCATACCAAGAATAACATCAAATCTAACATATCAAGCTCTACCAAGTCAACAAGAGTAACTCTATGGGAGAAGGAGATGAGATAATTTCTATAGACCCTCCTAGCCACAACAGAATCACAACTAGGGGTAGAGACAGAAAAAGGTTCTAACAACACATTCGAAAGAACATCAAACCTCATAGCAACACATGATGTCACAAAAGACAAGGTAGCATCGGAGGAGCTTGCTTTCCCTATCTTCCCTTAGCTGTGAGCATTGGGCAATCCCTCATTTTGTGACCACTCTTACCACAACCGAAACAACCATTTGTGCCGGCTAGGCACTTACCCTCATGCTTCCTTCCACATTTAGTACAAGTAGACCTAGGCAATGAAGATCCACTACCATTACCTCCTTGAGGCTTAGTGTTAGACACCCTATCTTTGTTCAACTTAGGAGGAGCATTGGAGGAACCTTTATCGAAATTTAGAGCGACCTTATCCATCAAACCTTGCATGAGAAAAGTTTCCATCACCGATCTTAAATCTTTTTACCTCCCTAAAATTTTCCTTAAGTTTCTCCTCATCAATTTGTTGAGCATGGAACATAAGAGGAGAGATTTTCATGTCACCAATAAGCATGGCAGTACGACATTCCTTAACCACCATTTCAGATATACTCGAAATGAACTTACTCATCCTAGCCCTTGAATTCGCAACCATTTTTGGAGCATACTTAGACAATTGAGTGAGCTTCAGAGTATACTCCCTCACACTCATACTTCATAAACGAAGGTTAATTAACTCAAGCACCTTTTCTTCCCTCATCTAAAAGGGAAAGAACCTATCAAGAAAAGAAGATTTAAATTAGTTTGGAGGTAAATCAATATTCCATAATTGTATAAATACAAATCAGAATAATGTGTTTACACATAATAGAAAAATAAAAAAGATAAATTTGATTCTTTTAAAGAAATGTTTTGTTATAACCCGATTTCTCGAATCATGATGCCCCAATTATAATAATCCACCAGTAGTTAAGCTAACCCGTACCCTGGAACGACAAGTAATGGTTTTAAGGATATAAACAGAGCGAAAGCAAAAACTTAAATATAGAAATAGAAGATAAAGTAGAATCAAGCCAATATATATATATATATATATACATACCACCCAGAACATAGAAGTCACAAGTCCAAAGATGCTAAACAAAAGAGTACAATTCCCAAAAATGGACCCAACATACAAAGTCTTGTCCCAGAATCAAGTCAAATTAGACCATAACAATTTTTAAAAGTTGTCTTTGAAATGTAACACTCTCTAACCTTCAACTGTTGATACCTATATATAAGACCAATCTTAAAGAAGCAAGTGGCACCTTGAAGCTAGTTGAACAAGCTGTCAATTATGGGAATGATATACTTATTCTTAATTGTGATGTTGTTCAACTGAAGGTAGTCGATACATATTTTGAGGGAATCATCTTTCTTACACATGAAAGGATTATGTCACCCCATGGGGAAACACTTGATATGACGAATCAGTTATTTTGAAGGTGTTTCATATTTTTGGCCAAACAGTAAAAACTTTCACACAACCAAATAGCATATGTACACTGCTAGTTTGTTTTGGACTCTAGAACTAGTCCTCACGAGATCACCAATATATCTATACTTAGTAATTATAGAAATTAGTCTAGTCAGGGATAGGTATTTAATTGATCAAGTATTGGTTTCCACTTCGGTAGGAACTATCCTTTAATGTGCAATTGGAGACAAATTTCATTCAATCACTTGGCAGCAGGTGCACTGTTGTGAGAATCGCCTTAAGTTCCTTTCACTCCAAATATGATAGACACTTGTTGCATAGAACTAGCCCAATAATTCCGCGAGTGGTCCACTTCTATGGGCTCTATTCAATATCCATTGTAGTTCGTCTTCCCTGCTTCCTATTTAAAAAGAAGACATCACTTTGGAAAAGTAGATGCCAGACAAAAAGAAAAGCAGCCACTACTTTCAAAAAAGAAAAGTAGATGGCCGACCAACTTCATCAAAAGGAGTCAAAAGAGATTCTCCAAAGAGCCAATCAAAAGAAAGCATCTAGAATGCTCTTGCCTTTGTTTAGTCTATATAAGGCACTTCGTTTTCCTTGTAAGGCATCAGAAATTTCAGACTAGAATTTTCTTTTAGCCTTTGGTATTTCGTTGTAATGTTTTCTCTTGGATGCTTGCTTCCGTTTCCGTTGCAGTTTGAATAAAAGAAGTGAGTTCTTCTATAACTTTATCTCTTGTTTATATTTTATTTAAGTATTATTACTGTTAAATGCTACGATCATTTTGAATGGTATTAGAGCCATGTTAGGCATATTTAGCATGTTAATAGTAATGTTAATTGTAGCCATGGACGGCTAAATCCTTATGCCAAGACTGTACTTATGAAACGTTAATTTGTTACTTAGCAATTTAGCAAAGTTATCACCATGTTATACAATACGGATTTTCAATTCTTTAACTGTAAAAATGGAGTTCATGTATGGCGATTAAGGAAAGGTGTTGAGAATGTTTCAAGTAGTTGTGATGCCGACAAGCGGTCGTTAAGCCGATGGGACAGGCGCGTAGACTGCAAGGTACTTTACTTGAAATTCTCTTGTAAAATCCATAGTCCTTAATGTAAAATCCGAGCATGAATCCATAGTTACTATAGAAGAAATTGAAATTTCATGTTGTATGACTAGTTGATATCTTTACTAGAATGCTTAGTTACTTTTTATCGTATCATTAGTAAAGTCTAATGGCATTCTCTCTAAATGGATAATAGACAGCATATTGTTAACTCTATTAATATATCTATTTCTAAAATAGAAAATGATTTACAAAATTGGTCTATCCCTAAAGAACCTTTTGAAAAGATTTACCAGCTAGGTAATTTTTCCATGTTTAAAAAATATAATATTAAAACTTGTAAGTCCACAATTGCTATCAATAATTCGCTTGAAACTATCAAGTTGTTATTATCTGCTGATATTGATAGATATAGGAAGGAATTTAAATTTCTTCATATTGGACTTGTACAAGTTGCTGTTAAACCTCTTTTCCGCAAAGGTCTTAATATTCCTATTTGTCTGCTTCTTAGAGATGATAGACTTTTAAATTTTGATGATTCGCTATTAGGCGTGTTAGAAAGTAATCTAGCATATGGACCAATTTATTTTAACTGTTATCCTAATTTTACTATTGATATTCATGATCCGAATATTATTGATACCTTGACACTTAATGTCAAAACTAAGAACATGAATAGTAAAATAGATACTAGAGAGATAGCTGTAATATATCGGGTATATTATAAGCTAATGAAGACCACTACAGCCCCGAAGGCTATAGCATCTAGTGTTAAAGGAGTGACTATGCTTATGGAAGCTAACCAAGAGCATAGTACTACTTTTGTCCCTAGACTTCTTAAGTGAACTAATATTTTAGCTGATGAAGAATGGAAATTCGATTCCATTACGAATCCTTTACCCCTTCAGCCTGAGACTTCACAGTTAGATAGGGTTATCCAATTTCCAGACGGATCTATTAACCTTAAGTTTTTAAGATCCAGCTCCTTTAGCCAAGCTTCTTCACATAGAAGAATGTCTTCAGCCAGACCTTCTTCTTTTCAAAACCGTTGTGAATCCAATAAACCCATAAATTGTCTTTCTTTAGATCCACGACCCACAAGAGTTTACATATAGCTTCCTTGTTGCATAGGTTGTAGTTTATCAAACCCAGGCCTCCAACAAATTTGGGCTTACATAAGGTTTCCTAAGCCAACAAAGCTCTTTTAGTGCTCCTTTTTCATAAGAAAGTATGACAAATACTAGTGACCAACTAGACCACTTTCTTTGGTAGGAGGAAAACTTGAGCCTAATACGTCTTCATCTCGAATATCACACTTCTGATCAGTTGAACTCGACCACTTTAAGATAGAAATTTTGTTGTCAAAATTTTAATCCTTATGGTCTTCTCTCCACTAGTGGCATGCATTGCTATATAGTGATTTTCCTTGAAGATAAGGGAACTCAAGGAATTTGAAGGAAATTTCTCCAAGGATAAAGTGCATTTCATATAATAGTTGATTTTTCAATTCTTCGAATAATTAAATGGTATCTAATGAGCTTTTTTACAGATTGGCCTAAACCCTAAAACCTCCAAAAACTGATTGAAAGATTATAGTAGTAGTACGATAGAGGTTTTATCAACTCTATAAAATATTAGAAGTTCACCAGCAAAATAAACATGTACAAGATTAATTCTGCTGCACTTACGATGGAAATTAAAGTTTTGGTTCAATTGGAGTTGTTTCAGGAATCTGTTCAGGTATTCCATTGCTTATAAAAATAAGTCTGTGGATATGGGGTCACCTTGCTATAGACCATTACATTTTGGGAATTTGTGAGTGAGCCTTCCATTCATCAATAATGAGTAGTTTATAGTGGTAACACACTCCATTATGAGATTAACAAATTTAATCGGGAAACCAAACTCCAGCAATGACATTTTCAAAATATTCCACTCGAGTGATTCATAGGCTTTCCTGCTATCAATCTTAATTAGGAATCTAGGGGAGAGTCCTTTTTGGGAATTACCTTTAACCAATTCATGTGCTACTATGACATTGTCGAGTATACTCCTACCTGAAACCAAACCTTTATTGGTTTCTTGGAATCTTACTCATTTCACTCTTTCACTATGTGGCTCACTCACACAGCTTAGTGGCTATACGTAATGCACGTGGGCCCACTAGTAGAGCTCTAATCAGGGGAAGAGGATGACCCCTATGTTGCTCTAGGGCTACAATACCTTCCTAGGATAGAGAAGGGACTCCAGAGCCCATGATGGAAAATGAGGTAGCTCTATCCTAGCCACCATTCGAACTAACTGTGGATCAAAACATTTCGGCAGCTATCTTCCAATTATTTATGGGGTTGTGGGGCATGCAGCAGCCCTAACTCAAGTTTTACTAGCACCGCATGATCAACCTGTAGCACGACACAACAGTTTGACTCCAGCCCAGCTAGTTATCTTGGATGGAGCTATGCAACTAGAAGAGAAAAAACTTCTTAGAGTGTTCCTAAGATTTTAACTTCTGAGGTTTTATGGGGGGATTGGAGAGGATGCCCATAAGTTCTTGACTACTTGCCATGAGTGGCTTCATGATTGTAACACCCCGTAAAAACTAGTAAGACCTAACTAATGCTTGACGGAATCTAGAAGGTGAAACTAGAGCCTCACATGTGAGTTTGAAGTTGGAAACTTTATTAAATGTTGTTAAATGGTTTCCTGAGTGAACGTTGAGGAATTTAGGGGTTAAATGTCAAGATACAACTATAACGCCCGAAAACTAGTGAGTTGAACTAGTGTGTTGTAGAGTCTTGTAGTGGAGTTTTGGAGTGTTGTATGAGGGTTAAAACTCATAGAAATGACTCCCGTACTTAGAATGACATGTTTAGGGGTTAAACATCTGGGTACAAATCTCCAAGGACCACCCATGGGATCCTTGAGGAGGACCCCAACACTGCCCAAAAAGCTGTCAAAACAGCTTGGATCACTAGTCCAATTGACGGACTGTCAATGGACCCACACTCTGTGTGTTGGTGTCATGGGTCAAGGCCTTTCAAGGCCTGAAACATTGAGCCCCAGGTTTAAACGACGAACCCCCTTTGACGCCCCATGAACCCATCCACGATCTGTGGATGGGTGGTCCGTAGGTGGTGACAGTTATTGAGTTTTTAGTTTAAGTTATGGGTTTGGGAATCAATAAGGTATTTAATTATTTTAGTCTAGGGTCATTTTATACTGATTTAACAGACCTATATAAACAATTTTAAGTCATTAAAACACTTTTTAAACCCAGGACCCCAGATCAAATCCCAACTTCCCTTCCCTCCATGAATCTTCTCTCTAGAACCTCCATTGAAGACCAAGAAATAGATCAACTAGGGATTGAAGATGAGATATTTTTCATATGAATTTGAGGGGATTCTAAGTCTAAGGTATGGATGCTTTTTATTCTTGGTTAGTTAACACCAAGAAGCCCCTTTAACTATGTTTTCAAATTCTACAAATCTAGGGTTTTCAAATCTAGTCATGGGTCTTCTTCCAAAACGAATTCAATTGTTTAATTATAGTTTATTACGATTGTTTAAGATGATTTATAGTTAGATTAATGGAGTATTGATGGATTTTGATAAAAATCTCCCTTGGACCAATGATTTCCCCTTCTTCCCAAATTGTGAACTAGGGTATGACTTGATTGATGATGAAAGCTTGACAATGGATTATGTTTACATTGAATTATGTTTGTTATTGATGATACTACTGATTTTAGATGATTCTAACTTGAACTCCAAAGAATCCATAAGTTTTCCCCAAACCTAGCTATGGCTCTTCCCTACACAATGAATGTTGATAAAAGTTGATTCAATTGATTGAGTGTGAGTTGATTATGATGTAATTACATGATCTAAGCATGAACCTACCTATATTCTTGATTAACCTAAGATTCTAGAGTTATGCCATGAAAGAGGCAAATTGAGGGTTAGATGTGAACCTCTAAGATTGATGAAATTCTTGGTGAATTGCCTTAGATTAGATCACCTAGACATGAATTGATTATGAATGAATCTTGTAGATATGAACTAACTTGATTAGGTCTTAAGTGATGGATCATGTTGAATTAGTATTGTGATCTAGTTTACTTGATGTTATATGCCTATAATTGAGTAAGAATGAAGTAAGTAGTTAAGTTTACCTTGAGAGTTAGGTTCATATGGTTATCATATGAGGCATGGCTTGAGAGTAAGGCTTATAATATGAAGATAAGTCCTAAGGCTTAAATGGTAAAAGCTAATATGAATAATTTAAGGATGCTTAGGCTTAAAGAAGGAAGCTATTATGTAGGTTGAAGTTGTATATGACATTATTGTGCAAAGACTTCACCCACATGACCTATAATATGATCACATGAGTTTATGCATGAAATGAATGTATTACTTGAGTTATGGTTGTATCTATGTTATATATGTTGAATGCTAGATGTGTTGACTCAACGTGACTCTTAAATACATTATATATGTATTATGTGTGATTGTGGTATTATGTACATGCTTATGAACACTTGAGAAAGAAGTGTCTATGATGATAATGTATCTATGGTGTGGATTGAAAGGTTAATTCTCATATGCACCTTTACATACTACTATGCATGAAATGTACATGATCATGTTGATCCACTTGAAAGGTGGAGGTGTTTAGTTATTGTGTATATTGTGGTATTGTTGCAAGATCCTTCTTTCATGTACCCCTATACATGGCTATGTATGATATGTTTTGACTATGGTCATATTGTTGTGCATGAAAACACTATGAATGATAATGTGAAAGGTTTACTCACTTATTGATGGTTCTAAAGTGAAAGGATATTCTCACTTAATGAATCTTTAAGCTATTATGATGTATGTTGGTTGGAGTGCCTAGTGAATTCTTTCACTAACCTAAACTAATGTAAAGACTTAATGTAAATTTTAAAGGGAATTATGCTTAGCACCGAGCGGATATGAAAGTGAGATGGGAGGCTTTTACGTTTAGCAAGTCCTGCTTCCCAATGTATGTTGTCTCATGGGATGGAAACCTTCTACGTTTAGCAAGTCCGGGTTTCTAGTAGCAATTCCAATATCCCATAACTATGTGCCCACATAGGTTTTAACTAGTGGATCCACCTAAAAGCTAATATGTACGTTCTACCTTACGCAAGTAGGACACCCTCTTATCGGTGTGGGGGTAGAACACCGGATTCCATGTAGCTCACATGGTCTATGTAGGTTAAGGCTATTATCCCTAAATGATACGAATACGAGCTATAATAAGAACATGGACTGTAATTATGATTCCTTAAGAGGTACTAGTTTATATGAGTGAGGGTATGGGACTTTACTCATATATTGCACAAGTGGACTTTAAGAGGTGTTATGGTTAGGTCCTCTTATGTAATGAAGACTTTTGAATTATGTATGTGTGATATGAATGAATGATAAGGTTGACTTTACATGTTACAAATTATGATGATGAGTGTCTCCTTACTTATGTATGTTGTTGGTGGTCTAAATGTGATATTTGGCATTTGGTAGGGTTATGGGACTTTACCTTTACATTGCACTAGTATGACTTTGGGTTGCATATATGTGGTGTGAACTTATGTTAACCATGATCATGGTAGTCTAAAAGTGAGACTTAGTGTAGGTAGGATTATGGGATCCTATCTATGCATTGCATAAGTTTAGCGTATGATAGCTTATGTGATAGTCCTATTATGTTGATATGATCTTTTTATGTACTTATGCATATGAACTATGTCTTGTGAAGATTGGAGTATGCATTATGTTGTGTTGAAGACTATGCTTGATATTGTGATGATATTCTATATGTTATGATGAATTGTGCATGGTTTGTCTTATGAGATACATTCTCCAACTATTTCAAAGATGATGTTCAAAAATGGCATGAAGCATGGTTTTAAACAAAATGTCCCTTTTATGCATGTTTTAAGGATTTTTATTGCATGGCACTTCTATACTTAGTACATTTTGTGCTAACCCATATTTCTACATTTTCTATAAGTCACTACAAGAAAATGTACATACGACGACATTAATTTAGTGACATTTGAAACAAATGTCGGAAAATAAAGAATTTAACGATATTTAAGAACAAAATGTCATAAAACAATGACATTTGATGTCAAATGTCGTAAAAACAATGACATTTGGTTTCAAATATCGTAAAAATAATGACATTTGGTCCAAAATGTCACTATGATAATCACATTTATAGCAAAATGTCGTTGTTTTTAGCGACATTTAGTGAAAATGTCATTTAAATGATGACATTTGCTACAAATGTCGAATATTATATGACATTTATTACAAAATGTCATTGGTTTTAGTGACATTTAGAAAAAATATCGCTTAAATAGTGACATTTAAAATAAATGTCGCATATATTATGACATTTACTGCAAAATGTCATTGATTTTAGTGACATTTAGAAAAAAAGTCACTAAAAAAGTGACATTTGTTGTAAAATGTCATTGATTTTAGCGACATTTTAGCAAAACTGTTGCTAAAATAGTGACATTTAATACAAATGTCGAATATATTATGACATTTATTGCAAAATGTCATTGATTCGATCGACATATAGTGAAAATGTTACTTAAACAATGACATTTTTATACAAATATCGAATATATTATGTCATACGTTGAAAAATGTCATTGATTTTTATGACATATGATGAAAAGTACTGTTAAACCTAGGGGCGGACCCACGTGGGTTTGTGAACCCCCTCGGCAAAAAATTACACACTATATATAAGGTAAATTTTCTGTATTTATGTAGATATATATATTTTGAACCTCCTCAATAACAAAGAGAAATTGATGGCGCAGTGGCAAGTTCCCTGAAATTAGGTTGTATGTTAATGGTTCGAATCCATATTTTAGCATTTTATATTTTTCTTTTTTTGTTTTAGTTTTTTTCTTTAATTTTCAGTTCTGTTTTTCAAGTTTTTTTTACTTTAAAAAATGTGCTATTTTTTTAAAAAAAATAAAACTGAAGTTTACATCTTCAGATTGTCCCAAATTAGGGACCAAAAATCTATCTATATATAATAGGAGAAGGAAAAAAAAACACATTTCAGCACCATAAATTTCAGAATTTTAAATTATAAATAATTAAATATTCAAAATTTGAAATTTGAAATAAAAAACACACATGTCAAATAAAGATCAATTGGTTATAAAACTTTACTTCAAATCACATTAAAAAATTCAAAATTCAATTTAATAAATTTTTTATTTTCAAAATGATTTTTACACTAATTATTAAAACTAATCCATAAATAAATTTAAAACAGTTCTAAAATATAGGGTGTGTGCTTCCATTTTTCGGGGAAGTTATCATATTTTTATTTCCATTTTTAAATAATAATAAACGTTTTTTTTTTATAATAATACAATAATAAATGTTTTTATTAAAATAATAATAAACATTTTAGTTATTATTATTATTTATATATTAAACTTATGTATTACAGATTACAAAATTACTTAACATTTTTATTTTTTATTTTTAAAATGCACCACGTTACTCAGTGGAGAATTTTAAAGAATAATTTCAATTAGGGGAGAATTTTAAGGAATAATTTCAAATTTAAAATTAAAATAAAATTTGAAAACACAACAACAACAACAACAACAACAATAATAATTAAAAAAAATCAGTAATTCTTTATAATTAAAACTAATTATTTTTAGTTAATTTAAATAATAAATTTCAATTTTAAATTCTATATAGCAGTTTAAGTTTCTATTTTTTTTAAAAATCAATTAAATTTTTACGGTTTTTAATAAATTCAAATAATGATGTAAAACTTCCAAACAGTTACTTTTATAGTTTATACTTTTATAGGATAATGAATCACAAATTTTGTAGCAACACTATATTTTTACATGTGGAGGAGTCATTTGAAAAGTCTTCATAAAATTTTTTTTATGGTAAACTCTTTCGGCAGATGCATTGTATTGATGTTTTTTTTTGTCACTAAAATTTTAAAGTATTTCTGGTCAATATAATAGCACGAAAATGTGGTTCAAATTGTAAAAAAATATGAATTCCGATAATTTCAAATTTTAAAATTAATTATAAAAAAAAACTAAATTTTGTATTTTTAAAAATAATATCCTATAAATTTTTTTTATTAGAGGTCGAACCATTGCATCTTAGGCTTCTTAGTTTTAGGGATAAAAAACAATCAATCTATTTATTTGTGTTCAATTCTATTTAATTGATATTTCTATATTTCATTCGTAAAAATTACTCCCTATATTCCATATATATTATTTGAATTTGTGAGATAATGCACACTTATTTAGAAAAATATTTAAGGATATAATTTAGATATTATTATCCACTATTGCTCTTTGTGAAATCATAAATATAACTTTGTAAATAGTGTAATTTATCTACAAGAAAATATCAAACTTCATTAAAGAAAGGGGGAAATATGAAAAAAATTTCAAACAATCCTCTTAAACTTTGAACTATTTAATTAAGAAAATAGCTCCATTTTATTATATTCCCATACTCCTTTTTTGATCTATTAGGTTGCTTAAAAATAATCTTCTTATAATAAGAGATTTAATACTTAAAAATTATAATTGTCAAATTTAGACAATGAATTAAGCTTATATATCAATTTAAATAAATAAAAATAAAGAAACAAACAAACATAATCTAAATCTAACTAAACAAAAGCCAAAAAGACCAGAATAGGAAAGTGAAGTGTCAAGTGGAAGTCTCTGGAAGGAGGAAGATCGTCTATGCCTCATCGGAATTTGACGGCTCTCTCCGATGGTGTCCAGATCTTTGAGGTACTCTCTTCCTTTAGCTTTCAAGTTTCGTGTGATCTATTTTCTTTTCGTGCTCTTGCTAATGACACCTCTGAAGCTTCAATCTTGGAGTTATAGTCTCAAATCCTTTGGGTTGATTCCATTGTTAGCAGCCTCAAAGCTCTCACTAGGCACTGCGGTACCAGATCCCAAATGAAGAACCTTCTTAGATTGAGTCTTGAGCTCCTTAGATCGAAGACAACTGGTAATCCTTTAGCTTCTCATGAATCTCTAAGACGAACAGATAGAATCTTGTGTAGTGTTTTTTGACTTCTCTTCTATATAATATATCTTCTTTAACAGGTTGAGCCTCCGAGGAAGCTAATACATCTGTTAAAAGAAAATAATTGAAAGAAAAATCGCAAAACACGTTTGATAATTTTTTGTTTTTTGTATTTTGCATTTGGTGATCTCTTGCATGTACTGTTAATTTGGTGTTGAATGAGCTGTTATAGTATGACACGATTTTCCCAGCCCCTTTTTTGAGTTTTTGTTGTGTTGTTCAGTCTGGTTCTCGGGTCCTGTATGTGATGTGTCTTATTTGTGGTATTTGTTGTTCATCTATATATGTTAAGAAGCCGTTTTGCTTGAGTAGGTAGATCCTGAAATGCGTTGAAACTGATTGTACCTGCAAAATCAAAAACCAAGTTAGCTAAAAATTCTGCTAGTGCATTGCCTTCCCTTGGGATGTGAGCAAAATGCACTAATCCCTTATTTCTCCAACTCTTGATTCTTGCCACTTCCATGCTAATGCTCCAGGGAGTTTTCCATCTATCCTCTAGGATGTTTATCATAGCCAAAGAGTGTGATTCCATCAAAACAGGGGTCTTTTGTTGTGAAATGCAAAACTGAATGTCATTTAGTATAACTATATACTGCCTCAACAATCATGCTAGTTGTATTAGATAATCTCCTTGCTCCTCAAATACCAAGTCTCCATGCCAATTTCTAACACAGAAAGCTGCAGAACTTTCTCCCGAATTTCCTCGACTGGCCCCATCTGTGTTGCACTTGAACCACCCTATCTTTGGTTTCTCCCACTTCACTAATTGATAATTTATTTTAGGTCTATAATCCTCTAAATATTGTATCGGTTGATGCCATTGTGATGGTATGTGTCCTTTATCCAAGGATATCTCAATCTTGCAAAATTGACAATGTTATTGTTGATATCTTGAATGACCTTTATTCTACTCATCACTCCCCCATGGAATATCAAGTTCCTCCTTTTCCAAAGTTGCCAACATATAAAGGCTGGGGCAGCTTGATATATTGGTTGCAACTTTGCACTACAATACATACTCCACCACTTCTTAATTGCTTGTTGTAATTGCACAAAAGGTCCAAGTATACTTGCTGATCCAGTGTAGTAATGCCAAATAGATGATGCAAATTGATCACCAGTTATAAAGAGATGGACAATTGTTTCTTCCTGTGGATTCTCACAACATCTACACTTTGATACTAAGTTAATTTTCATTCTCTGCAAAACTTCATCTACAGGCAATTTGTATTTCCACAATCTCCATAGGAAAAAAAAAGATTTTGTAGGGAACCCCTTTTGTCCAGATATCGGAAAACTCCTCTCTTGTCTGATTCCTTTGTCTAACTAACTCCCAAGCACTTCCTACAATGAAGTTTCCGGAACTAGATTTGGTCCACCAAGGAATATCTGCCAGTGTTGAGATTGCGTCTAACTGTAAATTCCTGTGGACATGATCTACTATAGGTTTAGGTAAAAACTCTTGCATCTTTTCCATGTTCCAGCCTCCTTGGGACATAAAGGATCCCAAATCTTCTACACAATTAACTCTAGGGCACTCTGGATGAATGAGCTTTAGATTGTGCCGTATATTTTAAAAATTAAACTTCCATCTTATTTAGCTTAAATATTTTTGTGTGTGCATTTCCATGATTGTGCCGTATATTTTAAAAATTAAACTTTCATTTTATTTAACTTAAAAATTAAACCTTCATCTTATTTAGCTTTAAAAAAAATGTTCATCTTATTTAGCTTAAAAATAAGATTTTTATGTTATTTATGCTTAAAAAATAAAACTTTCATCTTATTTAGCTTAAAAATAAGATTTGCATCTTATTTATGCTTAAAAATAAAACTTTCATCTTATTTAGTTTAAAAATAAAACTTTCATCTTATTTAGCTTAAAAATAAAACTTTCATTTTAAGTTTATTAAAGTAAAAGAAAATTTATTATTAAAGTTATCTACATTTTAATTATAGATAAAATATAATTTTTAAGTGAGTAATAAACTATTTAATGAAAAATATGTAATTTAGTAGTGAAGTAAACATTTTAAGAGAAATCAAAATATAAATAAACATAATAATTACGTGAATAAATTCAACTTATAATATATTCATAAATAAAAAATGTATTTATAAAATGTAAATTCTTAATAGAAAAATATATTTATCATAAAAACAATAAATAATTAAGGTTGTACAGGCGAGTCCCAATAGAGTCTTTTAAAGGTTAAAGACAACAAACGGGTCAAGACTCAACCCAATTCAAATTTGCTTGAGTCAAGTCCGGTAATGAGTTACAGAATGGGTCAAAACTCAATCCAACCCAAATTTTACTATGTTTTACTTATTTTATTGTTCTTTTTACAATATTTTAGTACCTAATAAAATTATTTTTTTTCTTTATAATGGATATATATAACATTTATTTAAGAATATTTTGACAAGATTTCTGTTGATTCAATATTTGTTACATATCACCTAATTTTTAATGGATTGAAATGAGTTAACCTAATAAATAAGCGAATCAATAACCCATCCAAACTTAAACGAGTTGGGCGAATGGGCTTAATTTTGCCAATCCTACCTTTTGGCAAGATATATTGTATAATCAGTGTTAGGGTGGATGTTCGAGATTTCTAAATTTCGGATTCACTAACTCGAAATTGGTTGTTAAAAGTAGATACCAAATATCAAAATTTTAAATTTCGGCAAGGTATTTGGTATTTGGTAAATCAAACTTCGGTTTGTTATGGTATTCAGTAATAAATAATTTGTTGTTGATTGTTAATATTATCACTCAAATTATTTCTATTTTTCTATGTGGATGCATGATATAATAAAAGATAAACAAGTAAGAAGACATCAAAAAAATTAAAATTGATACAACTAAAAGACATATATTTGAGTTGCTTTTGTAGTATTTAACTTTCTCTTTGAACTTGTACTAATGAGTTATGAACCTGTTGATATATGAAATTCATTAAGTAAATAATTCTGTATTCGAAAAATATCGAATGCCAGTGTCTCATACCAAACCCAAATGTCGTAATTCTAAAATTTTAGTGAATCCGAATACCAGTATCTCATATTCAAACTAATATTCATTGTATAATTTTTGAGGATAAGTTGTTTGTTTACAAAATACCCTCACCCTATTTAAATTATTTTTTTACATTTTCTTTGCAAGCATTAGTTATTCATTCTTAAAAATAAAATTTCCATCTTATTTAGTTAAATATTTTTGTGTGTGCATTTTCATGATTGTGCCGTATGTTTTAAAAATTAAACTTTCATCTTATTTAACTTAAAAATTAAAATTTCATCTTATTTAGCTTAAAAATAAGATTTTCATCTTATTTATGCTTAAAAATAAAACTTTCATCTTATTTAGTTTAAAAATAAAACTTTCATCTTATTTAGCCTAAAAATAAAACTTTCATCTTAAGTTTATTAAAGTAAAAGAAAATTTATTAACTTTTCCCTCTAATTTTTCATGCGATTAACTTTTCCCTCTAAAAAAAAAAAAACCCTACTCCTGCTTAAGTCTAGAGTTATTTGTATATCGTCTCAGGCCCTCAACACATCACTCAAGCAAAGAAATTAATGGTAGCCATCTCCATCCACAGGTAATCCTAAGGTTTTTATTTCATACAAACTCATGATCTTACTGAAACAAACCTTTGATCACATAGTCATAGGTAGGATTTTGGGGTCAAGTTCTGTTAACTAATTGAAAAAGTATTGATTTTCGGAACCATGTGAAGTTTCAAGGTTTCACAATTTAGTTCTTAATTTATATTTTCTTGTAGGATTTACTTGATTCATCTCATCCTACAAATATTTTGATTCCCAGGTATTCAAACAATTGTGATGATTTGTGATTTTATGAAAGTATTTTTTTCTGTATTAACCAAGTGTGTTTACGCTTGCTATTGATTTGAGGGAATTGATTAAATTGATTAGTCTATTTGCTAATGTTACTTTAATTGATGAATATCAATTTCTTTACTTAAATCGACTACATTCGGACCCCTGTTTGTATTGTTTTTGTTATTATTCATTTTTTGAGTTTGCCACTGTTCTTCCTGCTGATTGGGCTCTTCTTCTTGGTAATGATGATGCCTTGAATCTATCTGTGATGTTGTATTATTTTTCCTGTCAGTTGACTGCATATTCTGTTGTTCAGTTCTTAGTTGATCACCCTTATTAGGTCTTACACGACATGATTATGATTTTTAGGCAGTCATAGGATCGAGAGACTGTGGTTTAACCCAAAAAAGGATTATTATTACTTGTTAGATGATATGTCACTAGTTTGAAAGAAAGTCCAGAGGACTAAAACGTCTTGGCTCTTAATTAATATCCATATGCTTACATAGGAATACATGATCTATCGAATTATTAAAGGGGCAATAGAAACTTGATGAACACTCCAAGATGCAAAAATGAACACCACATGGCTATTGGCTACAGTTTAAACAGAACAATAGTTGCAACTATTTACCCTGCTATTAGTGTGTTAAGCATGACAGTGGCACCTACTGCAATTCCTGCAAGCTCTCCCTCCTATAGTTTGGCCTATGTTTTCCCAGTCGGTGTTTTGTCTTCATGATGACTTTTGTCTTACCTGGACTATTGACTGATTTGGTTCAATAAGATCAATACAAGAGTTATGAGTAATAATATTTTTACCTATATGACTGACTTTTCTGGGAATCTGCCTGATCCATCAAAAACATCACAATTGCTCATCAAAAACATCACAATGACCAAAACCAGGTTCATACATAGGGTTAGCATCATCTTTCACCCACATTCCATCAAAAACATCACAATGACTCATCACTTCCCACCAAGCCTCTTTCTTTGTCTCATTTTTCTCCGAATTCGACCATAAATTCACCTTTTGTCTCTCTCCCTCTTCTCTTTTACTAGTTGATTTACTTGAGGTGGGTATATTACCTCAAGTACTGATAATTTCACATGACTTGCCTTCATACATTATATTGATTTGTTGAAAGTTAACTATTGATTTGCAGTTTGAAGATTACAAAGAAAGCAACTGTAGTGGAAGAACATTGATATCAATTTCTGGACTCTTTGTATGGACTTTGCAGGTTAGTATGTGTTTTGTTGTTTTCTTTAATAGTATGGAGGTATTAGTCTTTAATAGTATAAGGGTATAATTCTTGTTTGCTATATGTATAGGTTATATACTTAATGGATAAAAGTTGGATAAATATATTGAATAGGCTTGATCCTTTATATGAGAATGGAGCCAAAGAGTTTCTTCATTTTGCATCATTAGATAGGCCAGATGCATCTGCAATATTGTGTCCATGTCAAAAGTGTCGTAATATGAAATTTGTTCGAAAAGATTTAATTGTTGAACATATTGTGGTTGATGGATTTCTAACTAGTTACACTAGTTGGATTTATCATGGTGAGGAGCTATTTTCATCAAAATTGGTCACTCAGTTAGATAAAGGTGATGAGATGCAAGACATGTTACATGAAGCATTTGGAATTCCTCCTACATCAATGCCTCAACCGCCCCAAAATTGGACACAAAATGAAAGAGATGAATCACTTAATACAAAAAATCTTCCAGGTATTAAATCTCATGATATTTATTCTTCCTTTCATAGTATAAAGTAGTTAGATAATTTTTATATAAATAATAAATTTGCCTCTTTTTATCTTTGATTATTTATAGATTCTAATGAGAGTGAAGAGCAATCTAAGCGAACTAGGGGTCCCACTATGATGCACTCGGGATGGGGAAAAGATGGTGGAAATTTACATATTGAATTGAATGAACATGGTCAAGTTATTGGGTCAGAAGGAGCTAGATTGAGTTCAAAACTTGGTGTGCTAGCACGAAATGGCATCTTAGAGGCCTTTGTATTTCCTTCTTTGTCCATACCTACAAGTAGATTAGGCATAGAGGGAGGATTTTGGGATATAGGGGTTGGTAACACATAATCTTCCCCTAGTTTGGCCTGTGTTTTCCCAGCAGGTGCCTTGTCTTCATGATGATTTTTGCCTGTACCTGGACTGTTTGGCAGATCTGGTTAAACAAGGTCAATATAAGAGTTATGAATAATAATATTTTTACCTCTATGACTCTGACTTTTCTAGGAATTGGCCTGATCCATATGTTCTTGAGGTGTCTTAGGTCTCTCCTCATTGTTTGTATTGTTTTTGTTATTCTTCTTTTTTTGAGTTTGCCACTATTCTTCCTGTTGATTTGGCTCTTCTTCTTGGTAATGATGCTGCCTTGAGTCTATCTGTGATGTTGTATTATTTTTCCTATCACTCGACTGCATATTCTGTTGTTCAGTTCTTACTTGATCACCTTTATTTTTGTTCCTTTTTTCTGCCTTGAGTCCATGTTTGAATCCTCATTATGCCTCAATTTAGTCATAAAATATTGTATCACAGTATAATCTGAAAGCTCTGGGATTACCTTATTTTTGGCATTATTTTGCTGATTATGGGTTTGCACCTCATGCACATTACTACCCTGCTTCACATCTGTCCTATTTCTCTAAAATAGTGAGCTTGTTTCAATTAATTTGTATATTCTCTTATTGCCTTGTCCAGGAAATTAGTCGAAGCAAATAGCATGACTCCTCCGTATTTGTTTATTACCAGATGATTCTGAATGTAGTTTTGTTCAGATGTTTCCAGGTTTGTTTTTTGTTGTCTGAATAGACCCAGCCTGAATATTGATTTATTAATAATGTGCAGCAATGAAAATGTGACACTGAACTCTATAAATGTTGTTACTGAATCTGTCGTTGTCAAGTTATAACTATAACGGATTATAGATTTTTTTTGTGCATTCTGGATCTACTTACATTAGATTTGGGACCTTGTTTTGGAGGACTTATATTGTTTGATGTGTGTTAATATAATTTTAAGATTAGTTCAAGTATATTTGAAGCTCATGCAGTACCAATGCAGATGTCGGTAATAATGTACTGGAATATGTATTTAGTTCTATGAACTTGTTGCATGCGACTGAAAGAGGTGGTTAGTTCTAGAGATTGGGTCATTTTCTTCTGGAAAAGTAAATAATTTAATTGAATATGTAAATTTGGTAAGGTCTTATAATGTTTATTGTGTGCTATATAATCTGTGTGCTGGAGATTTTAGCTTATTGTAAGATGAGTTCTTACAATAAACAACAACACACATAGTGTGATCCCACTAGTGGGGCCTGGGAATGGGTTCTTACAATAATGAACATTTTTATTTCATTAAGTAGTTTCTGTTATCTGCTTTTTTTGGGAACTGCGAGATTTTTTTGGGATGAGCCTTTTAACTATCAAGGAGTTTTTTTATTCTTTTCAGTTTTCTACTTCTGAAACTTGCCATTCCCACTTTGTCTAGTTGATAATATGCTGTTGTTTCCTTTGGTAACTGCTGCATGTTGAAATAAACTTGGGGGCTGGAAATCTGATGACTGTGTTTTGAGAGAGTGTCAGCTGCAAAATTGGCTTCCCTGAGAGTGTGTATGCATTCAAATTTTTGGATTTGTTGGATGATGTTGTGCAGCCTTTGTACTTGAGAATTAATGCTCCATGGAGGGCTGTAATTACCCATGATCCAATCCACCAGAAGTTGGGAATCAACCTCCAGAATTACCTGATTGTAATTTAGTTATAAGCACCAGGTCATACCAAACAGGGCAACCTCCACCTCTGCCTGGTTGTTAGTTCCTTCCCCTAGTGGAACTGCATAAGCAAAGAGCATTTCCCCCCTTGAAGTTCCCCCTCTTGCACATTGCTACCCTGCTTCACATCTGTCCTGTTTCTCTAAAATAATGAGTTTGTTTCAATTAATTTGCAGATTCTCTTATTGCATTGCCCAGGAAATTAGTCGAAGCAAATAACATGATTTCTCCGTATTTGTTTATTATCAGATAATTCTGGATGTAGTTTTGTTCAGATGCTTCCAGGTTTGTTTTTTGGTGTCTGAATAGACCCAGTCTGAAAATTGATTTATTAATAATGTGCAGCAATGAAAATGTGACACTGAACTCTCTAAATGTTGTTACTGAATTTGTCGTTGTCAAGTTATAAATACAACGGATTATAGATATGTTTGTGCAGTCTGGATCTGCTTACATTAGATTTGGGACCTTGTTCTAGAGGTCTTATATTGTTTGATGTGTGTTAATATAATTTTAAGATTATTTCAAGTATATTTGAAGCTCATGCAGTACCAATGCAGATGTCGGCAATAATGTACTAGAATATGTATTTAGTTCTATGAACTTGTTGCATGCGACTGAAAGAGGTGGTTAGTTCTAGAGATTGGGTCATTTCCTTCTATAAAAGGAAATAATTTAACTGAATATGTAAATCTGGTAAGGTCTTATATTATTTATTCTATGCTATATAATCTGTGTGCTGGAGATTTTAGCTTATTGTAAGATGTAGTTTATGTTATTTGCTTATTTTTGGAACTGCGAGTTTTTTTTGTGATATGAGTCTTTTAACTATCAGGGAAGTTTTTTTATTCTTTTCAGTTTTCTTCTTCTGAAACTTGCCATTCCCACTTTGTCTAGTTGATAATATGCTGTTGTTTCCTTTGGTAACTGTTGCATGTTGAAATAAACTTGGGGGCTGGAAATCTGATAACTGTGTTTTGAGAGAGTGTCAACTGCAAAATTGGCTTCCCTGAGAGTGTTTATGCATTCAAATTTTTGGATTTGTTGGATGATGTTGTGCAGCCTTTGTACTTGAGAATTAATGCTCCATGGAGGGCTGTAATTACCCTTGATCCAATCCACCAGAAGTTGGGAATCAACCTCCAGAATTACCTAATTGTAATTCAGTTGTAAGCATCAGGTCATACTAAACAGGGCAGCCTCCACCTCTGCCTGGTTGTTAGTTCCTTCCCTTAGTGGAACTGCATAAGCAAAGAGCATTTCCCCCCTTGAATTTCTGAGTATTCCCCCAGCCCCAACTTTCTTCTGAGTTCTGATCGAGTTGGAGTGTTGAGCTGTAGTGCTGTCTGCTGATTCTTATTTTGTGTTGTTGATTCTTGTTTTGACTATTAATCATTATTTTGTAGTGCTGGACTGCTGGTTTTTGTTTTGTACTATTGTTGATGTTTAATTCTCTTGTTTTCTTAGATTTTTGTTGCATCTTGAACTTGAAGCGCACTTTGTAAAAAAAAAAAATTGAATTGTAATTAGTGATTTGTGTTTCATTGTCCATGTATGTGTTGATGATATACAAGTTATTTGTATTTGTTTCTTGTGCTTGTTACAGTTGATGGATGACATGAGTAAAAATGTTTTTCTTGTGCTTGCTTGGGAATCCACAATTGATACCTTAGTGTCGTAGATACAATTTTCAGAATTGATACCACTGATTTCCAGCTTGAGGGCGAACTGATGTAAGGAAAAATTGTATGCAGCAGTATCCTTGAATACTGAGAATTTGACTCTAGCCATATTTGAATTTTTTCCCCCATACTTCTCAAAAAATTGGCACACTTATGTATTCAATGAAATGTTAAGTTTTGTATTTCGTAAAGTATCAAACTAATGAATTTAATGTTTTTTTCTCAGGCTAACATGATCAAGAAGATTGGAACCACCGTAGTTGGCACAAATAAAAAGAAGTGGGTGTGTTTGAAAAAACTACAAGATCTTTCTTTTCTTTCAAAAGGAGGAAAATTTCATGTATATAATTACTGCTTTTGCAGCACTTCCTTAATATGTTTGTCTTCAGAAAAATTCAATTAGTCATTTTTGAAATCCCAATTTGTTCTAGTTAATGGGGATCTAATTTCTATTATTATATAGTTATAAATTTTCTTATGTGCATTTCTTGTGCAGAATTTTTAAGGAAATTGAGGTCAAGTATCAACTTCAACATGCTCGACTTTTGGATTGATGATTTCATAAAGATTTATTGCAAATTTACTGGAGATTTTAATTCCATTTGAATTAGGAGTTAATTAGCTGGTTTTATGTTGAGATTATTACATTTAGTTAGATCTCAATTTTACTTGATATAGAAAAGATAATTTGTTTTGACATTTTCTTTTACAGAAAACTTATTTTATTGCTATTTTGTTCTTTGATTTTAATATTAGAAAATATTTGCTTAGTATAATATTTCTTGCTTATCATGAAGAAGATAGTTTTGAATGCACGGATTGTTTGTATGTATTTGTGTCTTGAGAAAAACTATATATAGATTTTTCTGGAATGTTTAAAGAAATTTGGTAGCAACATTAGAATATTAATATGACATTTAGCAAAATATAAAATAATGTCACCAATTTTTATGACATTCAATAATAGCATTTGTTGACATTAACTAGAGTGTCAGAAATTACAATGTGACATTTTATAAATGTCACAAGTGTCCTGAAATTTGTTTTCCCAACATTTAATCTAAATGTCAGAAAATTTAAGTGACATTTCATAAATGTCGAAAAAATAAATGTCATACATCTCATATCGACATTTACTTAAATGTCATAAATAAATGTCATATATGTCATACCAACATTTATGTAAATGTCAAAAATAAATGACATATATCTCATACCGACATTTACCTAATTATCGAAAATAAATGTCATATATATCTCATACCGACATTTACCTAAATGTTGAAAATAAATGTCATATATCTCATACTGACATTTACCTAAATGTCAAAAATAAATGCCATATATCTCATATTGACATTCACCTAAATGTAAAAAATAAATGTCATATATTTCTTATCGACATTCACATAAATGTCGTAATAATCTTACCAACATTTACATATATGTTGCAAAGTAAATGACACAAATTCTTTTCCACATTTACCTAAATGTCACAAAATAAATGTCACAAATTCTTTCCGACAATTACCTAAATGTCGGAAAAATCCCCGACACTAAAATTTACGACATTTGGTTCAAATGTAAAATTAATGTCGATAAACAAATTTGTGACATTTAAACATCATAACACGACATTTAGAAAATGTCGTTGTATCTCCACTTTCTTGTAGTGAGTGTAGGCTTTGGAGATATTGGATTCCATCTTCGTGGCTAGGACCTTTGTAGATCAAGAAGAAGAAGGTTGGTGAGTCCTCATAGTAATCGAGGACTTGACCATATGTCTGTATTATGTTGTTCTTTTATGTTTTAGATTTAGGTAAGGCCCGTGTCCCTAAGATTGTTATAAAGAGTTTTAATTATAATGTTATAGATGGTTTGAGACATAGTGTCATAGACTTTCTCACATTTTATAAAGACTTCGATTGTAAAGAAAAGTTTTTGATTTTCTGCATTTTTTCTATGTTCTTATGTCATGATATGCTAAGGACTTGTGTGAGACCCCTTCGGGGTCAAGTGCACCATGTTACAACTAGGGGGTGCTCTCGGGTCTTGAAAATGATTTTGGGCTGGTGGAGTTGAGAGGATCCAACTATATCGCATATTATCTAGATGGGCTAGACTTGAAATTTGACATAATTTATTGATTTTAGACCAGTTGGGTCACCTACAATATCATGGATTGAGTTTTCGGAGGCATTCCTAGATAAATTCATACCTCAGAGTGTTAGAGATTAACTCTGTGATCAATTCTCCAAGTTGGAGCAGAGCTCCATAAATGTATACGAGTATAAGGTGAGGATTCTTGAGCTCTCTAGACAATCTATGGTGATATTTCCTACTGAGTATGAGAGGATTCGTTGTATTTCCGTGGTATGAGGCAACAACTAAGGATTGAGATGAAGTCTCTGGATTCAATGGAGAGGTCATTTTAAGATTTTGTTAATCTTGCCCACACTATAGAGGAGCTCATTTTTTAGGTCTACAAGAGGGCTTGCTACTAAGGCAACTACAACTGGTCCAATTCTAGAGGCAAGGACTCATATGATAGATCTCGCCAGCGGTTCTAGCATGGTCAGTCAAGCGGTCTTGTTTCATAAGCCAATTCTTCTATATCCCTTTCTTCATTCAATTCCTTTATTTTGTGGATGTTTTCCCTATTGACCTACTTAGCCTTTCCCTGAAGCATGACATTAACTTTCCTATGATCTAGTGTTGGGAACTCTTCATATTTCCATACCACCTTATATATGTCCCTTACAGAGCTGAAGGAACTTTGTGTTCCACTTCAAGATCTTCTAGTTAAGGGATTCATTCAAATGAATGTGTCACCTTAGGGTTCCCTAGTCGTTTTTGTAAAGATGAATGATGGGTCTATAATTATTTGTAGTCATTTTTGTAAATATGAATGATGGGTCTATAATTATTTGTATTAATTACAATTAGCTGAATAAGGTGACAATGAAGAACTGGTACCCAAAGCTTTGCATTAATAACTTGTTTGACCAACTTCAACGTGCCATGGTACTTTTCAAGATTGACTTGAGATTCGGTTACCTTCACTTGAAGATCAGGGTGTTGTGCATCCCTAAGACTGCATTTAGGACTCTTTATGGCCATTATATGTTCCTAGTGATGTCTTTTAGATTGACCAATGCCCCTATGACATTTATGGACTTGATGATGCATGTGTATAGGCCACATATTGATTCCTTTTTCATTCTATTCATTGATAAAATTTTGGTATACTTACAAAGCTGGGAGGAGCACAAGCAACTCTTAAGGACTTTGCTTGAAAATTTGAGAGATTAGTTGATTTATGCCAAGTTCTCAAAGTATGAGTTATAGCTTGAGTCTGTAGCATTCTTGGGGCAAGTGGAGTGTTAGTATGTCATTATGGTGGAGCTAGTAAAGATCAAGGCTATTCATGATTGGGCTAGGCGCCCCTCAGTGACTAAGATTCTAAGCTTTGTCAGATTAGCGAGCTACTACAAATGGTTTGTGGAGGGTTTCATGACTAATGCAACACCTTAGACTTAATTGAATCACCTTGATGTTGTGTTTGACTGATATGCGAATTTAGAATTGAGCTTTGGGAAGCTCATAAAGTTGCTTACTACCGCTCCCTCTTTGATTATTTTAGTTGAGGGTAAGATGTTCACACTTTATGGTGATGCATCTGGAATTGGTTTGGGTTATATATTGATGCAGTGGGACCGTGTTACTTTATGCATTGAAGAAACTTAAGGTGCACGAGCGCAACTACCCCACTCATTATTTGGCATTGGCAGCAGTAGGTTTATGCTATAGATTTTTGAGGCACTACTTGTATGGAGTTTGATGCACGATCTATACTAATCACAAGAGTCTTTAGTATATATTGAGGTAGAAGGATCTTAATTTAAGGAAACATAGGTGGATTCAGATCCTAAAGAACTACGACCTTTCTCTCTTATACCATCCGGGAAAGGCGAATATGGAAGTAGATGACTTGAGTCAGAAAGAAGTGAGTATGGGTAGTCTAGCCTTCCTTTCAGCTTTAGAGTGACCTGTAGATTTATACATTAAGTCATTAGCCAATAGGAAAATTCATCTTGATGTTTCATATTCTAGGCGAGAGTTAGCCTATATGAGAGTTCAGTCTTCTCTATTGGAGCAGATTTATGATCGTCAACTTTAGGATGAGGCCTTAGTGGCTATCCAAGATCGGGTTTTGCGAGGTGATTCCAAGAAGGCTACCTTTGATTTTGATGGGGTTCTTAGTTTGATGGACATATTTATGTTGTGAGAGTGGGGGATTTGATTCACCTTATTCTTCGTGAGTCCCATGATTGCAGATATTCTATTCATTTGGGAATTGAAATGCTGTATCATTATTTGAGGAAACATTGCCTATGAAGCGGCATTAGGATAGATATTGCAGACTATTTGTCCTAATGATTTTATTGAAAGCAAGTGAAGGCCAAGCATTTGAGGCCTTGTGGTAAGTTTTAGAGATTGCCCATTCTTAAGTTTAAGTGGGAGAGTATCACCATAAATTTTGTTGTAGGATTGCCTCAAACTTTTAGAGGTGTTGACAGCATTTGGGTTATCATTAATTGATTGATCAAGTAAATGAGTAGGAAATCGTTAGCAATATAATAACCCAGTGTATGAGGTTGGGGTGGAATCCCACTGGGAGCGGTCTAAGAATGAATTCAATTATGATGTTGAAATCGAGAGATAATTTCTTGTAGAGAGGTAGTAACCAACATTTGACATAATACACATCTAGTCTTTTCAAATTATCAATTTGAGAGGAATTCGTAACCAATTATTTATCAAGAGTGATTAGCAAGTAAAGAGGTAATCTAGGTGTGTGTAGAGGTGGGTATATTTTCAAAGGGTCAATGTGATTGCTCAACAATATTTATCTCTTATGGATAGGCTAGATCAATCTAAAGCACACAAATGCAGTTCTCAACAACAGATTGTTTATCATATGATCTATTTTCAAGCCTCCCATGTATAACATGCAAAATAATCTATTACCTTAACATATATCTTCTTTTCAAGAAAATCTAGAATTTAGCAATGAAAAATCAAATTCCTCATTTCAAGAAAACATAGAATTCATAGCTAATATGCAAATATCAAACTAACCATCCAGTATATGGAATCTTAATCAAGAAACACATGAACATATAGACTAGATTCAAGTTTTCAACCTCAAAATATTTATTAAAAGACGATAATCAATTTGAGTCCATGCAAATCAATATAAAACTGAGCACTACACAAAAACCTACTATTGTAATCAATACCCAACTTTATTTACACACCCATAGAATTAGGGTGTTAACTACGCATGACGAAATTAATAGAGTTATATGAAAAATGTTGTCCGCCATCTGGGTTGATAGGCTTAAACTTCAATTTTCCTAATAAAAAATTCCTCAAATTAAATTACAAACTTTCCTAAAACTCAAAAACGTGAGATGTTCCTGTCTATAGTAATTTCAGAGCATGGAAGATGAGTTTTCTCTCTATTTTTAGCTATTTATAACTTCTCAAAAGTTATAAAAATTTCTCTTTCAAACCCAATTAGCACATTAGTTAGGCTCGTTGACATACTCGGCGAGTTACCAACTAACTCATATTCTCGCCATCCCTTTCTTAGCTTTAGGCTTCAGGTGTTTGAACCATAGTTGACGAGCCCAATGGAAATCACCATTCGCTATCACCGAATCAGCGAATACCACCAATTCTCTCCAATTTGTCTTTTATTTCAACAAAACTTTATGGCTTCTTCAGTGACTTATTATCACCTCGCCGATCACTTTGTCATCTCATCGACCTACTTTGAGTCTTTTAGATTGGGACTTTGCGGCACGTTTGGCAAGTCGCCAATGTCACGCCCCAAAGCTACCCCTAAGACACGGACACGGGACCAAGGATCACGAGTGACCCCAAGCTAACCCTACTAGTATATCATAAGCATACTTAATGATAACTGAATTAAGAAAGTACTGTACGAAAGCATAAACACAAGGTAAACTAAAATGATGGGGAATACCTATTACTATTTGAATAAATAATCTATGAGTTTAATGACAACTGAAATATCAAACTCAAACTAAAGCTACAACTAAATCTAACTATGTTTGAAATAAAGCCTCTAACTGACTAGAAATACTGGGACATGTCCCAGCTAGATCTAGGAAAACGGAAACTAAAGACTGAAGGGAAAAGAAATTAACAAGTTAATTGTCCTCAAAAAATGAAGACTCACTACTGATGCTGCTAAACTAGAGATCGGGAACTGATCTATGCATGATCTGAATGTTGAGGACCTGAACCTACATCACGAGAAGATGTAGAGTAGAGTATTCGTCAGTACTTGAAAGGTACTAAGCATGCATGATAGAATAAAGCTGAATAAAGCATATAACCTAACAAAGTGATAAAGCAATGATATAATCTGAACATGGTATAAATACAGAGTACTGAGCTAATTGAATGCAATGACCAAGTACATGACATGCTCAAATTGAATACAAAATTGTAACTGATAACCTGGTTAATACACTAGAATCTGATTATGGGAGCTACTAATCACCGACATAAAACCACATGAGCTAAATGTGGAGTCTGATGTATACGCCTCATCAAGAGGACCCAATATACCCTGCCAGAGGTATAGCGGCATGACTGGAGTGATCACTAAAATGTAATGCCCATAGAGGGGACTTATAAACCTATGGAGGCACGTAGTTCTAGGACTATTCAGGTACACTGAACCCTAGTCCACTCGGTCTAAGCCTACTCCCAATGAGAATGTATATAATCGATATTATGACCGAAATACTGAAGTACTGGATAACTCAATTTCTCACATGCAAACTCTGAGAATGCAATAATTATAACTGATAATGTGACATTCGTAAACTAAAGCATGTATATCTGTTTAGACTAACCTAGCATGTGAATTCATAAACTAAACGAATCTAGAAAACTAGGGTTCTGAATATCATGCAAGAAACTAAGCAACGATATGATAATCTCTTTTGGATCATTCTCACAGCAAAAACCCAATAATTTCTAACTTTCAAGAAACCCTAGGTCTAGATAATATTAAGGGAATCAAGATTCTGAGTGAAATCTATGGACCTAATAGGTGAAAGGAACCCACTAGTTAAATTTCAGACACCTGATGATGAAATTCACGGAGAAATCTTCGATTTTGGGGCTGGAACAGACGAGAATTTGATGCATTTTTAAACTAGGGCTGCTGGACTTTTTCCTCTTGTTCTACTCTGATTGCTTTATTTTGGTTAAATATTGATTATGGTATGTTCTAATTAGTTTACTAGGCTAAAACTGATCAAAACTACATAGTTTAGGGGTTCAATGTATAGGGAAAAGACCAAACGAACCCTGACTTAAAAGTCTGATCGGGCTGACCACGATCCCTCTGACGGGCCGTCAAAGGGACCACAGACCATGGAGCCAGCCATGGTCCTTGGTCCAGTACCTTCTAGTTCTGAATTCTTTGACCACGAGCCTTACCACGGCCAATGTGAAGGACAACGGACTATAAAGGTTGATGTGGTTCTTCACTTGGGTTGGTGGTATGCTGGCTCAGGTCTAGGGACCCTCCCATTGCCCATCATCGAGACCACGGCTTGTTGAGGGCTCCGTGGTCTGATGTCAGGGCATGAGAGAATTCTGACTCTCCACAACAGGAACCAGTATGGCCCGTGAGGTGGTCCACTACCCGTGAAGGGTTCCGTGGTCGACTCTGCTTGAAGGTACTAAGCCCACGAGAAGGTCAGGTGGTTTTCCTACTACATTTTCTGAGTTTGGTTTGCGAAGTGTTACATACAAGTTCTCTTTGTGAGCTTCAATCTCACACTTTCTTTAATTTTTTGAGTTTTTGGCATATTCTTGCATGCATTTGTCCTTGAGTTTTCCTTCAGTTTCAATAGCATCAAATTAAACGTCAAACATCAGATATGGAAATAAAATGGCATTGAGGACACTATTCAGTGAACTAAAAAACCTTTAATGAGTCCAAAATCCCCGACTCATCAACACCCCCAACTTAAACTTTTGCTTGTCCTCAAGTAAATGAAGAATTCAATTAGTACAACAATGGCGTCTACAAATAATGCTTTTTGATAGCCAACATTCTAGTGCTATCGCAAGGCTAATTTCAAGTCCACACATATTTAAATTATGCATAAAAAGCCTCAAATGACAAGTATTTGTTATCAATCTAAGCTCATGCTCACAAATGCTCACTCGTGATGGAAAGCTATGCTTCAACAAAAGTATTCAAGTGCCCTCACATAAAAAATGATTCCATTGTCTCATAAAGCATATCAATAATGAATTATTAGGAATCAAAACATTTCACACTCTAAAAGAGGAAGACATGCATGTTTCAGCCCATAGGTTTGCCCATATTTTCCTACCATCACATCATTTGATTTTTGCAAGATCCCAAAGGTTTTTTAAGGTTTGTAACGGTGCTGAGGGAAAAGGGTATGATCATTTTGGTTTAGTGACTTCACGTTTTCGAAGCAATGTTGTTCTTCGCCTCTTCTTATTTTATTTCCTCCTTTTGAAATAGGGACTCAACCTCATTTGATTGAAAACATTTTTTTCTTAATTAACTCGTTGGAAACCCCTTTTATTCAATCGTACAATAAAGATAACCAAAACATCAATTGATGACACCCTTTTTCATTTTATATTTTTTTCACTCTATCTCTCGCTATTTGGTATGGAGGGGTTCCATCCTTTTTTCCACATGAAATAAGAATGAGTCTCGCAAGCATCTTTTTGAATATGTATTAGCTTGGAGTCGATGTTCCTCCTTGGTTATGTGTATTTTGATAAAGTGCAATATTGTTTGGGTTGTTAGTTTCTCTCCTACTCTTTTCATGCTAGTTTGAGTTACATTCGAGGACGAATGTTCCTAAGGGGGAGATATTGTAACACCTTGGATTCAATAAAGCCTTGTAAGGGGTCAAGTGGGCAAGATACAAGCCCAAAAGTTGACAATGGAACCTTGTACTAAGCCCTATACGGGCCATGAAAGGGACCACCATCCGTTAATGGGCTCGTGGTAGGTTTTAAAAACATACCTGGGAAGGCTCCACTTTGACAGACACCCAAGCAACTCGTGGTGATTATGACGGGTCATCAAAGGGGTCGTCAAGTGTGTCAATAAGAAAGGGTTATTCCCTAGTCATTGGTCAAGGACCACGGGCATCTAAATGAACTGTGAAGCCCCACACGGACCATGAAGGGGGTTTATATGACTTTGAGTTTAAGGTCAACTTCAAATTGATAATATCTGAGTCCTCTTTCTAATGCCACTAGGTTTGCTTAATTCTAAGTATGGAGTAAAAAATTATGCCCAAAATAGTGAAGCCTTGTCAGGTAGGGTTTCTTCACAACCCGTTAGACAGGACATGGTACTCTAAACAACTTGTTTTGGCTTCCCACAAAGCAAAATTTGGCAATTTTAAGTCGGGGGTTATTGGGTCTTTTCCCAATTGTTTTAACTCAATACTACATCATTTTTCCTTCTTCCAAAAGCCCTATTGTAACACCCCGTAACTGAAAAAAGGGTAATGAACCAAAAAATTCAGAACTTATAGGTTCCATCCACAAGGACTACAGACAGTCTGTAGGTTTTACTGGACCATAGGTGGGGTCCGTGGATTGGCCACTCAAGAACTTGTTTAGGCCAAGGACTATGAAGGGACCTACGGACCATAGGTGGGTCCACGTTCTGTGTTCTAGGGGCCATAGGTCCAAGTAGAAGTCTCTAAACTTAGTGAAGGACGTGCAAGACGGACCGTAGGTCCAACCACGGTTCGTCGGTGGGGTCTCATGGGCCAGCAACTGGCATTTATTTTAAGGGTAGTTGGGTCTTTTCCTAATTAATTAATCCTATACTATGTCATTTTTCCTACATTTAGAACCCCTATATAAGACTTGTTACCCCCAAATTCACCTTATTTAATCATTCTTCCAAATATTCTCTCTCTAGAACTTGAAGAAGAAAAATAAGATTCAACCTAGGGTTTCAAGCTAAGGGTCCAATTTCTCCATTGAAAGCTAGCATTTGGATTCAAGGTATGGTAGTTTTCATTCATGAATCCCTCTCATTCATTGAGCCCCCAAATTTCTTTATTTCGAAAGTTAGCATTTCCCATTTAGCTAGGGTTTTCTTCAATTAGAATGGGTTCTCTTCATTATTAATTTAATTGATTGGGTTATGATCTTCTAAGCATGAATTGATAAATTTATGTGGTTTTATGATGCTTTCCCCTATGAACCCATGTGATACCTATGTTTTTAAGTCATGAACTATATGTTGTGGAATTTTGATCTTAAATGAAGAGTATTATGAAATTAAGCATGTAATGAGAGAATTGCATGAATTTATGATGAAATCCATACCTAACCCTTGTTTTCTATATGCTTATAATTGAAAGAGTGTTTTTGGCCTTGAAAGGTGAGTATGGAATTATGCATGTTTTCATGAAAACTATGTAAATGTTTTAAGGGCGCTTTGAGAGTGAAGTGTCGATGTTGTTGTTGTTGTTGTTGTGTTGTTGAAAGGTTATTCTCATCAAAATTTGCAAGCATGATGTGAAAGGTTTTCTCACATATAAAAGATTCTTAGGTTGAAAGGCTTTCTCACCTAATTGAATCAATTAATAAGAGTTATCCTAATGAACTAACTTGGATTGGCAAGATGACATGCCTTTACATGGATAATGAGAATAAGTAAGAAAATACTATTCCATGGGAGTTATGCTTAACACCGAGTGGATATTGACATTCAGATGGAAGCTCTCCCATTAGTAGATGTTGGGTTTCTAGAAGATGTCTAATGAGAAGGAAGCTCTCCCGCTAGTAGAGGCCGGGTTTCTAGTGACAATCTCCTCATCCAATAAACTATGTGCCCTAATAGGATGATTAGATAATGGATCCACTTAAGCTAGAAGTGCATGGTTCTACCTTAGGCAAGTAGAACAACCCTTTTCGGCGTGGGTGACACCGGGGGATCATGTTATAGCTCACACGGTCTCTATGTCGGTTAAGGCTAATTTTCCATAGACTAAAAGTGAACACAGGTTACTCAAGGAGTATCTCATATGTGTCCAAAGTTTTAATGATGATTTAGCTTGCATTGACCATGATGTTATGACTTATGTTTTCTAACCCTCTTATATCATGTTTAAATTGGTTATAGCATGTTTTAATATTTTTATGCCCAGGTATCATACTTACTGCATTTTTGTACTAACTCATACACTTGCGTACATTTTACCTAAATATGGGTCCGACAGATAGGTTTCCCATTTTAGTGGCTAGATCTTGGACTTCCATTCTTTCTCGAGCATGGTGAGTCCTCATAGTTTGAAGCGGACTTCATTATTTTAGTTGCGTTCTTGTATTTCATTTTTAGACATGATATATGGTCTAGGCCCACTTTCATTCAATTGTAATAGATGGTTATGAGGAGACATGACTATAAACTTCCACTTTTCTATAAAACTGTTTTGGACTTAAAATGTTGTTTCACTCTTTATTGTTCTATTTCTTATGTTGTGAAAGCTAAGTCCCTTGTATGAAGTCCTTCGGGGCTCTATATGTCATGTTACATCTAGGGGGTACCCCTGGGTCGTGATGCCTATATAATGATTTTAAACCCCCAAATTAACCAAACTCAATTAATTCTCTTAAATTTTTAAAATTTATCAAGATCCTCATCTCAAATATCTCTCTCTCTAAAGAAAGAAGAAGAATTTGAGTTAGGGTTTCAAGATCAAGCCTCCAATTAACCAAATTGCTTAAGGGCTTTGAACTCCAAGGTATGAGAGTCTTCATCTATGGAACTCTTTCCTCTATAGAGTTCATAAAGTCTCCAATTTTGAAGTTTGAAATCTCCAATTGAAGTTAGTGTTTTCTTCCATGTCATGTGTTCCTTTTAATGTTGATCCAATTGATTGTTTTATGACTTTTTATGCATGAATTGAAGTAATTGTTTGTATTTAATATGAATCTCCATGAACCCATACATAATCCATGTTTTCTAACCTTTGGTGATATAATGTTTGTCTTAAACCATGAACGATGAATTTGGGAAGATAAGCATGTCCTTTTGATGAGATTGATGTAAATGAAGCTGAGGATGCATTGACTTTGAAACCATGATAAAGCTTATGAATTATTGAAAATAATGCATGTTTATGAAGGTATGCTTATGACTCAAGTAAGCATATAGATGAAGATATCCATATGTTCTATGAATCTTGGCCACATGACATGAATGACATCTAGACGTGCCCTCAATGCTTTTCGGGATACTTTCCTCAATTAGGTCTTGATAAGTATGGTATCCGGATATGCCATTAATGATTATAGATCACAATTTCAAAACTAATTCCATTATTAGTAGGGAGTTTCTATCATGAAGTGCATGACTATTGGTCTTAAAATCTATTATCAAAAGATCATGGATTGTGAAAGGTTTTCTCACCCATGGTGTAAGACAAGCGGTGAATACCCATGTCTCTTAATGATAAGGAAAGTTGAGATATATAACTATACCATGGGATTTATGCTTAGGACCGAGTTGACAAGTGGCGACCACCCATGTCCCATAACTATGTGCCAACATAGAATAATTGTCTTAGAGAGATTATGATTGTCTTAGACAGACATTAGCTAGTGGATCCATGTAATCTAGAAGTTTATGGTTCTACGTCTGCAAGTAGGACACTCTATTTTCGGTGTGGGAGCGTTACACCATATTCCATGTTATAGCTCACATGATCTCTATGTCGGTTATGTATACTTTCCACAATAATAATGAACTAAGGTTACTTTACAAAGTATCTCACATGTGTTCAAAGATGATTTTACTTGCATTGAAAATGATTACGATTTATCTTGTCTAACCCTCTTTGTTTTACTTAGTTTTGCATATCACGAAAAGTCATTTTAGCATGATTTCATAATTTTAATGCATTGTTATCATACTTGGTACATTTTCTACTAACGCATACTCTTGCACATTGTTTGACTAATGTAGCGTCCGACGCTTATATTCCACAAATTCATGTCTAGGGATCACTTATTAGATATTGAAGATTGGTGAGTCCTCATGTTCCGATGACTGAACCTTTATTGCTTATTGTCTCTATACTTTTATGTGATGTATGGGTTACGTCCGATCACTCTTGATGTAATAGATGGGTTTTGAGACTATGTAGACTTCCACTTCATTTTTGACAAACTCTTTTATGATATAAATTATCTTTTTAAACTCGTTAATTCCATTATCTTGTTTATGTATGCTTGATTTTCGCGTAATCGAGATACAACTTCCAATGCAAGTGTCTACGATCGTACAATAGTAAAGTAACCCAACCAAGGGTTGGGGTCAAGTCCCAAGGGAGTGGTTCCTGAAAATTAGTGGTTAAGCGCGAAAGTGCTAAAGCTAACCATAGCTAAAGACTTATCGAATGAAGACATGACAAATTAAAGGGTTTGACACGAGTGTCAATTATCAATGAGGGGTTTTTAAATAAGTAAAGACCAAAATCAACAAAAATAACAGAGTTATAAATATGGAGATGGGATTCTTGGGATGTGATAGGAATACGGGCTAAAATAGACTATTGGGTATGTGCTTTTGATAGTAAATTCGTTGAATATTTGTGACTAGGCTAGACTATAGTGGGGGTAAATTCTCTCTCGAGCAACTTACCCCGAATCAACCTGATTTTTCTCCAACATTGGGTTACCGCTTTAAGCACAACCTCCGCCTTAGTCCACTCACTCTCTCGAGCTGAGTGTGTGGGAAAAGGACTAGGATTCACTCTCTCGAGCTGAACCTCATGTCAACCCAATCCCACTGGCCATCAATTTAGTAGTCTTAGTTTTATGACCTCTCTCTCTCGCAAGCCAAAAACACAAAGGTGAAATTGTATTTGAAAATACAATTTCATTAAATTCCACCACAACTACTAAACAAAATCACATCTAAATACCAAATAAACCATCAACAAGAAAGACCCAACATATAATCTAACCCATATTCATAAAATCACACCCCAAGAATTGGGGTTTTAGCTAGACATGTAAAAGAGATAAAAAGTTATACCAATCTCAGTTTCCATCAATGGGTATGCAATACTAAGTCTTAAAAAAAGTCAAGAGTGAAGAATCCACAAGAACCGAGTCCAAAATCTTGGAGTTGAAACCCTTTTAATCTTCAAGTTCCTCAAAAACCCTCTCCAAACTTAGAGAGATTATTGTCTCTCAAAATTGTATTCTAAACTTAATACAACTAAAACTGACTACTAAGAATAAAAACTGAACTAGTATTTATAGTTACGAGAAAATGTGTTGCGAAGGAGCCAGTCGGCGCAGTTAGTTGGGATCGCCGATACACTTGGCAATCCACCTTTTGTGTGCTTCATCGCCTTTCAGATCTTGCCTTTAGCATCTTCTCGTTCTGGATCATTGGGCGGTATAGTACTTCTTCGTGGAACTGCTCGGTGACACGCCGACTGCTCCATTGCACCGCCGATTTGATCTTCTCCTTCAGGGCTCAGCAAAATGGAACAAAAGGAGAGGATAAGACCTTTTGGTGACTCACCGAATGGGTTCGGCGATTCTCAGATCTTCCTTTCTTCATTCTTTCAACTGGCTTTGTTCCTTTTTTCTATGTAGTGTCCATGCTTTCCCTAAAAACTCCAAATACCTGAAACTTAAGGGTTTTCATCAGATATTGAGACAAAATATGCATTTGAGGACACTAATTCTATCAAAACATAGCCTTAAATGAGTCTGATTTGTGGACTCATCAATACCCCCAACTTAAACATTTGCTTGTCCTCAAGCAAACTCAAGTTCAGCCCTTCAAAAAGGGTGTCTTGAATAGTGCTACACAAGACTCAATCATGAATGCACACAAAAAGACTCAATTTACTTATGCAAAGATCAAATGTGCACTCAAAGATTCAAGTTGTGACTTACCAATATCAAAGAATCTCATGCTCACAATACTTGCTTCAAATGAAAATTCAAGCTCAACCAAAGTGTTCAAATGCCCTCACACAAGGAATGATTCCATATTCACACACAATGGTTTGCAATTTAAAGCTTTGAAATCAAATGCAACACTCACACTCACAAAGTGAACACGATACTTTTACCCATAGGTTTGCCCGTATTTTCCAATCAACATTTGTTTCGGCTTACTCTAGATCAAAAAGGTCTTTCCAAGGCTTGTAATAGGGTTGAGTGCAAATGTATGGTCATTTAGGCTCAATGACTCTCATCCTTATGAAATGTGTTGCTCACAACACTTCCTTTCCTCTTCTTTCATCATTTTCTTTAGTGCTCATAAGTCATCCCATTAGTCACCTTCCATGGTTTGTTCGGAAACCCCATTTCTTTTGTACTTTATTCCGTGACTTTTTCTTTTTCATTCTTTTCTTTTCTCTTCTTTTTTTTTTTTTTGGTTTTTTTTTTTTGTATGGAGGGGTTCCATTTTTCTCAAACCATGGGTTAAAGGAGACTTTTCTTGCGCTTCTTGACTTGCCTTCTCTTTTCACCACACCCCCAACTTAGGCTTTTGGCCTAAGTTGGCTATTCAATCAACCACAAATCAAGAGGATTATAGGTAGTGGATTAAGGGAGGTCATGTTTTCATCAAGTTTCTTCCAAAGAAAGGTAAGGCTCAAGGGGTGTTCAAAAGAGGTTCAGACACTCACAAGGTAGGCCACAAAAAGGTCTATGTCAAATTGGCTCACACTCTTCGAAGTTGCCTAAGATCATATCAAGAGATAGCCCTACTTAGTCAACCGGACAACCAGGGCAAATTCTTAGTGTTATCATGCATGGTTCACAGTAAGCTCATCATACAAGGAATTGACACCAAGGTCAAACAAGACTCCACACTTTCGCTAGTGTGCAACGATCATCACAAGAGACTCGATTCGATAATTGGCTAGTCGCAATGAGATACAAAGAGTTCATATATTTTCTATGCTACTTTATTTGGTATCATCGTAGCCGCACATTCATGTTTGTTTGATTATGAGCATTATTCAAGTCATTGGTATTGATCAAAACCGATACTTGAATTTGCAAAAGAACAGCCATATTCAACACATATAAGAGGTGGCAATGTTTTTTTGAAAGGGTCAAAAATCAATTTCAATTAAAAGCAAGGAGCCATAAGTTCAAACCTTCCACAAAAAGTAGTGTAACACAAATTTAGCACAAGGCCCAAATAGATAAACGAAACAGATATGCACAAAGGTGGGCCTCACCCCACCACAAATGAAAAGCATTTGTCCTCAAATGCAAATAAAAATTATCCAATAGTGAAATAAAGAAAAACAGAGAGGGAGGTAAAGAGGGAGTCCTGTCTACACAGTTGCTCCATCTGTCTGGGAATCTGTGCTTGGTGTATCACTTTGGTCCTGGGTCTCAGTACCAAGAGACACCTCAGAAGATACAGTAGTACCAGACCCATTAGGAGCTGCCAAGGGTGTATCCTCCAAAAAGGCCTGTACAGATACATAGAATCCCTGGGCCCATAAAGGAACATTCAGATCTCTAATAGTGGTTTTCGTGTCAGAAGTGGGCCTCTTGCTCTTGCCTTTATTTCCAGGTGGAGGTTCTTGTCTTCCCTTCTTAGGAGGATTTGACCCCCCTACATTTATTGTGATATCCCATACTCTTTTTTGGGGTGTCATGACAATATTGGTCTTTACCATATCTTCGGGAAACTCAGACTTTTCCCTGCTAGACTCAACAACATGCAAGCACAACCCCACAAGATTTAACCAATTTTAAGGAACAAAAATATGGGATTTTAACAATATAAACACTACCGGCAAGATTTCCATAGGCATAAGCAAAAACAATTAAGATCAGAGAGGCCCAACACACATCACTAAGATAAGATCATTGCAAATGAGTACGAAATTGCTAACAATAAATTTGGGGTTCGAAAAACCAACCTTAGATGCCAATTAAAATATTTTTCAAATGCTACGTGGCAATGTAATCCAAATCCAAGCACCAATCAACAAGTTAAATACAGTAAAAATGCAAGAAATATTGAAAATACTAAACGGGTGCGAGTTTGTGAATGTCTAAAGTGAGGGAAAGTGTGTAGTTTGAAAGTTTACCTTTGGCCTTTTAAGAAACCGTCTAGTTCTCGCCCATTCAATGAGAGTCATGGTCTCTGATCCATTTGGTGACTCGCCAAGTGGATACTTATCTCACCGAGTTTTACTGGACCTTCAGTTAAACTGGGGGTTCAAACGACAAGCAAGATCGCAATCGCCGACCAGGTCGGCGATTCGCCAATAATTTCCTGGGCACACCAAGTTTTACAAAATCCACTTTGAAGTTGTCTTTAGTCCAATGGCGGTCTAAGTCGGGGTCACCGACTTCTTTGGCGATGCGCCGACTGGACCTTTGGCTCACCAATTTGCATTTTTCATTCACTTTACATACTTCAACCTACACAAACAACACACCATTATTTCTTAAAGAAAACATAAAGCAGTAAAACCTTGGGTTGCCTCCCAAGAAGCTCCTTATTTAACGTTATGGCACGACACAACTCCTTACTCAAGTTCCATTGGTGAGGTTTGCCTCATTTTCATGAGGCCACCCCTCTTTTGGATTTGGGTAGAGAGAAGATAGCACTTGGTCCATTTGGTACCCATATTTACCATTCATGCTCATATTTCCTATTTCAATACACAAACAAGCAAAACAAAACTAAAAATTAAGTAAGTAAACTATGACTAAGAAAAGCAAAATTTGAGTCGACTCAAAATTCTCAAGTAACACCACTCCCCGACAGCGGCGCCATTTTGATGTTTGCATAATCAAGACACAACTTCCAATGCAAGTGTCTACGATCGTACAAAAGTAAAGTAAACCAATCAAGGGTTGGGGTTGAGCCCCAAGTGAGCGGTTCCTCAAAATTAGTGGTTAAGCACGAAAGTGCTAAGGTTAACCATAGCTAAAGACTTTATATAATGAAGACATGACAAATTAAAGGGTTTGACATGAGTATCAATTATTAATGGGGGTTTGTAAACAAGTAAAGAGCAAATTCAACAAAAATAAAGAGAGATACGAATATGGAGACAGGATTCTTGGGATGTGATAAGAATACGGGCTAAACTAGACTATTGGGAACATGCTTTTCATAGTAAATTCATTGGATATTTGTGACTAGGCTAGACTATAGTGGGGGTAAATTCTCTCTCAAGCAACTTACCCCAAATCAACCCGATTTCTCTCGAATACCGGGTTGCCGCTTTAAGCACAACCTCTGCCTTAGCCCACTCACTCTCTCGAGCTGAGTGTGTGGGAAAAGGACTAGGGTTAACTCTCTTGAGCTGAATCTCATGTTGACCCAATCCCACCAGCCATTAATTTAGTAGTCTTAGTTTTACGACCTCTCTCTCTCGCAAGCCGAAAACACAAAGATAAAATCATATTTGCAACTACAATTACATTAACTTCCACCATAACTACTAAACATAATCAAATCTAAACAACAAACAAACCATCAACAAGCAAGACCCAACAGATAATCTAACCTATATTTACAAAATCACACCCCAAGAATTGGGGTTTTAGCTAGACATATAAAAGAGATCAAAAGTTATACCAATCTCAGTTTCCATCAATGGGTATGCAAGATTAAGTCTTAAAAAAAGTCAAGAGTAAAGAATCCACAAGACCCAAGTCCAAAATCTTGGAGTTGAAACCCTTTGAATCTTCAAGTTCTTCAAAAACCCTCTCCAAACTTAGAGAGATATTGTCTCTCAAAATTGTATTCTAAACTTAATACAATTAAAGCTTACTACTAAGAATAAAAACCGAACTAACATTTATAGTTACCAAAAAATGTGCTGCAAAGGAGCCATTCGACGTAGTTAGTCGGGATCACCAATACACTCAGCGATCTGCCCTTTGGCTGCTTCATCACCTTTCAGCCCTTGCCTTCAGCATCTTCACGTCCTGGATCATTGGGAGGTATAGTACTACTTTGCGGAACTGCTCAGCGACACGCGGACTGCTCCATTTGACTGCCGATTCAATCTTCTCCTTCAAGGCTCAGCACACTGGAACAAAAGGTGAGGATAAGACCTTTTGGCGACTCGGCAAACAGGTTCGGCAATTCTCAAATCTTCATTTCTTCGTTCTTTCAGCTTCCTTTCTTCCTTTTTGCTAAGTAGTGTCCATGCTTTCCCTCAAACTCCAAATACCTTAAACTTAAGGGTTTTCATCAGATATTGAGACAAAATATGCATTTGAGGACACTAATTCTATCAAAACATAGCCCAAAATGAGTCCAATTTGTGGACTCATCAATGCTAAGTGGCTTGTGTAGGGCCTTTTAGGGTCTTATACGTCAAGTCATGCCTAGGGGGTACTTTTAGTCGTGACACTCTAGTTGGTTGGTTTGAGTGGACATAGCCTAGACTAATGGTATGCATTTGATTTAGGAGGATTTGGACCAGGTGAGGATGATTTTGGATAGGCTTCTAACACCTTAGAGTAGGCACAAAAGTTATGCTAATCATAGGTTCCAACCTTTTAGGTTCTTAGTTGGTGTAGATTCTTTCTCCATGTGTCACCCATGAAGGGTGTGATGAGATTTGGGAGGCGGGGAAAGCTTAGCCCTAGGTATATTGAGCCTTTTGAGATCCTTAGGTAGTTGGTAAGGTTGCATATGAGCTGGCTCTACCTCCATTATTCTTAGTAATCCACCACTTTTTCATGTTTTGATGCTCTACCGGTGTGTTCTTAATAACTCTCATGTGCTTCAATATGATGTAGTAGAGTTGGATGACTGCTTGACCTATTTGGTGGAGCATTTTCCATTCTAGCTAGGGATGTGTAGCGATTGCATTCAAGATCCCTTCATTTGGTTAAGTTCTGTTGGACGCATTATTCCGATTAAGAGTCTACCTAGAACACCAAGCATGATATGCAGAAGTAGTTTCTTGGCTTGTTTGAGCATTTAGGTACTTCTTGAATCTTACTTTCATGGATGAAAGTCGTTTTTAGTAGTGGATGTTGTAAGGAATCCTTTTTGTATTTATGCCACTTGTTCATCATTTAAGCATTCTAATAGCAACCCTAAGTAATTTATGACTTGATGGAACCGACAGCTTGGTCACCTAGTCGTTAGTTTGATTTATATGTATGTTTTAGTGTCTTGGAGATTTTGAACCTTTAATGGTGAGTTTTGATCAAAATTTCAAGAAGACAACCTTAGAATCAAATTATGACAATTTCTTGAGCTTTGTAAGGGTCAATTTAGGCTAGTAGCATGGTCGACATTACTTACACATTAAGGCCTAAGTTTGACTTTTGTCAACATTTTGAGTAGATGAGCGCAGATGAGAATTATGTCATTTGAGTTAGCTCCTAAATGTTTAGTTTGTTGAGGAACAACCCTTTGTTTTGATCTCGAGGCCTTCGTGTTAATTTCGAGCCCCCTTGTGGATTTGGCTTAAATATTTTGCTTGGTACGAGACCTATATTCTGTCAAGACAACCTCGTATGAAACTTTTGACTACTCCATTGAGTACAAAATTTTATTTTAATTGGTGTGCATATCTCGCATATGTGTACGGGGTTGTGAACCAATCCTCTTGCTAGCTGAGCGACTTAGCCCTTTGAGTGGTCTAGTTGGGTGAGAGGCCCATATTGATTACCACTCTTTCTAGATGGTCAGGGAACCCAACTTTAGGTTTATGGTACCTTTCTTTCAGTAGACTTAGCTAATGTTTGTAATAGTCAGGCTTATAGAGGTCTGCTTATGTTTTATTTCACCAAGCATAGGAGTGTACATTCTGGGCTTATGGAGATCTAGTTAGGTTTAGTTTAGATATACTTAGATTTACTTTTGGTATGCCCGCGTTCTTCCCTTCATATCCTCGTTGACCTCTATTTTTGTGTAGATTCTCTCTTTTCATAGTGGCTTACCTTTCTTGCTCATTCGGCTTGTGATGCCTAGTGAGTACCTTTGTTTTAGTACCCATGCTACACTCTACATTTTTTTAGTGATGCAGGTCCAAGTACCAGCTACTAGTGGTGATCATTTGTGTTATCTTTTGCCGCATTTGGGTATCAATGACGAGGGTGAGCACTTGGCATCTTGGATCAGTCTGCCTCATTCTGTATATATGCAAAGCTAGTAGTTTTCCTTTGAGATGGCTTGTTGTGTTCCAATTTTATTAGATATCTCTATACTCATGATTTCACAGTTCAGGAAGGTTTATATATATATATATATATATATATATATATATATATATATATATATATATTGGGTTGTTTCCATTTATGTCTCATTCTTATCTCTAGTGTTATTTCTGTTTAGTTCTACCATCATATTCATTACTTGCCGTTTTGGGTATGGGTAGAAATACCTATTGGGGGTTAAAGCAGATGCCACCACGACTTGGGAAATTGGGTTAGGACAAGTAATACCCCATAGAGTTGTTATATCTTTATTCTTAAATTGAGTAGAAATTTGTAACATTTTATTAATTGTTATATTAACTTAATAATTTTGCATACTAATTTTTTTAATATTGTGAACAAATAAGTAAAAATCAAATTTAAATATTAGCCTACATGGTTGTGTTTCTATAGACAAAATATTTAATAGAATAGTCTAGAATATCATATTTGTAATCTCTACCTAAACTCCCTCCTTTTTTGTGAGGGTTCGATTCCCCACGATATAATCCCCTTCCCCACCCCAATTGTTTGATTGTTTTCTTAGAAGTAATATTTTTTTTTTCCTTCGATGCTAATGTAATATATATATATAAATATATTAATCAATAGAAGTTGTGAAATATCTACAAAACATATTATGTGATAAATAACTATGAACATAAAATTATTGTAATACCTAGGAATCTAGTAGGCTAAACTAGGGCTAAGGAGAGGGCAACAACCAATAAGGGAGGAATCCTAGGCAGCCTTCACCAAGCACTGCCTCACCTCACACGACCACCGTGATGGTTAGTGGTGAGGACCACGAGTCGTGGTGAGGTTCGTGGAGGGCTGGGCAGTAGCTAGGTTACACTGCCCAAACAAGGACCCTCCCCATGAGCTACTTTACGGATCGTGAAGACCACTACGATCGTGTAAGGGGTCGTGGTCCTATGATAGTTGCATGGGGAGGAAATGGTGGCACCCTAGCCACTGGTCCAAAGACCACAGAGATCACCACGGCTCATGGACCCTCACGTGGTCAACTAGAAGTGCAGTGTAAGTTAAGGGTTAATTGGTGTTTTCCATTTTTAATTAGATCAAAGCCATTTTGTTTTTCTTAAGTCTAGGACCCCTTTATAAGTCATTTTAACCCCAAAACTCACCTATTTAATCCATTATTTTCAAAAACCCAAAAGAAATCCACAAAAGTTCTTCCCCTCAAATAATTCTCTCTCTAGAAACTTGAAGAATAAGAATAAGAAGAAGGAGATTCAAGCTAGGGTTAGAGATAAAGCTTCCAGACTTCAATTTATTTGAGCTTTTATAGTAAGGTATGATATTTTTCATCCAGAGATTCTTTTCATCCATGGAGTTCTCAAATTCTCAAATTTCAAAAGGTAGAAATTACCAATTTGATATGGTTTTCTTAAATTGTCATGGGTTCTCTTTAAAGTTGATTTAAATGATTGAATTATGTTCTATTAAGCATGAACTTATGAATTACTATTGTTTTATGATGATTTCCCCATGAACCCATGTAAACCCCCATGTTTTCAAGTTATGAATCATGTGATGTGGGATTTTAAATGTAAAAGGGTAGTTTTATGAAATTAAGCACGTACTGATAGCTTTACATGAAGTTATGATGAATTCCATATCTAACCTACGTTTTCTAAGTAATGATGATTTAAAGTGGGTTTTGAACCTCAGGAGGTAAATTATGGACTTATGCATGTTCTTATGAAATCTATGCAATTGTTTTAAAGGTACATTGAGAGTAAAGTACCAATGATGATGTTCTTGTTGTGTTGTTGAAAGGATATTCTCATAAACAAATATTAGCATGATGTGAAAGGTCTTCTCACATAATAAGGATTCTTAGGTTGAAAGGTTTTCTTACCTAATTGAATCAAAGGAAAGAAGCTATTATGAATAGATCATGGATGGTGAAAGGTTTTCTCATGCATGGTCTAAGGAGCTATTCTCTGATAAGATAAGTCAAGACTCAATGACTATTCCATGGGATTTATTCTAAGAACTGAGTGGATATTGAAGTGAGATGGTAGCTCTCCCATAGTAGAGGTCGGGTTTCTAGAAGTAATCTCTTGAGATGGAAGCTCTTGCAAGTACAGACCAGGTTTCTAGTAGCAATCTCCTTATTCCTTAACTATGTTCCCCCATAGGTTGAATGGCTAGTGGATCCACTTAATCTAGAAGTTCATGGTTCTACTTGGGCAAGTAGGACAACCCTTTTCGGTGTGGGAGACACTAGGGATCATGTTATAGCTCACATGATATCTATGTCGGTTAAGGCTAATTCCCCACATTAATAATGAACTAAGGTTACTTCAAGAAGTATCACATATGAGTTCAAAGGTTTTCAAGATGATGATAGTTTGCATTGGCCATGTTTTATGAAGTATGTTTTCTAACTTTTATATCATGTTTAGCTTGGTCAATTACATGTCATGAAATTAAATGTCCCTTTTAGCATGTTTTAAATGTTTGTGCATAGATATCATACTTGGTACATTGTTTTGTACTAACGCATACTCTTGTCTACATCTTCCACAAATGTAGGGTCAGACAGCCAAGGTCATCAGTTTTAGGGTTAAGTGTTGAATTTTCTAGATTTCAGATCTTTGGTGACTCCGCATGCTTCGAGGATCAAGTTTTACTGTATTCAGTTTCTTTCAGGTATTTCTCTTTTGGACATGATATATGGGCTAGGCCCAATTTCATACTATTGTATAAGATGGCTATGATGAGACAAGATATCTAGATTTCCACTTTTCTTTTATAAAATGTTTGGACTTTGAAATGTTGTTTTACTATTATTGTTTTATTTCTTATGTAATGAGAGCTAAGTGGCTTGTATGGAGTCCTTCAGGGTTCTATATGCAATGTTACATCTAGGTGTACCCGTGGGTCGTGACAAACGTGGTAATCAGAGCACAAGGTTAAGAATTGTCCTAGGATGGATCATAAGCCATGCCTATTAGAGTCTTTTTCATGAGTGTGAAGCGCACCACATTTATAAATGAGAAGCTACAACATGATTCGGAAAATCCACTCTTTTCATTACTCTAAAGTCGTTCCATAGAGTTTAAATTTCTCTCATGCAAGGTCCAATGGAAAAGGTCACTCTAAATTTCAACAAAGGTTTTCCGGTTAAGGTTCCTCCAATGCTCCTCCTAAGTTGAACAAAGATAGCGTGTCTAACCATAAGCCTCAAGGAGGTAATGGTAATGGATCATCATTGCCTAGGTCTACTTGTACAAAATGTGGAAGGAAGCACGAGGGTAAGTACCTAGCTGGCATGCATGGATGGTTGTTTTGGTTGTGGTAAGAGTGGTCATAAAATAAGGGATTGCCTAATGCTTACAGCTAAGGGAAGAGAGGGAAAGCAAGCTCCTCCGGTGCTACCTTGTCTTTTGTGACATCAGATGTGGCTATGAGGTTTGATGTTATTTCGAATGTGTTGTTAGAACCTTTTTCTCTCTCTACCCCTAGTTGTGATTCTATTATGGATAGGAGGGTCTATAGAAAGTGTCCCATCTCCTTCTCCCATAAAGTTACTCATGTTGACTTGGTAGAGCTTGATATGTTAGATTTTGATGTTATTCTTGGTATGGATTGACTGCACTCTTGTTATGCTTCTATAAATTGTAGAACTCGTGTAGTCAAATTTTAGTTCTCAAATGAGCCCATCCTAGAGTGGATTGGGGGAAATTCTATGCCTAGAGGTCAGTTTGTCTCTTTTCTTAAAGCTAGAAAGATGATTGCTAAGGGTTGCATTTACCATCTAGTTAGGGTGAGGGATGTAGATTCCGAAACCCCAACTCTTGAGTCGGTCCCCATTTTTAATGAGCTTACGGAAGTGTTTCCTGATGATTTACCTAGTATTCCTCCAGAGCGGGAAGTAGAATTTTGTATTGACCTTCTCCTAAATACGTACCCTATTTCTATTCCTCCTTACCGTATGGCTCCGGCAAAACATAAGGAGTTTAAAGAATAATTGAAAGATTTGTTGGATAAGGGTTTCATCCGACTGAGTATCTCTCCATTGGGTGATCGAGTTTTGTTTGGTAGAAAAAAGGATGATTCTCTTCGTATGTGTATTGACTAATAATAGCTACCACTCAAGTATAGGTATGGCTCAATTTGAGACTCTTTATGGTAGGAGGTGTAGATCCTTTATAGGTTGGTTTGAGGTGGGTGAAGTTGCCCTAATAGGTCTTGAATTGGTTCTTGAGCCGATAGAAAGGTTTGACTCATAGAGAGAGGATGGGAACGACCCAAAGACAACAAAATTCATATGTCGATGTTAGAAGAATGGATCTTGAGTTTAATGTTCATGATTGGTTTTACTTGAAAATCTCACAAATGAAGGATGTGATGAGGTTTTGTAAGAAAGGGAAGCTTAGTCCCTGTTTTGTAGGCCCATATGAGATTTTGAGATGTCTTGGTAAGGTTGCTTATAAGCTTGATTTGCCAAATGAGTTTGCATCGGTTCATCCGGTTTTCCATGTCTCTATGTTGAAAAAGTGTGTTAGAGATCCAACATCTATAGTTACTTTAGAGGATTTGGAGGTAAAGGAGAACCTTTCATATGAGGAAGTTCTAGTTTAGATTTTAGACCGGCAAGTTTAGAAGTTGAGAAACAAGAAGCTGCCTCTGTGAAAGTGCTATGGAGGAATAATTTAGTTGAGGGTGCTACTTGGGAGGCCAAGGCCGATATGATGTCCCGATATCCTTATATTTTTCCTTTTACTCTGACTCAAGCTTGAGGAATGAGTTCATCTTGGCTTGTCCTATATTTTGGAGTCATGCATTTTATGTGTTTTCATGATTTCCTTATGTTATGCATGTTCATGAAAAACTTGTATTTTGAAGAAAATGAGTTTACATGATTGATTTTCCTCATGTTGTTGTGTATTGAGTATGAGTTGCCTATAGACTTTATGAAATGAATTGATGAACATGCTTTAGCTATGCTTTTGAGTATGAATTGCATATAGGATCCATGTAATTGTGTTGAGCATGCTTTTAGCTTGGAGAAGGAAGTTCCTCCTTGAAGATGAGAAATTTTGAAATTTCATACATATTGGTTTGTTAGGTATAGTTCCTACTTTCCTTATGGTGCATTGAGTATGTTTAGCTTGGAGTTGATGTTTCCTCCTTAGTTGTGTGCAATTTGATGAGTTGCATACATGCTGGGTTGCTAGTCTTGAGTTGTTTCCGTTAGAAAGGTGCCTAGAATCTCACTCAGGGATGAATGTTTGTGGAGGGCTCGAGAATTAGCTAGGCTACACTGCCCCAAACAAGGACCCTCCCCACGAGCCATTTGACAGCTCATGAAGGCCCCCACGATCGTGGGAGGGATCGTGATACTAAGATAGTCATAGGGGGAGGAAGGGGTGGTACCCTAGCCACTAGTCCAAAGACCAGCGAGAGCACCACGACTCGTTATAGGGACCACGACTCGTGGAGCCTCACGTGGTCAAGTGGTAGTGCACTATAAGTTAAGGGTTAGTTGGTCTTTTCTGGTTTAAATAAGATCAAAGCCATGTCTTCCTAAGTCTAAGACCCCTATATAAGTAATTTTAACCCCAAAACTCACCTATTCAATCCATTATTTCCAAAACCCCAAAGAAATCCCCAAAAGTTCTTTCTGTCAAATAATTTCTCTCTCTAGAAACTTGAAGAAGAAGAAGAAGATTCAAGCTAGGGTTCAAGAGCAAGCTTCCATACTTCAATTTCTTTGGGCTTTGATAGTAAGGTATAATAGTTTTCATCCATGGATTTCTCAAATTCTCCAATTTCAAAAGGTAGAACTTCCCAATTCGATAGGGTTTTCTTCAATTGTCATGGGTTCCCTTCAAAGTTTATTTACATGATTGGATTATGTTCTATAAGCTTGAATTTATAAATTACTATGATTTTATGATTATATCTCCATGAACCCTTGTAAACCCCCATGTTTTCAAGTTATGAATCACGTGATGTAGGATTTTGAATGTAAAATGAGAGTTTTATGAAATTAAGAATATATTGCTAGCTTTACATGAAGTTATGATGAAATCCATATCTAACCTATGGTTTCTAAGTAATGATGATTGAAAGTGGGTTTTGATCCTCATGAAGTAAATTATGGACTGCATGTTCTTATGAAGTGTATGTAATTATTTTAAGGGTGCTTTGAGAGTAAAGTATAAATGATGATGTTGTTGTTGTGTTATTGAAAGGATATTCTCATCAACACACATTAGCATGATGTGAAAGGTCTTCTCATATAATAAAGGTTCTTAGGTTGAAAGGTTTTCTCACCTAATTGAATCAAATGATAAAAGCTATTATGAATAGATTATGGATGGTGAAAGGTTTTTTCATGCATGGTATAAAGAGCTATTCTATGATAAGATAAGTCAAGACTTAATAACTATTCTGTGGGATTTATGCTTAGTACCGAGTAGATATTGATGTGAGATGGAAGCTCTCACGTAATAGAGGTTGGGTTTCTAGAAGACATTCTTAAGATGGAAGCTCTTTCGAGTAGAGGTCAGGTTTCTAGTAGCAATCTCCTTATCACATATCTATGTGCCCCCATAGGTTGATTAGCTAGTGGATCCTAATGATTCCACAAATTGGACTCATTTAGGGCTATATTTGGATAGAATTAGTGTCCTCAAATGCATATTTTGTCTCAGTATTTGATGAAAGCCCTTAAGTTTCAGGTATTTGGAGTTTGAGGGAAAGCATGGACACTACTTAGCAAAAAGTAACAAAGGCAGTTGAAAGAATGAAGAAATGAAGATCTGAGAGTTGTTGAACCCGTTCGGCGAGTCACCAAAAGGTCTTATCCTCACCTTTTATTCCAGTGTGCTGATCCTTGAAAGAAAGGATCAAATCGATGGTGAAAAGAAGCAGTTAGCGTGTCATCGAGCAGTTCTGCAAAGCAGTACTATGTCACCCAATGATCCAAAACATGACAATGAAACTTTCCAAAGGGCGGATCGCCGAGTTAATCGGTGATCTCAACTAACGGCGCCGAATGATCCGCTGCAGCACAGATTTTTGAAAGCTATAAATACTTGTTGAGAGTTTTAGCTTAATATCACATTTTAAATGTAGAATTTTTAACATAGAATTTTGAGTTCTATGTTTGGAGATGGTTTTGAAGAACTTAAAGATTCAAAGGGTTTCAACTCCAAGAATTTGGACTTGTGTCTTGTGGATTCTTTACTCTTGACTTGTTTGAGACCTAAATCTTCATACCCATTTGAATGCAAAGTCATATTGTTGTCAATTTCTATCTCTTTTACATGTCTAGATAAAACCCCAATTCTTGGGGTCTGATTTTGTGAATATGGTTTAGATTATCTGTTGGGTCTTGCTTGTTGATGATTTATTTGTTGTTTAGACATGATTTCGTTTAGTAGTTGTGGTGGAACTTAATGAAATTGTAGTTAGAAATACGATTTCACCTTTGCGTTTTTGTCTTGCTCGAGAGAGAGGTCGTAAAACTAAGACTACTAAATTGATGGCCGGTGGGATTTGGTCGACATGAGGTTCAGCTCGAGAGAGTGAACCCTAGTCCTTCTCCCACACATTCAGCTCAAGAGAGTAAGTGGGCTAAGGCAGAGGTTGTTCTTCTTGTGGCAACTCGATGTTCGAGAGAAACTGAGTTGATTCGGGGTAAGTTGCTTGAGAGAGAATTTACCCCCAGTATAGTCTAGTCTAGTCACATATATTCAATGGATTTATTATCAAAAGCATGTACCCAATAGTTTAGTTTATCATGTATTCCTATCACATCCCAAGAACCCTATCTCCTTGATTAGTACTCTTTGCATTTTTGCTATTTTTGTTTACTTGTGACAAACCCCTATTGATAATTGACGTTAGCGTCACCCCTTAGATTTAACATGTTTATATTCTAAAATGTTTTTAGCTATGACTAATTAGAACCAAATTTTATTTTTCTATTAATTCTCAAGCCCACTCCCTTTTGACTAGACCCCAACCCTTGGTTGGGTTACTTTACTATTGTACAATCATAGACACTTGCATTGGAAGTTGTGTCTTGATTATGCAAACATTAGATCCACTTAAGCTAGAAGTTCATGATTCTACTTGGGCAAGTAGGACAACCCTTTTTGGTGCGGGAGACACCGGGGTATCATGTTATAGCTCACATGGACTCTGTGTCGGTTAAGGCTAATTCCCCACATTAATGATGAACTATGGTTACTTCAAGAAGTATCAGACATGCGTTCAAAGGTTTTAAACATGATGTTAGCTTGCACTAGCCATGTTTTATGAAGTATGTTTTCTAACCCTTTTATATTATGTTTTAGTTTGCTCAATTGCATGTCATGAAATGAAATGTCCCTTTTAGCACGTTTTAAATGCCTTTATGCATCTATATCATACTTGGTACATTGTTTTGTACTAACGCATACTCTTGCCTACATTTTCCCAAATGTAGGGTCCAATCGTCAAGGTCATCAGTTTCGTAGCTAAGTGTTGAATTTTCAAGATTTCCAAGATTTGGTGAGTTCTCATGCTTCAAGGATAGAGATTTATTGTATTCAGTTACTTTCATGTATTTTTCTTTTGGACATGATGTATGGTCTAGGCCCAATTTCATTGTATTATTTTAGATGGCTATGATGAGACAAGATGTCTAGACTTCCGTTTTTCTTTAATAAAATGTTTGGACTTTGAAATGTTGTTTCACTCTTATTGTTCTATTTCTTATGTAATGCGAGCTAAGTGTCTTGTATGGAGTTCTTCGGGGTTCTATACGCCATGTTACATATAGGGGGTACCCCTAGGTTGTGACAATTATGCTTGTAGAAATTTTATGAAATATTTGGGGGCAAATGTGAAACACACTTCTCAAAAACTAGTATTTGATATGCACCAACCTGTTACTAAACCCTTAGTCTTTTTTGAATATTTATATCTTTCAAATGTTAAGTAAACAAGAAAAAATATTGTTCCATGCAGGGTATACATTAATTATTTCCAATAGATTTATGTGTGGAACAAATTTCTTGACATAACAAAAGGAGAACAACAAAATGATAAAAATTTAACCAATGAACATACGTGATGATACAATTATAAATTGTTGGATTACAAAAATTAATTATAAACAATTAAATTAAACTAGAAGACATGAAATTTTTTAACCTAATAAATCCAAAAAATTAATGAATCTTTTACTTCACCTTATTATTTCAAAATGTATTTTCTATAGGTCTTCTTGATAATTTTCTTTAATGTTTAAATTAATATTCAATTTTAGATGTATAATTTTTGCACCCTAAAAAGCTTAGACTGAAAATTTATTCAATATATAAATCATTTTATTTAACTTTTGAATTGCAGGAGGTTTTCTTGGAAACCCTGCAAACAAAAACATTTTAGTAACAACAACAATAAAAAAACAAATAAATAATTAAATAAATCACAAGCTAGTAAACATGTAAATTTTCATATATTTAATAAGTGAGTGAAATAACAAACTTTGAAAAATAATTCATCAAACACGACATATAGACAACACTTAATATAACGATAAAATATAACTGATGTGGAGAATCCTATGACACACTTATACATGCAAAAGCTAAAACACATAAATTGTCTGGAGGACAACATGAACACATAAAACAATACTAATAAAAAGATACATACACTAGTCCAGAGACTTTATATATTATTGGTGGGGTTTGAATCTTGATCATTAATATTGTTTAGTGAAACGTCATCCAGCAAAGTCACGACATTATTATCATTCCAGCTTAGTAATTCAATCAATGATGGAATTTGTGGAATGTCAGTAGAGTAGTACTGGTAGTTATTCATTTGAATTGATGCACCCATTGAGGGGATCTCTACTGAAGGATCCATTTGTGGTGTCATTGGAGTAAATGGAGGATCTATTATTGGGGGAGGCATCATAGAAGTCATTGTTGTTGAAGGAGTGGAATGAGAGACATCTGATATAGACCCCTCATTACCAACATTTTTTTCATTGCTTCACGTACCAGTTGAAGGTTCATCTTGATAGCGCAACTTAGATCGTTGAGATAGTAAGGATTCATGTCAACGGAAATAGTTTTTCCATTCAAAACTTCATACATCTCATCGTAACTTCATTGACCCTATTTTGCTTTCTTACCTTTAGTAGTTTTTTCTACAACCTCTTGATTCTTTTCTTGGTGAATTCTTCCTTTGTCACCATATTTTTTTTATCTCTCCAATGTTGCTAATTCTTTAAACTTTTGAAAGGTGTTGATTGCAACACCAAGATTGGGAAACACCTTAGGTTCATTACTATAAGGACTATAGATGATGACATCCATTTCAATGTGACAGAGATTGTTGAGTTCTTGTGCCTTTTTCAACAACCCTTTGTGTCTTTTCTTGTATGAGACTTTTCTGTCAGTTTCATTTTCAATCAAAGTAAATATTACTTTTTTTCCTAGGCATGGCTAAAGAAGAGGTATATGAGGATATATGTGTTTGTTCAAGAATTCCTTTTTGTTGTTCTTGTAGTTGTAGTTGTCTTTTCCTAAGATTGACCATATATATATATATATATATATATATATATATATATATATATATATATTTATATATATATATATATATATATATATATTTATATGAAAATTTAGAATTCATTAATGTTTGGGTAGCTTGAGTTCTAGAATTTCTTAATATTAACACTAACTATTTTGGAATAAATTTAAATGAGGGTACATTATCTTGAATTATATCTTGTTTTTGGATCTGGTCTAGTACTAGCAAAATATTTTGAGTCAATCTTTTCCTTTAAGGAAAAGAATTAGTGTGGTTTAAGTTTGAATAAGTAGTATCCACAAAACATGGTTATATGTTTATTTAAAATATGTTTCTTATAGAATTACATTATTATTTTTTCCAATTTTGGAAGAAATTATATTTAGTCGAAATTTTATACTACTTCCAAATATTTAAAAAACTAAATCCTACCTACTTGTGTTTTTATTAATATATGATGCGCACCAACCTATTACTTGACCCTCACTAAAATCTTTTTCTAAATTACTTTGGAGGTAAATAATTATTCCATAATTGTACAACTACTAATCAAAATAATGTGTTTACACATAATAGAAAAACAAAAAGATAAATTTAATTCTTTTAAAGAAATGTTTAGTCCTGACCCCATTTCTTGAATCATGATGCCCCAATTATAATATTCCACCAGTAGTTATTTTGAAGGTGTTTCATTTTTTAACCAAACTGTAAAAACTTTCATTCAACCAAATAGCATATGCACATCTCCAGTTTGTTTTGGACTCTAGAACTAGTCCTCAAGGGATCACCTATATATGTTTACTTTGAAATTATAGAAATTAGTCTACACATGGATAAGTATTTAATTGATCAAGAATTGGTTTCCACTTCGGAAGTAACTATCCCCTAATGTGCAATTGGAGGAAAATTTCATTCAATCTCTTGGCAACAGGTGCATTGTTGTGAGAATTGCCTTAAGTTCCTTTTACTCCAAATATGATACACTTGTTGCGTACAACCAGCCCAATAATTCTATGAGTGGTCCACTTCTATGGGCTCTATTTGATATCAATTGTAGTTCATCTTCCCTGCTTCCTATTTGTCTTGGACTTTTCATCCATGTTAAAAGTGAACTCCATACCGTGGTAGAACATCCACACTCCAAAAGAAAATGATTGAGTAATTTTGTCGAGCATGTGTTACATAGTACATAACTAATAGGAACAATTATACCCCATTTTCTCAATCTCTCAACTGTGGAAAGTCTTTGATGGACGGCGAGCCATAATATAAGTTGATGTCTTGGCAACCTACCTTTTCAAAGTTTGAGGAACTTCAAGGGAACTTTTGGGAATTGTGGTTGGAATGACTTGTACATTTGTTTGATACTGAGCACCCCTTGATGTGAATACTTTTAGAGATCATCAACCATATTCATATTCGTAAACCATTTTTGAGCCTCAACGATATTTCCAACAATCAACATGCTTGTTTAGGAATTGGTGCCTTATCCAGAGATATGTCCTTGATGTAGAAGTTGTGAATCCAATGAACCCATAAATTTTCTTTCCTTAGAGCCACGACCCACAAGATTTTACATATAGCTTCCTTGTTGCATAGGTTGTAGTTTATCTAACCTAGGCCTCCAACAACTTTGGGCTTACATAAGGTTTACTAAGCCATCAAAGCTCTTTTAGTGCTCCCTGTCCATAAGAAAGTATGACAAATACTAGTGACCAACTAGACAACTTTCTTTGGTAGGAGGAACACTTGAGCCTAATACGTCTGCATCTCGAATATCACACTTCTGATCAAGTGAACTCGACCACTGTAAGATAGAAAATTTGTTGTCAAAATTTTAATCATTGTGGTCTTCTCTCCACTAGTGGCATGCATTGCTATATAGTGCTTTTCTTTAAGGACAAGGGAACTCAAGGAATTTGAAGGAAATTTCTCCAAGGCTAAAGTGCATTTCATATAATAGTTGATTTTTCAATTCTTCGGATACTTAAGTGATATATAATGAGCTTTTTTATAGATTGTCCTGCAACCCCAAAACCTCCAAAAATTGATTGAAAGCTTATAGTAATAGGATAGAGGTTTTATCAGCTCTATAAAATATTAGAAGATCATCAACAAAACAAGTATGTACAAGATTAATTTTGATGCACTTAGGATGGAAATTAAAGTTTTTATTCAATTGGAGTTGTTTTAGGAATATGTTCTAGTATTCCATTGCTGATAAAAATAAGTCCAAGGATATGGGGTCACCTTGCCGTAGGGCATTATTTTTTGGGAATTTGAGAGTGAACCTTCCATTCATCAATAATGAGTAGTTTACAGTGGTAAGACACTCGATTATGAGATTAACAAATTTGATCGGGAAACCAAACTCAAACAATGCCATTTTTAAAGAATTTCACTCGAGTGATTCATAGTCTTTCCTAATATCAATCTTACTCAGGCATCTAGGGGAGAGTCCTTTTTGGGAATTACCTTTAACCATTTCATATGCTACTATGACTTTGTCAAGTATACTCCTACCTGAAACCAAACCTTTATTGGTTTCTTGGAATCATACTTATTTAACTCTTTCAGTAGGTGTCTCACTCACACAGCTTAGTGGCTAGAGAAAATGCATGTGGGCCCACTGGTAGAACGCCAATTGGGGGAAGAGGATGACCCCTATGTCGTTCTAGGGCTACAATACCTTCCTAGGATAGAAAAGGGACTCCAGAGCCCATGATGGAAAATGAGGTAGCTCAATCCTAGCCACCACTCGAACCAACTGTGGATTTTCCAAGCATGTGATTATGACATGCTTAAATTGAATGAGTTTATTGAAGTAATATGATTATGCATGCCTAATTATGAATAATTGTTGGTATGTGGTGATGTATTGCTTATGGCCTTGTAAGGCAAGTTCATGATTTAGCTTATGTTGATATAGAAGTGTGATCTATTGATGTGTGATCCACTTAAGGTGGAGATGATTACTTCCTATGTACATAATGGTAGTCAAATTGATAGAAGTCATCTTATTACCCTAATTGTGAAGAATAGATGCATGAATGTGATATGAAATGTGTAAGTATGAACATGATATGAAGAATGTGTGTGTGGTCTATGCCTAGAATGCAAGTGTGCTAGTATTGAAATGACATTCTCAATTATGCAGTTATGAATGAAGATGATTTCATGTGGAAGGTTTTCTTCCTTTTCAATGTACCTTGAATTGGTAGATTTAGGTTTCCTTTTCTTGAAAGCATTTATGAATTTATATGTTCATGAATGTTATAATGCGTTGATTCGAAAGGTGATTCTCAATTCTTCACTAAAGTATGTTAAGGGATTCTTATATGAAAGGCTATTCTCATATTTGTATCTATGAGCTATCCTTATGTTGGGAGAGGATGGATGCCCATACGGTAGTTAAGGCGTGGTATCTAGTAGCAATCCTTGGAGATGGATGCACATACGTTAGTTGAGGCGGGGTTATCTAGCAACAATCTCTATCCCTAAAAGACTTATGCAAGTTGGAATAAGATGGATACCCATATGTTAGTTGAGGCGGGGTTATCTAGTAACAATCTATATTCCTTAATTAATAAATGACGTGAACTACTCTATGGGAATGAAGGCTAAGCACCGAGAGCTCATTGAGTTGGATGGATGCCCATACGACAGTTGAGGCAAGGTATCTAGTAGCAATCCCTGGTGATGGATGCCCATACGTTAGTTGAGGCGGGGTGTCATGTAGCAAGCTCTTTGTTTCTTCAGTATGTGCCCACATAGGATAGCTAGTGGATCCATTAGGCTAATCAAATCGACCCTATGCAAGTTGATCACCTTTTTATGGTGTGGGGTTATATGACACTGGATTCTATGATTTAGCTCTCATAGTGTATGTCGGTTAAATGCTTATTCCTACCATTTGAGGTACCCATTATGGTTTCTTGAGAAGTTCTATAACATGTGAGTAGTAGTATGGGATGCTATTCATGCATTTGCACGAGTAGACTTCAAGAGGGCTATAGTGAGAATCTGTACTTCCTGATGAAAGAATGTGTTTTAAATGAACAAATGAAGCAAGTTGACTTTATGTCTATATGAAATGATGTATATCTCACATGTCTATATGAAATGATGTATGTATCACATGTCTATATGAAATGGTGTATGTCTTGTAGGATATCATGCATGTCGTACTTGACTAAAAGATATGAAGCATGTTTCAGTTGAGTTAGTGATATGAGTTGTTTAGCATGATATGATGAAATTTAAGGAGTCTTATCTATCGTGGCCTAGAGGAACACTTAGGTATGTGTGTAGAGGTAGTATGGGATACCACCTTATATCTTACTTAAGTGTGTCTTAGGGCTATTATAGATAGGGACCCTAAGATGATTAAGACATCTTGCTTAATGTATATGTTCTTGTATTGGGTCTTGACATTGAAGGAGCATGAGGAGAATGGTAAGTTCACCTTGGATGGAAATGTGATGATAATGACTTGGTTGTTGGTAATACTTGTATTTGATGCCTCTTTTTCTTACGTTCATGAAATATCTTGAAATTGGTATCGTGCATGGCATACAAAACAAAATGTCCATTTTAGCATGTTTTTGCATGGTCCTTATACTTAGTACATTTGTGTGTACTAACTACATATTTTCCTTTATGTGTACAAGTGTAGGTTCCGGTAAGTGACTTGCTAGTTCTAGTGAAGACTCGGATTGAGACTCCAAAGTTAGAGTGGTAAGTCCTTATCATTCGGGGACACATTTTAGAAGCTTTATATTTTGATCTACTTCTTCGTATTAGACTCTTTCTAGACTTTTAAAGTGTAAAGGGCGATAACCCTAGTTATGTCAACTTTTCTAAGATTGTATTAAGATAGCCATGTGAGACAAGTAGATTTCCGCTGTAATGTTTTAAATGTTTAGCATGTTTTGATTCGTATGGTTTTAAATAAAAAGTTTTAATTTCGTATAGTTTCTATTATCTATTTGATGAATGAATGCTTTGAAGCTTGTATGAGGCCCTTCGGGGTTGAGTACGCCGTGTCGCATCTAGGGCCTTGACTTAGATCGTGACAAATATGGTATTAGAGCAATAATTTTGGGATGGTACTGTTAGGATGTCGTCTCACAAGCCATGTCTAGTAGAGGCTTGTTCATCGGTGTGAGTCGCGACACATCTATGAGCGAGAGGCTATAGAACGTTAGAAAGTTACACTTCTGTCATATTCTTCAATTTGTGCCATAGATCTTAACTCCATAATTTCTCTCTCTTATTCCTTATCCGGTGGTCTTGAAGATGTGACTACTTGAAAGGCTTATGCTTCAAGGATCAAGGGAGAAAATGGTGAGTTTTGATGCTTATTATGGTTATATGACTAGATGAGCCTTGTTGTGGTAGATTTGAGAAGTTATATTGTGATGTAGTCTTTGGCATAAATTGGGTGCTTTATGATTATGTGTGATGGTGATAGAAGGTCATGATGAGTTTGGAGGTAAGTTGAAAGATTTGATGAATGTGGTGTTCTAGAAATGTGTTGATGTATTGAGTGAGTAGACCCCTTAAAAGAGTGGTATAAGCTTACCTTGTGGGGAATAATGTGCCTAGATGGTAAGGTCATTGAGTGTTCTTGATGTTCATGAGTTAGGTTTGCTTGATTCTCACCCTATGAGGTGTAGTGAGTTTGAGGAGTTTAGACCTAGTGTGGTAGACTAATATGAGACCTTGACTAGTGTTGGTAAAGTTGTTCTGAGCAAGAGTTACTTGATGAGGACCTCCCTAGTTTAAAAAGTACCGATAAGTTATCGTTCCTTGTTGATGTGATGAGGTCCTTATGTTATGTTCATGTTAGCCTTGTATGAGTATGAGTTCTTCCTTAAGTGCGAGATAGTATGGTGACTATGAGGTTGTGAAGAATTGTGATATCCTTATCACTTTCTTCTATTCCTATTCAAGCTTGAGACTTACTGTTCTTAGTAGCTTATTTCATGTTTTGGAGTCATGCATGATTATGTGTTACATGGTTTCCTTATGTTATTCATGCTCTTGATGAGATTATGATAGAATGATAAAATGAGTAATTGATCTATATTCCCTCAGGTTGTTGTGGAATTAGTATGAGTTGCTTGTTGTGAATTCAATAAGTGAATGTATGATCATGCCTATGTGTGCTATTGAGAGTAATTGCATATCTTGGCTTCATGTTATAATGAGCATGTTTATGATCAGAGAATGTAGTTCCTCCATTTAAAGTAGGAAATGATGAAGTATGTGTGCCTAATGAGTTTGTAAAATGCAATGAATACATGTTGAGATAAATTTGATGTTTCTTTTAGTTGGTGCATGGATTATGATGTTGTATGTTTGCTGGGCTGCTAGTTTTGAGTCATTACTTCTTTGAATGTTTAAAGTGTCATTCGAGGACGAATGTTCCTAAGTGGGGGATAATGTAACGACTCAGAAAATGGTAGGATGACCTAGACCCTTGACGTTTCGGTTAGTATGACTTTGAGTAGATGTATCGGCTGTTTTAGTACCTTAATGGGTGAGGATGAAGTCTAGGGTTCAAGTAAGGACCTAGGCTAGAAAGTTAGGGTGAAGGAACTCTTGTTCTTTGGTGGGCCTTTTGGAGATGGGGCTGTTTGGTCGCCCAATGACCCCTCACTTCACCTAGTGGACTGCCCACTTAGTGAGCCACTAGAGCAAAGGGCGGACTAAGTGTGCATTTGGCGAATCGCCTAGTGTACTTGATGAGCCCAAGTGTCCAATAGGTGTACTAAAATGGGCAAGGGCTGAAATCTTAAGTTGTAAGTTGTAAGGTCAACTTCACATAATGACATCTCTTAGTTCAAAATGAATTAGGTGGGGCATTACCTACCCAATTAAAGGTCTCTGAGTCCTCTTTCCAACGCCACCAAGTTTGCCAAATTCCAATCTCAGAGTTAAAAGTTATGCACAAAATAGTGAAGCATTGTCAAAATGGGCGAGCCCAGGGCCATTAGGCAAGTCGCCTAGTGCCCTTGGCGAGCCAAGGGGTGCAAAGGGCGATCTGAGATGGGTTTGGTGCAAAATTTTAAGTTTAAACTTTGTGGGTCTTCAATTCTTTTCTAAGTTGAGTCCCTATTATTTTATTCCTTTCCCTACATGTATAAAACCCTTTTAAGACCTAAACCCTTTCATTTTAGTCCCTCAAAATATAATTACAGGAAAACCCATCTCCTCTCAATTATAACCCTCTATTCGAAAAGGAGAAGAAGGAATCTATTGAGGCTAGGGTTTGGCGATTTCAAGGTCATTTCTTCTCAGATTTTCTTGTGTATTCTTCGGATCAAGGTATGGTGGCTGTTTATCTAGGGTTAGCTTTTACCCTAGAGTCCTATCAAAGTGTTTTTCAAAGCTTGCAAAACTTCAAAACCTAGATCTTTCACTCTTCAACATGGGTTCAAACTTTTATGGTTTTAAATGGCTTTATTATGAAGTAATGTGGTTGTATTGAAGTTGAATGGTGGTTTTATGAAAAACCCTCTCAAAGAACCCATGTTTTCCTAAAGTCTTCAATGGTGCCCTAAGAAGTGGGTTTGTGGATTGTTCAAGCATGTGATTATCACATGCTTAAATTGAATAAGTTTATTGAAGTAATATGATTATGCATGCCTAATTATGAAGAATTGTTGGTATGTGGTGATGTATTGCTTATGGCCTTGTAAGGCAAATTCATGATTTAGGTTATGTTGATATAGAAGTGTGATCTATTGATGTGTGATCCACTTATGCTGGAGGTAGTTACTTCCTATATACATAATGGTAGTTAAATTGATAGAAGTCTTCTTATTACCCTAATTCTGAAGAATAGATGCATGAATGTGATATGAAAAGTGTAAGTATGAACATGATATGAAGAATGTGTGTGTGGTCTATGCCTAGAATGCAAGTGTGCTAGTATTGAAAGGACATTTTCAATTATGCACTTATGAATGAAGATGTTTGCATGTGGAAGGTTTTGTTCCTTTTAATGTACCTTGAATTGGTAGACATAGGTTTCATTTTCTTGAAAGCATGTATGAAGTTCTATGATCGTGAATGTTATAATGTGTTGATTTGGAAGTTTATTCTCAATTCTTCACTAAAGCATGTTAAGGGATTCTTATATGAGAGTTTATTCTCATGTTTGAATCTATGAGCTATCCTCATGTTGCAAGAGGATGGATGCCCATACGATAGTTGAGGCGGGGTATCTAGTAGCAATCCTTGGAGATGGATTCCCATACGTTAGTTGAGGCGGGGTTATCTAGCAAAAATCTCTATCCCCAAAAGACTTATGCAGGTTGGAATGAGATGGATACCCATACGTTAGTTGAGGCGGGATTATCTAGTAACAATCTCTCTTCCTTAATGAACAAATGACATGAACTACTCTATTGGAATGAAGGCAAAGCACTGAGAGGTCATTGAGTGGGATGGATTCCCATACGATAGTTGAGGCGAGGTATCTAGTAGCAATCCCTTGTGATGGATGCCCATACATTAGTTAAGGCGGGGTGTCATATAGCAAGCTCTTTGTCCTTAACAATGTGCCCACATAGGATAGCTAGTGGATCCATTAGACTAATCACCGATCAACCCTTGGCAAGTTGATCACCTTTTTATGGTGTGGGGTTATATGACACCGGATTCTATGTTTTAGCTCTCATAGTCTATGTTGGTTAAATCCTTATTCCCATCATCTGAGGTACCTATTATGGTTTCTTGAGAAGTTCTATGACGTGTGAGTTGTAGTATGGGATGCTATTCATGCATTTGCACGAGTAGACTTCAAGAGGGCTATAGTGAGAATCTCTACTTCCTAATGAAAGAATGTGTTCTAAATGAACAAATGAAGCAAGTTGCCTTTATGTATATATGAAATGATATGTGTCTCATATGTCTATATGAAATGATGTATGTATCACATGTCTATATGAAATGGTGTATGTCTTATAGGATATCATGCATGTCGTAGTTGACTAAACGATATGAAGCATGTTTCACTTGAGTTAGTGATATGAGTTGTTTAGCATGATATGTTGAAATGTAAGGAGTCTTATCTATGGTGGCCTAGAGGAACACTTAGGTGTGGTGTGAACAGGTAGTATAGGATACCACTTCATATCTTACTTAAGTGTGTCTTAGGGCTATTATAGATAGGGACCCTAAGGTGATTGAGACACCTTACTTGATGTATATGTTCTCGTATTGTGTCTTGACATTGAAGGAGCATGAGGAGAATGGTAAGTTCACCTTTGATGGAAATGTGATGGTAATGACTTGGTTGGTTATACTTGTATTTGATGCATCTTATTCTTATGTTCATGAACTATCTTGAAATTGGTATCATGCATGGTTTTCAAACCAAAATGTCTGTGTTAGCATGTTTTTGCATGGTCATCATACTTAGTACATTTGTGTGTACTAACTCCATATTTTCATCTATGTCTACTAGTGTAGGTTTCAGCAATTGACTTGCTAGTTCTAGTGAAAACTTGATTTGAGACTCCTAAGTTAAAGTGGTATGTCCTCATCATTCGGGGACACATTTTAGAAGCTTTATGTTTTGCTCTGCTTCTTCGTATTAGACTCTTTCTAAACTTTTTAAGTGTAAAGGGCCATGACCCTACTTATGTCGGTTTTTCTAAGATTGTATTAAAATGGCCATGTGAGACAAGTAGATTTCTGCTGCAATGTTTTATATGCTTAGCATGTTTTGATTCATATGGTTTTAAATAAAAAGTTTTAATTCCGTACAATTTATATTATCTATGCGATGAATGAATGATATGAGGCTTGTATGGGGCCCTTCGGGGTCGAGTACGTCGTGTCGCATCCGGGGCCTAGACTCGGGTCGTTATATTGGTAGCAGATGCTCTTAGTCGGTTGTCCATGGGTTATGGTGCTCATATTTAGGAAGAAAAGAAAGAGTTAGTTTGAGATGTTCATAGATTGGCCCGATTAAGTGTTCAATTAGTGGATTCCACCAAGGGTAATGTTATAGTTCATAATGGTTCCAAATCTTCTTTTGTGGTAGATGTGAAACCCAAGCAAGGTCTTGATCCAATTTTTTAAAGTTTAAAGAAGAGGTGCTTAAGATATCCGTTAAGGCTTTCTCCCAAGGGGGAGATGGTGTGCTTAGATATCAAGGTCGTTTATGTGTTCCAAATGTGGATGACTTAAGGGAACAAATCTTGACAAAAGCCCATAGTTCTTGGTATTCCATTCCCACGGGAGCCACCAAGATGTACCATGATTTGCGAGAGGTCTATTGGTGGAAAGAGATAAAGAAAGGTATTGCAAAATTTGTGGATAAGTGTCCAAATTTCCAACAAGTGAAGGTTGCGCACAGAACATGGAGGTTTATTCCAAGACATTAGCATTCCTACTTGGAAGTGGGAGGACTTGAATATGGACTTTATAGTTGATTTGCCTCGCACTCGGTGACAACATGATTCGATTTGGGTGATAGTAGATCGGATGACGAAATTGGCTCATTTCCTTCCCGTTAAGGTTTCTTATTCAGTGGAGGACTATGCCAAGATGGACTTGAGATAAATTGTAACGTTACATGGAGTGCCTTTGTGCATTATTTCTGATCGTGGTAACCAACTCACTTCTCCATTTTGGAAGTCATTCCAAAAGGGTCTTGGTACTAAAGTTAAGCTTAGAACGACTTTTCATCCCCAAACCGATGGGCAAGGGGAGTGTACAATCCAAATGTTGGAAGATATGTTGAGAGCTTGCGTGATTGATTTTAACGACAATTGGGATGACCATTTGCCATTGATTAAATTTACCTATAATAATAGCTACCACTCAAGTATAGGTATGACTCAATTTGAGGCTCTTTATGGTAGGAGCTGTATATCCCTTATTGGTTGGTTTGAGGTGGGTGAAGTTTCCCTAATAGGTCTTGAATTGGTTCTTGAGGCCATAGAAAAGGTTCGACTCATAGAGAGAGGTTGGGAACGATCCAATGACAACAAAATTCATATGCCAATGTTAGAAGAATGGATCTTGAGTTTAATGTTCATGATTGGGTTTACTTGAAAATCTCACCCATGAAGGATGTGATGAGATTTGGTAAGAAAGGGAAGCTTATTCCCCATTTTGTAGGCCCATATGTGATTTTCAAATGTGTTGGTAAGGTTGGTTATGAGTTGATTTGCCAAATGAGTTTGCATCGGTTCATCCGGTTTTCCATGTCTCTACGTTGAAAAATTTTGTTGGATATTTAACATCTATAGTTACTTTAGAGGGTTTGGAGGTAAAGGAGAACCTTTCATATGAGGATGTTCTAGTTGAGATTTTAGACCGGCAAGTTTAGAAGTTGAGAAACAAGAAGTTGTCTTCATGAAAGTGCTATAGAGGAATAATTTAGTTGAGGGTGCTACTTGGGAGGTCGAGGCCAATATGATGTCCCGATATCCTTATCTTTTTCCTTCTACTCCGACTCGAGCTTGAGGTAATGAGTTCCTCTTGGCTTGTCCTATATTTTGTAGTCATGTGTTTTATGTGTTTCCATGATTTCCTTATGTTATGCATGTTCATGAAAAACTTGTATTTTGAAGAAAAAGAGTTTACATGATTGATTTTCCTCATGTTGTTGTGCATTGAGTATGAGTTGCCTATAGACTTCATGAAATGAATTGATGAACATGCTTTAGCTATGCTTTTGAGTATGAATTGCATATAGGCTCCATGTAATTGTGATGAGCATGCCTTTAGCTTGGAGAAGTATGTTCCTCCTTGATGATGACAAATTTTGAAATTTCATACATATTGGTTTGTTAGGTATAGTTCCTACTTTCCTTATGGTGCATTATGTATGTTTAGCTTGGAGTTGACGTTTCCACTTTGGTTGTGTGCATTTTGATGAGTTGCATGCATGCTGGGTTGCTAGTCTTGAGTCGTTTCGGTTAGAAAGGTGTCTAGAATCTCACTCGAGGATGAATGTTCCCAAGGGAGAGATAATGTAACACCTCAGAATCTAGTAGGCTAAACTAGGGCTAAGTGAGAGGGCAAGAGAAATGAAGGGAGGAAGTTTGGGCAGCCTTCACCAAGCACTACCTCACCTCACACGATCACCATGACAATTCGTGGTGAGGACCACGAGTCGTGGTGAGGTTCGTGGAGGACTAGGAGGGGTCGTGATCCTAAGATAGTCGTAGAGGGAGGAAAGGGTGGCACCCTAGCCACTGGTCCAAAGACCAGCGGGAGCACCATGGCTCGTTGTAGGGACCATGACTCGTGGAGTCTCACGTGGTCAAGTGGTAGTGGTGGTAAGTTAAGGGTTAGTTGGTCTTTTCTGGTTTAAATTAGATCAAAGCCATGTCATTTTTCCTAAGTCTACAACCCCTATATAAGTTATTTTAACCCCAAAACTCACATATTCAAGCCATTATTTCCAAAACCCAAAAGAAATCCCCAAAAGTTCTTTCTCGCAAATAATTCTCTCTCTAGAAACTTGAAGAAGAAGAAGAAGAAGAACAAGAAGAAAAAGAAGAAGAAGAAGAAGAAGAAGAAGAAGAAGAAGAAGAAGAAGATTCAAGCTAGGGTTCAAGAGCAAGCTTCCATACTTCAATTTCTTTGGGCTTTGATAGTAAAGTATGATAGTTTTCATCCATGGAGTTCTCAAATTCTCCAATTTCAAAAGGTAGAAATTCCCAATTTGTTAGGGTTTTCTTCAATTGTCATGGGTTCTCTTCAAAGTATATTCAAATGATTGAATTATTTTCTATTAAGCATGAATTTATGATTATATCCCCACGAATCCATGTAAACCCCCATATTTTCAAGTTATGAATCATGTCATGTGGGATTTTGAATGTAAAAGGAATGTTTTATGAAATTAAGCATGTATTGCTAGCTTTACATAAAGTTATGATTAAATCCATATCTAACCTATGTTTTATAAGTAATGATGATTGAAAGTAGGTTTTGATCCTCAAGAGGTAAATTATGGACTATTGCATGTTCATATGAAGTCTATGAAATGTTTTAAGGGTGCTTTGAGAGTAAAGTACCAATGATGATGATGTTGTTGTGTTATTGAAAGGATATTCTCATAAACACATATTAGCATGATGTGAAAGGTCTTATCACATAATAAGGGTTCTTAGGTTGAAAGGTTTTCTCACCTAATTGAATTAGAGGCTAAAAGCTATTATGAATAGATGATGGATGCTGAAAGGTTTTTTCATGCATGGTATAAAGAGCTATTCTATGATAAGATAATTCAAGACTTAATAACTATTCTGTGGGATTTATGTTTAGTATCGAGTGAATATTGATGTGAGGTGTAAGCTCTCCCGTAGTAGAGGCTGGGTTTCTAGAAGACATCTCTTATGATGAAAGCTCTTCTGAGTAGAGGTCAGGTTTCTAGTAGCAATCTCCTTATCCCATAGCTATATGCCCCTATAGGTTGATTAGCTAGTGGATCCACTTAAGCTAGAAGTTCATGGTTCTACTTGGGCAAGTAGAACAACCCTTTTCGGTGTGGGAGACTCCGGGGTATCATGTTATAGCTCACATTGACTCTGTGTTGGTTAAGGCTAATTCCCCACATTAATGATGAACTATGGTTACTTCAAGAAGTATCACACATGCGTTCAAAGGTTTTAAACATGATGTTAGCTTGCACTAGCCATGTTTTATCAAGTATGTTTTCTAACACTCTTATATTATGTTTTAGTTTGCTCAATTGCATGTCATGGAATGAAATGTCCCTTTTCGCATATTTTAAATGCTTTTATGCATGGATATCATACTTGGTACATTGTTTTGTACTAACGCATACTCTTGCCTACATTTTCCCCAATTGTAGGTTCTAACCGTCAAGGTCATCAGTTTCGTGGCTAAGTCTTGAATTTTCAAGATTTCTGAGCTTTGGTGAGTTCTCATGCTTCAAGGATAAAGTTTTATTGTATTCAACTTTCTTTCGTATATTTTTCTTTTGGACATGATGTATGGGCTAGGCCTAATTCCATTATATAGTTTTAGATGTCTATGATGAGACAAGATGTCTAGACTTCCGTTTTTCTTTAATAAAATGTTTGGACTTTGAAATATTGTTTCACTCTTATTGTTCTATTTCTTATGTAATGCGAGCTAACTGTCTTTTATGGAGTTCTTCGGGATTATTTACGCCATGTTACATCTAGGGGGGTACCTCTAGGTCGTGACAATTATGCTTGTATAAATTTTATGAAATATTGGGGACAAATGTGAAAAACACATACCCAAAAACTAGTATTTGATATGCACCAACCTTTTACTAGACCTTTAGTCCTTTTTGAATATTCATATCTTTCAAATTTTAAGTAAACAAGAAAAAATATTTTTCAATGTAGGGTATACATTAATTATTTCTAATAGATATATGTGTGGAACAAATTTCTTGACATAACAAAGGGAGAACAATAAAATGAGAAAAATTTAAACAATGAACATACGTTATGATACGATTATAAATTGTTGGATTACAAAAATTAATTATAAACAATTAAATTAAACCAGAAGACATGAAATTTTTTAACTTAATAAATCCAAAAAATTAATGAATCTTTTACTTCACCGTATTATTTCAAAATGTATATTTTATAGGTCTTCTTGATAATTTTCTTTAATGTTTAAATGCATATTCAATTTTAGATGTATAATTTTTTCACCCTAAAAAGCTTAGAGTGAAAATTTATTCAATACATAAAATCAATTTATTTAACTTCTGAAGTGCAAGAGGCTTAGTTGGAAAGCGTGCCAATAAAAACATTTTAGTAAAAACAACAATAAATACACAAATAATAAGTGAGTAAAATAACAAACTTTGAAAAATAATTCATCAAACACGACATACAGACGACACTTAATTTAAGGACAAAATAAAACTAATGTGGAGAATCGTATGTCACACTTAGACATACAAAACCTAAAACACATAAATTGTCTAGAGAACAACATGAACACATAAAGCAATACAAATAAAAAGATACATACACTAGTCCAGAGTCTTAATATATTATTGGTGGGGTTTGAATCTTGATCATTAATATTGTTTAGTGAAAGGTCATCCAATAAAGTCTCGACATCATCATCATTCCATTTTAGTAATTCAATCAATGATGGACTTTGTGGAATGTCAGTAGAGTAGTTCTAGTAGTTATTCATTTGAATTGATGCACCCATTGAGGGAATCTCTATTGAAGGATCCATTTTTCGTGTCATTGGAGTAAATGCAGGATCTATAATTGGGGAAGGCATCAAAGAAGTCATTGTTGTTGAAGGAGTGGATTGAGGGACATTTGATCTAGACCCCTCATCACCAACATTTTTTTTCATTGCTTCAGGTGCCAATTGAAGGTTCTTCTTGATAACATAACTTAGATCATTAGATAGTAAGGATCCATGTCAATGGAAATAGTTTTTCCATTCAACACTTCATGCATCTCATTAGTAACTTCCTTGACCCTATTTTGCTTTCTTACCTTTAGTACTTTTTTCTGCAACTTCTTGATTTTTTTTCCTTGGTGAATTCTTCCTTTGTCACCATATTTTTTTATCTCTCCAATGTTGCCAATTCTTTAAACTTTTGAAAGGTGTTGATTACAGCACAAAGATTGGGAAACACCTTAGGTTCATTACTATAAGGACTATAGATGATGACAACCATTTCCATATCACAGAAAGTGTTGAGTTCTTGTGCCTTTTTCAGCAACCCTTTGTGTCTTTTCTTATGTGAGACTTTTCTGTCAATTTCATTTTCAATCAAAGAAAATATTGCTTTTTTTCTAGGCATGGCTAAAGAAGAGGTATATGAGGATATTTGTGTTTGTTCAAGAATGTCTTTGTTGTTGTTCTTGTAGTTGTAGTTATCTTTGCCTAGGATTGACCCTTATATATATACGAAAATTTTGAATTCTATAATGTTTGGGTAATTTGGGTTATAGAATTTCTTAATACAAACACTAGCTATTTTGGAATAAATTTAAATGAGGGTACATTATCTTGAATTATAGGTTGTTTTTGGATCTGGTCTAATACTAGCAAAATATTATGAGTCAATCTTTTCCTTTAAGGAAAAGAATTAGTGTGATTTAAGTTTGAAAAAGTAGTATCCACAAAACATGGTCATAAGTTTATAGCAAATATGTTTCTTACAGAATTACATTATTATTTTTTCCAATTTTGGAAGAAATTATATTTAGTAGAAATTTTATATTACTTTCAAATATTTTAAAAACTAAATCCTACCTAATTGTGTTTTTATTAATCTATGATATGCACCAACCTATTACTTGACCCTCAGTGAAATCTTTTTCTAAATTAGTTTGGAGGTAATCAATATTCCATAATTGTACAAATACTAATAAAAATAATGTGTTTACACATAATAGAAAAATGAAAAGATAAATTTAATTCTTTTAAAGACATGTTTTTTCATGATCCCATTTCTCGAATCATGATGCCCCAATTATAATAATCCATCAGTAGTTAAGCTAACTTGTACCCTGGAATGACAAGTAATGGTTTTAAGGATAGTAACAAAGCGAAAGCAAAAACTTAAATATAGAAACAAAAGATAAAACAGAATCAAGACAATATATATATATATATATATATATATATGTATATGGATCCCACCCAGAACATAGAAGTCACAAGTACAGAGATGCTAAACAAAAGAGTACAATTCCCAAAAATGGACCCAACATACAAAGTCCTGTCCCAGAATCAAGTCAAATTAGACCATACCAATTTTTAAAAGTTGTCTTTGAAATGTCACACTCTCTAACATTCAACTGATGATACCTATATATAAGATCAATCTTAAAGAATCAAGTGGCACCTTGAAGCTAGTTGAACATGTTGTCAATTATGGGAATGATATACTTATTCTTAATTATGACGTTATTCAACTGAAGGTAGTCGATACATATTTTGAGGCAATCATCTTTCTTACACATGAAAGGATTGTGTCATCCCATAAGGACACACTAGATATGATGAATCTATTATTTTGAAGGTGTTTCTTTTTATTGGCCAAACTGTAAAAACTTTTATTCAACCAAATAGCATATGCACATCTCTAGTTTGTTTTGGACTCTAGAACTATTCCTCAAGAGATCACCTATATATCTATACTTAATACTTATAGAAATTAGTCTAGACATGGATAGTTATTTAAATTATCAAGAATTGGTTTCCACTTGGGTAGGAATTGTCCCCTAATGTGCAATTGGAGGCAAATTTCAATCAATCTCTTGGCAGTAGGTGCATTGTTGTGAGAATCGCCTTAAGTTCCTTTCACTCCAAATATGATGCACGTGTTACATACAACAAGGCCAATAGTTTTATGAGTGGTCCACTTCTATGGGTTCTATTCGATATCTATTATAGTTTAACTTCCCTGATTCCTATTTGTCTAGGACTTTTCATCCATGTTAAGAGTGAACCCCATACTATGGTAGAACATCCACACTCGAAAATAAAATGATTGAGTAATTTTGTCGAGCATATGTTACACAATACCTAACTATTAGGAACAATTATACCTCATTTTCTTAATCGGTCAATAGTGGAAAGTCTTTGATGGACAGCGAGCCATTATATAAGTTGATGTCTTGGCAACCTACCTTTTTCAAAGTTTGAGGAACTTCTAGAGAACTTTAGGAAATCGTGGTTGGAATGACTTGTACATTTGCTTGATACTGAGCACCCCTTGATGTGAATACTTTTAGAGCTCATCAACCATATTCATATTCGTAAACCATTTTTGAGCCTCAAGGATATTTCTAACAAGACAACATGCTTGTTTAGGAATTGGTGCCTTATCCAGAGATATGTCCTTGATGTAGAAGTTGTGAATCCAATGAACCCATAAATTATCTTTCGTTAGTGCCATGACCCACAAGAGTTTGCATATAGCCTCCTTGTTGCATACGTTGTAGTTTATCAAATCCAGGCCTCCAACAGATTTGGGCTTACATAAGGTTTCCTAAGCCATCAAAGATCTTTTAGTTCTCCTTGTCCCTAAGAAAGTATGAGAAATACTAATGACCAACTAGACCACTTTCTTTGGTCAGAGGAACACTTAAGCCTAAGACGTCTGCATCTCGAATATCACACTTCTGATTAGTTGAACTCAGCCACTATGAGATAGTAATTTTGTTGACCAAAATTTAATCCTTATGGTCTTCTCTCCAGTAGTGACATGTATTGCTATATAGTGATTTTCCTTGAGGACAAGGGAACTCAAGGAATTTTAAGGAAATTTCTCCAAGGCTAAAGTTCATTTCATATAATAGTTGATTTTTCAATTATTCGGATACTTAAGTGATATATAATGAGGTTTATTACAAATTGGCCTGCAACCCCAATACCTCCAAAAACTAATTGAAAGCTTATAGTGGTAGTAGGATAGAGGTTTTATCAACTCTATAAAATATTAGAAGATCATCATCAAAACAAACATGTACAAGATTAATTCTACTACACTTAGGATGGAAATTAAAGTTTTGTTTCAATTGGAGTTGTTTCGGGAATCTGTTTAGGTATTCCATTGCGGATAAAAATAAGTTCGAGGATATGGGGTCACCTTGTCATAGACCATTTTTTTTTGGGAATTTAGGTGTGAGCCTTCCATTAATCAATAATGAGTAGTTTATAGTGGTAACACGCTCCATTATGAGATTAACAAATTTGATCGGGAAACCAAACTTCGGCAATGTCATTTTCAAAATATTCCACTCGAGTGATTCATAGGCTTTCCTGATATCAATATTAATTAGGCATCTAGAGGAGAGTCCTTTATGGGAATAACCTTTAACCAATTCATGTTCTACTATGACATTGTCGAGTTTACTCCTACCTGAAACCAAACCTTTATTGATTTCTTGGAATCTTACTTATTTCACTCTTTCACTAGGTGGCACACTCAACACAGCTTAGTGGCTAGAGGTAATGCACATGGGCCAACTGGTAGAGCCCCAATTGGGGGAAGAGGATTACCCCTATGTCGTTCTAGGGCTACAATACCTTCGTAGGATAGAAAAGGTACTCCAGAGCCCATGATGGAAAATGAGGTAGCTTCATCCTAGCAACCACTCGAACCAGTTGTGGATCAAAACCTTCCGGCAGCTATCTCCCAATTATTTATGGTGTTGCGGGGCCTGCGACAACACTAACTCAAGTTTCACTAGCACCGCGGGATCAACCTGTAGCACGCCACAACAATATGACTGCAGCCCCACTAGTTATCTTGGATGGAGCTATGCAACTAGAAGAGAAAAAAATTCTTAGAGTCTTCCTAAGATATTAACCTTTGAGGTTTTATGGGGAGATTGGACAAGATGCCCATGAGTTCTTGACTACTTGCCATAAGTGGGTTCAGAATTTTGAACTGGTGGAGTCGAAAGGATCTGACTTTATTGCATGTTATCTTGATGGGCTAGACTTGAAATTTGACATACTTAATTGATTTTAGACCATTTGGGTCACCTACAATATCATGGATTGAGTTTTTGGATGCATTCCTAAATAAATTCATACCTCAGAGTGTTATAGATTGACTCTATGATCAATTCTCCAAGTTGGAGAAGGGCTCCATAAGTGTATATGAGTATGCGGTGAGGTTTCTTGAGCTCTCTAGACAAGCTATGGTGATATTTCCTATTGAGTATGAGAGGATTCGTTGTTTTTCCATGGTATGAGGCTACAATCACGGATTGAGATGAAGTCTATGGCTTCATTGGGGAGGTCATTTTAAGATTTTGTTGATCACGCCCACAATATAGAGGAGCTCATTTTACAGGCCCATGGGGGCAGCGATAAGAGGGCTCACTACTAAGGCAAGTACAATGGGTCTAATTCTAGAGGCAATGACTCATATGATAGATCTCACCAATAGTTCCAACATAGTCAGTCAAGCCATCTTGTTTCATAAGCCAATTCTTCTATATCCCATTCTTCATCCAATTCCTCTATTTTGTAGATGTTTTCCCTATTGACCTACTTAGCCTTCCCCTGAAGCATGACATTGACTTTGCTATGACTTAGTGTTGGGAACTCTTTATATTTTCATACCACCTTATGTATGGCCCTTACAGAGCCGAAGAAACTTAGTGTTACGCTTCAAGATCTCTCAGTTAAGGGATTCATTCAAACAAATGTGTCACCTTAGGGTGTCCTAGTCATTTTTGTGAAGATGAATGATGGGTCTATAGTGATGTGTATTGATTACAGGTAGCTGAATAAGATGACAATGAAGAACTAGTACCCAAAGTTTCGCATTAATAACTTTTTTGACCAACTTCAACGTGCCATGGTACTTTTCAAGATTGACTTGAGATCCAGTTACCATCATCTGAGGATTAGGGTGTTGTGCATCCCTAAGACCGTATTTAGGACTCTTTATGGCCATTATATGTTCCTAGTGATGTCTTTTAGATTGAACAATGCCCCTGCGACATTTATAGACTTGATGATGCATATGTGTAGGCCGCATATTAATTCATTTTTCATTGTATTCATTTATGAAATTTTGGAATAATCACGGAGCCAGGAGGAGCACGGGCAACTTTTGAGGACTTTGCTTGAAAATTTGAGAGATTAGTGGATTTATGCCAAGTTCTCAAAGTGTGAGTTATAGCTTGAGTTTGTAGAATTCATGGGGCAAGTGGAGAGTTAGTATGTCATTATGGTGGAGTTAGTAAAGATCAAGGCTATTCATGATTGGGCTAGGCGCCCCTCAGTGACAAAGATTCTGAGCTTTGTCAGATTAGCAGCTACTTCAAATGGTTTGTAGAGGGTTTATTGACTAATGCAACACCTTACACTTACTTGAATCGCCTTGATGTTCTGTTTGACTAATATGAGGATTTAGAATTGTGCTTTTGGAAGCTCATGGAGTTGCTTACTACAACTCCCTTTTTGATTATTTTAGTTGAGGGTGAGATGTTCACACTTTATTATGATGCATCTGGAATTGGTTTGGGTTATGTATTGATGTAGTGGGACTGAGTTAGCTTATGCGTTGAAGAAGCTTAAGGTGCACGAGCACAACTACCCCACTCATTATTTGGCATTGGCGATAGTAGTTTTATGCTATAGATTTAGTGGCACTACTTGTATTGAGTTTGATGCGTGAACTATACTAATCACAAGAGTCTTTAGTATATATTGAGGAAGAAGGATCTTAATTTGAGGAAACATAGGTGAATTGAGATCATAAAGAACTATGACCTTTCTCTCCTATACCATCCGGTAAAGGAGAATATGGAAGTAGACAACTTGAGTCAGAAAGAAGTGAGTGTGGGTAGTCTAGCCTTCCTTTCTACTTTAGAGTGACCTCTGGATTTACACATTTAGTCATTAGCTAGTAGGAAGATTCATCTTGATGTTTCATGTTCTAGGTGAGAGTTAACCTATATGGGAGTTGAGACTTCTCTATTAGATCAGATTTATGATGGTCAACTTTAGGATGAGGCCTTAGTAGCTATCCAAGATTGGGTTTTGCGAGGTGATTCCAAGAAGGCTACCTTTTATTCTGACCGGGTTCTTAGTTTTTATGGACATATTTGTGTTCTAAGAGTGGGGGATTTGATTCACCTTATTCTTCATGAGTCCCATGATTCTAGATATTCCATTCATTTGGGAATTGAAATGATGTATCATGATTTGGAGGGAACATTGCATATGAAGTGGCATTAGGATAGATATTGCGGACTATATATCCCAATGATTTTATTGAAAGCAAGTGAAGGTCGAGCATTTGAGGCCTTGTGGTAAGTTTCAGAGATTGCCCATTCTTGAGTTGAAGTGAGAGCGTATCACCACAAATTTTGTGGTTGGATTGCCTCAAACTTCTATAGGAATTGACAACCTTTGGGTTATCATTAATTGATTAATAAAGTAAATGAGTAGGCAATCACTAGCAATATAATAACCCAACGTATGAGGTTGGGGCAGAATCCCACAGGAAGCGGTCTAAGATAGAATTCAATTATGATGTTAAAATCGAGAGATAATTTCTTGTAGAGAGGTAGTAACCAACATTTAACCTGATACACATCTAGTCATTTCAAATTATCGATTTGAGAGGATTTAGTAACCAATTGTTTAACAAGAGTGAGTTATCAAGAGTGATTAGTAAGTAAAGAGGTAATCTGGGAGTGTGTGGAAGTGGGTATCAATTTTCAAAGGGCCAATGAGATTGCTCAACAATATTTATCTCTCATCGATAGGCTAGATCAATCTAAAGTACACAAATACATTTCTCAATAACAGATTGTTTATCATATGATCTATTTTCAAGCCTCCCATGTAGAACATACAAAACAATCTAATACCTTAACATATATCTTCTTTTCAAGAAAATATAGAATTTAGCAATGAAAACCCAAATTCCTCATTTCAAGCAAACATAGAATTCATAGTTAATATGCAAATATCAAACTTATTGTCCACTTCAAGTAATCTTTATGAAGAAACACATAAACATATAGACTAGATTCAAGTTTTCTACCTCAAAATATTTATTAAAACATGATAATCAGTTTGAGTCCATGCAAATAAATATAAAACTTAGCACTACACAAAACCTACTATTGTAATCAATACCCAACTTTATTTACACACCCCTAGAATTAGGTTATTAACTACGCATGACGAAATTAACAGAGTTATATGAAAAATATTGTCCGCCATCAGGGTTAATAGGCTTAAACTTCAATTTTCCAAATAAAAAATCCTCAAGTAGAATTACAAACTTTCCTAAAACTCAAAATCTCAAGATGTTCTTGTCTATAATAATTTCAGAGCATTGAATATGAGTTTTTTTCTCTATTCTTAGATATTTATAATTTCTCAAAATTCAGAAAAAAATTTCCCTTCCAAACTCAATTAGCGACATTAGTCAGGCTTGTTAACGAGTCACCAACTAACTCATATTTTCACTATCCCTTTCTTAGCTTCAAGCTTCAGGTGTTTGAACAATAGTTGACGAGCCCGATGGAAATTACCATTCACTATCGCCGAATTAGAGAATACCACCAATTCTCTCCAATTTGTCTTATATTTCAACAAAACTTTCTGGCATCTTCAGTGACTTATTATCACATTGCCGATCACTTCATCATCTTGTCGAGCTACATTGATCTTTTTAGATTGCAAATTTGCGGCACATTTGGTAAGTCGCAAATGTCACGCCCTGAAGCTACCTCTAGGACGCAGACACGGGACCTAGGATCATGAGTGACCCAAGCTAACCCTGCTGGTATGTCATAAGCATACTTAAGGATAACTTAATTAAGAAAGTACTGTGCGAAAGCATAGACATAAGGTAAACTAAACTGATGGGGAATACCCATTACAATTTGAATAAATAATTTGTGAGTTCAATGAAAACAAAAATATCAAACTTAAACTAAAGCTAAAACTGAATCTAACTATGTCTAAAATAAAGCCTCTAATTGGCTAGAAATGCTAGGACATGCCCCAGCTAGATCTAGCAAAGTTGAAACTAAAGACTAAAGGGAAAAGAAATTAACATGTAAACCGTCCTCAAAGAATGAGGACTCACCACTGATACTACTAAATTGGAGATCAGGAACTGATCAATGCATGATTTGATGTTGAGGACCTGAACCTATATTAGGAGAAAATGTAGAGTAGAGTATGCGTCAGTACTTGAAAGGTACTGAGCATGCATGATAGAATAAAGCTGAATAAAGCATATAACTGAACAAAGCAATAAAGCAATGATATAATCTGAACATGATATAAATACATAGTATTGAGCTAAATGAATGCAATGACCAAGTAAATGACATGCTAAGACTAAATATGGAACTGTAACTGATAACCTGGTCAATACACTATAATATGACTGTGGGGGCTACTATTAACCAACATAAAACCACATGAGCTAAATGTGGAGTTTGATGTATACTCCCAATCGAGAAGACCAAATATACCCTGCTAGAGGTATAGCGGCATGACTGGCATGATCACTAAAATGTAATTCCCATAGAGGGGACTTATAAACCTACGGGGGCACGTAGTTCTGGGACTATTCGGGTACACTGAACCCTAATCCACTCGATCTAAGCCTACTCCTAATGAGAATATATATAAGAAATAATATGACTGAAATACTGAAGTACTGGATAGCTCAATTTCTGACATGCAAACTCTGAGAATGTATCAATTATAACTGATAATGTCACATTCGTAAACTGTAGCATGTATATCTATTTAGATTGGCCTAGCATGTGTAATTCATGAATTAAATGAATCTAGACAAATAGGGTTCTGAATATCATCCAAGAAACTAAGCACCAATATGATAATCTGATTTGGATCATTCTAAAAGCTAAAACCCAACAATTTCTAACATTCAAGAAACCCTAGGTCTAGATAATATTAAGGGAATCAAGATTTTGACAGAAATATAGGGACCTAATGGGCAAAAGGAACCCACTAGTGAAATCGCACATACCTGGTGACGAAATTCACAGAGAAATCTTTGATTTCGAGGCTGGAACTGACGAGAACTTGTTGCGTTCTTGAACTAGGGCTGCTCAACTTTTTCCTCCTGTTCTACTCTAAGATTGCTCGATTTTGGTTAAAGATTGATTAGGGTAAGTTCTAATTAGTTTACTAGGCTAAAACTGACCAAAACTACGTAGTTTAGGGGTTCAACGCATAGGAAAAAGACTAAATGACTCCTGACTTAAAAATCTAATGGGGATGACCACGGCCCCTCTGACGGGCCATTAAAGGGACCATGGACACTGGAGCTAGTCGTGGTCCTTGGTCCCATAGCTGCTGGTTCTGGAGTCTTCGACAAAGAGCCCTACCACGGCCCATGTGAAGGACCACGGACTATGAAGGTCAACGTGGTTCTTCACTTGGGTTGGTGGTCTGCTGGCTCAGGTCTAAGGACCCTCCCACGGCCCGTCATCGAGACCACTGCTCGTTGAGGGCTCTGTAGTCTGATATCAAGGCTTGGGGGAATTCTGACTCTCCACCACGGACACCAGTATGGCCTGTGAGGTGGTCCACTACCTGTGAAGGGTCCCATGGTCCACCACTGCTTGAAGGTACTAAGTCCACGGGCAGGTCAACGGACCGTGCACCCTATCTCAATCCTTGAACCCTGTCGTGGTTCACTAGTTCAGGTTGTTTTCCTGTTGTATTTTCTGAGTTTGGTTTCAAGGGTGTTACAGCCAAGTTTTCTTTGTGAGCTTCAATCTCACACTTTCTTTATTTTTCTGAGTTTTTGGCATCTTCTTGCATGCATTTTTCCTTGAGTTTTCCTCAAGTTTCGATAGCAGCAAATTAAACGTTAAACATCAGATATGGAAATATAATGGCAATGAGGACACTATTTGGTGAACTAAAAAAGCTTTAATGAGTCCAAAATCCCTGACTCATCAACACCTCCAACTTAAACTTTTGCTTGTCCTCAAGTAAATGAAGAATTCAATTAGTCCAACAATGTGTCTACACACAATGCTTCTCGAGAGCCAACATGCTAGTGCTATCTCAAGGCTAATTTCAAGTCCATACAAATTTAAATTATGCCTAAAAAGCCTCAAAGGATAAGTAGTTGTTATCAATCTAAGCTCATGCTCAGAGATGCTCACTTGTGATCCAAAGCTATGCTTCAACAAAAGTATTAAAGTGCCCTCACATAAAAAAACGATTACATTGTCTCATAAAGCATATCAATAATTAATTTTAGGAATCAAAACATTTCACACTCTAAAAGAGAAAGACATGCATGCTTCTGCCCATAGGATTGCCCATATTTTCCTACCATCACATCATTTGGATTTTGCAAGATCCCAAAGGTCATTTAAGGTTTTTAACAGTGCTGAGGGCAAAGGGTATGATCATTTTGGTTTAGTGAGTTCATGTTTTCGAAGCATAGTTGTTCTCAATTTCGCCTCTTCTCATTTTATTTCCTCCTTTTGACATAGGGACTCAACCTCATTTGATTAAAAACATTTTTTTCTTAATTAAGTCATTGAAAACCCCTTTTATTCAATCACACAATAAAGATAACCAAAACATCAACTGAAGACACCCTTTTTCATTTTATATTCTTTTCTCTCTCTCTTTCTCTCTCTCTCTTTGGTATGGAGGGGTTCCATCTTTTTGCCACATGAAATAAGAATGAATCTCACAAATATATTTCACTTGATTTCTTTCCTCCTTCCTTACCACACCCCCAACTTAGGCTTTTGGCCTAAGCTGGATATTCATACAAACAAATACTTCAAAAGGATTTTTTTTTGAGAGAAAGGAATGATATTTTTAGGGAAAGAGGTTTCAACAAGTTTTGGAAGAAACGGAATAGTGCCAAAATGGGTGCACACCCTTACAAGGTAGTCACGATATAATATGATAAATGGTCTTGCTATTAAAATATGTGCATAAGGTCATTTATGGCATTCACCAATTTTAAACAATTAGACTAACAAGGAAAATTCAAGATATCCACCTATAAGATTTTCAGGTAAACCTTACAACACATGACACTTCAAACAGAATTATTGGGCATAAGTCTACAAATTTAAGCTTTCATGCAATGGTCATTGAAAGTTCTACTATTGATAGAAAACAAGTCACAATCACATGCTAGAAGTCATGCAAGAATCATGCAATTTGAATTACCTCATTGAACCTACACAAACACACTTCTCATCAAAAACCCTATCCAAGACATCGATACTGATCTTGATCGATACACAAATATTCACCATAAGTCTGCAAGATTTTCAATCATCAAGTCACAAGCATTTCTAGTCAAGAGTGAAAAAGAACAAACCATCACAAAATTAAAACAAAAGGTATACTATTAAACCAAAATACAAAGTTACTATTTAATACTACCAGAATGAAAAACTAAACAACTATATACAACAAAAAAGGGTTGGGCACTAGAAAGCACCCTAACCCCATCAAAAAAGAAAGTAACGTTATTGCAATTGCAAAATGAAATAAAGGACATAAAAGTAAGGATAGGATAATGATCCCCCTATAAGTCTAGGCCTAACGACAACTTTGACTATGTGGCTCAAAGAGCATCATCAACTAGGGCATCAGCACTTGGTGCATCAAGATGAGGAGTAGGGTGTGGAGGATGGGTCCCACTTAAACCAACAGAGGATTTCTCCCAGAGAGAGCAATCCATAGTTGACAACACAAACATATCATCTAAGTCTACCAAGTCTGCATAAGTGTCGTTATTCATTTGTATCTCTCAGAAATTCTTCCTCATTAATCTATGAAGTGTTGAGTCCTCATTAGCAATCAGAAGTAATCTCTGAGTTGAAGCAGGTGTCTCACCCACTATTGGTACTGAAAGAGGCTCGATCGTCGAAGCATCAAGTAGGGGTGCCTTGCCCCATAGCATAGAAATGTTAGTGGACTTTAGCTCATTGACCTCTTTCTTCAAAGTAGAAACATCAGCCTTCAAGGTGGTCACCTTAGTTGAAGCACTCTAAAACTCAGTCACTCTCCTCAACCCGAGCAGTAAGGGTGTCTAATCTCTGCCTGTGGATAGTCAATAGGGTGTGTCAATTCACTAACTCAGCCTGAAGAGGGGTAATAAATGCCTCAATGGCTACGACAATAATGGTAGAAACCTCTCTCTCAAGACAAGTGACTCTAAAATAGTTTGAATAGACATGGTTGATGATCTGATAAATTAAGTCCTAAGTCAATGCAGGTTAGGATGTTGAGGGAGGCCCATTAGAAGATGAGGGAATAGAAATACCTAACGACTCTATAGTAGGAGTGGGATGTTTATAATCAGCCTCGAATGTAGTAGGATCAACCACCAGAGTAGTGTCAACCGATGGCGACTTCTTCCTAGCCGCATCATCTTTCAAATAGTTTGAATCAACTTGTCGAATATTATTGGATAAGGTTGGGGTAACTCGAATATTAGTAGCCTTGAAAATTGGACCCTAACCAACTGGCACAAATGTGTAATCAACACCGGGAACGATAACGAAGATTGCTGCTGCCTTGCCCCCAGGAACATCTCCTCAATAATAATGAAGCCCAAATCTAGATCCTCTCTAGCAATATGATGAACCGTAAAGAAAAAAAAGCCTAAAAATGCTGGAGGATCTACTAAATTTGTGATTGCATCAATGTGCTACTCATAAACCCGAACTAGTATTTAAACATGACGTTTGAATTCTTCTTCTTGATCTCAACTTCAATCAAAATACATAGGGGTGTAATGTCAGCCAACATTAGGGCAAGACACACCCCTCGAATCATCAAGAGGATATTTCATCCTATTAGTGTCTAAATGTATGTTCCTCACCACACAATAAAGTGCCTAATTAATTGGAGCATCCACACACTGAACCATCTCCCCCTGGGCTTCAACCGTTTCAACTGGCTTGTAAATAACTCCCTTTCTCTTATTTGGGAGAACCCATACGTATGGTACATAGAACTCTCATACCTAAGTATGAATATACGGTGCCCTTGCTTAGGTGAACCTCTCAAATCCATGAGACTGGATAGTATATCAAATAGACGAATTCCTATCTCTAACCATGTTATTAGATACCCTTTTTACTTCAATTATGGTCCTCAACCCAATAATTTTCAATTTGCTCAGAGATGGTGGAGAAACTAATAATACTACCTGAGGAAAAGCATTGTCCAATGGATCATGGATGGCCTTGGTGTGCATTTTATTACACCTTCTTTAGGCTTCTTGAGAATCAGTTGCAGACCTATGGACTAAAGTGGGGACCCGCTAAATATACTCCTCGCCTCTTAGTCTTTGAGAAATCGATAAAATCGTTGTCTAAATAAGTTTCCTCGAGTAGAATCTTCATAAATTTCCTTTTTCCTTTCTTGTCGAAAAGTGCAACAACCTTTTTTTCCTTTTCACTCACACGCGTAGATGTGCGTTGAGTGGGTTGAGGTCTTTCACTTGATTCTGATATAATAATCCCTCTTTGACTTTTTCAGGGTGGAGAATCCTTTTGGAAAAGTTCTGTGAGTTATTGGAATCTTTGGACGGGCCATACTTGCATTGCACAACATCCCAAAACATAGATTGGGTGAAGGGATGGTTAAAAATAATTCAAAAGAAAACTCAGAGATTAACTTATCTTGAGACTCACCAACTAAGTCTGTGAGTCTCCAAATAGGTTCTGTGAGCAAATTTGGGCTCGCCAAGCGGGTCTAGAAAAACTAACCAAAAGTCGGGTAACAACAACGAGATACACAATGAGTCGATGAGTTACTAAAGCCATTCGATGAGCTGCAAAAGCTTGAAAAAATTGATAACAATTATTAGAATTTTTCACGAATAAACAGTGGGAAATATTCTAAGACGTCGAGCCAAGAAGTTACCTTGGTGTGCTCGGCTGAGCTTATTGAACAAGTCTTTTTCTGCCCTTTAATAGAAATTTCAAAATTTGACTCGACAACAAATCAATGATAATTTTCAAAACACAATTGGTCCACAATTAGGGATACCCAACACATAAAATTACTCAGGGTAGTCAAACATCCCCTCAATCTATACAATAACTAACTAATGACTATTTTTCCTTAAGAATGACATCACCCAATCCATGATTAGGTGAATTCAAGCCATTTCATATTAGACTACACCCATAAAATATATATACAAGCCCACAATTTATTAATATACAATTTCAATTGAAACAAGTCCGACATGCACAAAATTAAACCCACACACATGATTCAAAATTTCTAAACTATAGAAAGACCATTTCAACATAATCAACATTATCAACCATACAAGAACAAGGCAAAGCAAGTGGGATTAATAATTCTATCATCATCATCATGCTAAAGCATAAGAATTAAAAGTTAACAACAAACAACCAAACATTAGATTGCATAGGAGAGAGAAATAAAGGAAGGGGTTTGACATGTGAGAATCCATGAAAAAACACAACCCAACAAAGTAAAATGAAGATAAAAATTAAAAGAAACTATATATGAGTATTTATAGGAAATCTAAGTAGAAGAGTAGTCTAGGAAATTTGAAAGATCATCATCTAAATGGTCAAACGACGCTTGGACTTTCAAGAGATGACCCTTTCATCAAGTAGTGACTAATGTTGCCGACCACTTTGGCGACTCTCTGAAGGAGCTTAAGCTCGCCGACAAGGTATTCTCTAAATAGTAGACATGAATTTCTACTGGGCAAGCTTGATCAGTCAAGGATTTTGACTCATTTAGGGTTTAATATTAAAAGTTTTAGTGTTCTCAATACCTGTTTTATGTTCTAAACTGATGTTAGATTACTAATTTGTAACAATGAAGGCAAAAGACAAAGGCAAGGACATAATTGGCAAAAAGGAGCGAAAAAGCTGAAGAAAAGCAAGGTTGATGATCGCCAAAGCCATTGCGCGAGTCGGCGTGTGGCTCTTAAGCTCACAAAAATTTACAACAAGCCAACCTATGGAAAAATCCAACTCGATGAGGAGATGGGTGTTTCAGTGAAGCGCCGAATGGATCGGCAATAAAGACTTGGATTGCCTAAAGTCACAGAAGGGAAGTAGTAAAAAGCTAATCTAAGAAGGCGATGGAAAGGAGCACTCAACGAAACACCTACCTGGTCGGTGAAGCCCAACTTATTTCACTGAGTGGCTTCGTAGCTGAAAATTAGGGAACATATCTATGCAATTTTCAAAAGAAGAAAAAGTAGTTAAAGTTTTGGAGAGTTCCCACATTGTCCAGTTTTGGGTTTTTAATCCCTAACATTGTTCTTCAACTTTTTGAGTAGAGAATTAGGGTTTATTTGATTCGGAATTCAATTTGAATGTTTTGAAGGCTTGTGGATTGTTGCCCAAGTTGATGGAAAACATAGTTGGTAACAATTTCTTTCTATTTATTATGTGTTGCTAAAACCCCCATTCTTGGGGGTGTGATTATGTGATTGAATGCTTCAATTAGCTTATGGGTATTAGTATTATTGATTTTAATGTTGATTTGAAGTGGCTTCATTTGGTAAGTGAGTTTTAACTGATGAACTGTAGTTGCAAATGCAATTCTAGCCTGGCATTCTAAGCTTGCTTGAGAAAAAGGTTTTAAAGTTATGACTATTGATTGATGATTGTAGTGATTGGTTATTTGTAGAAATAGTTTGAGAAAGTGGGTATAATTCTAATTCCAGAAATCTAGCTTGAAAAAGTAAATTAATTGAGGTATTAGGCTATTTAGAAGTGTTAGTCTTGTCGAAGTTTGAGAAAACTCTCTAGATTCGTGATTGTTGATTGAGAAATGGCTATTACACCTAAAGTCTAGCATACATGCTAAGATTCAATGACTTTTAGTAAATAATAATCACCCATTAAGTGAAATCGGCATTCAATTGATCACACTACCGAGACCACTACTTGTTTAATTCCGACTGTTCATCGCTGTTAACCGTTCACTCAAATAATCCCTCTATTTGACATTAATTTTCAAGACCTTGCCATTTCCATTATTGTTTCAAAAATGTCTATACCTACAAATGATTGGAACAGTAATTCACTTCATAATTGAATTCTTTACCGTATAGCTCCGTGTTGGATCGACCCCAACTCATAGTTGGGTTTATACTTGATTGCGACTGCCTACACTTAGAATCGGTTGAAGTGTATTTAAGCATTATCAAAAATGGCGCCCCCGCTAGGGAGTGGTGTTTAGAATTCTTTTAGTGAAGTTTAGTAACGATCTAATCTTGTTGTAGTCTAATCAATATTTTTTTGTTTGTTCGTTGTTGGCTTCTCTGAAACAGGTGAAGAGATGAGTGTTAACGGGAGCAATGCTAACAACCTTGGACACAATGATGACATCGGTAATTTGCATGATGTCAATATTGATCATGTCACGCCCCAAGGCTACCCCCTTGGCGTAAATACGGGACCTAGGATCACGAATGACCCCAAGCTAACCTAAGGTGGCATATCATAACATACTAAGATAAACTAAAATGAGAAATACTGTGTGGAAGCTTAAAATCCATAATATAAAGTAAATTAGGGAATACCCAATACTATCTAAATATATATATATATATATATATATATATATACTATGAGTTTAATAACAACTGGAAGATCAAACTCAAAGCTAAAACTGAATCTAACTATATTTGAAACAAGCTTGTAACTGACTAGAGAAACTAGGACATGCCCCCAACAAACTCTAGCAAAACTGAAAAACTAAATGAAAAGACTATAGTGTAAAGCATGTCTATTGTCCTCGAAGAATGAGGACTCACCCTGATGCTGTTGAATACAGATCAAGAACCGATCTACATGTGATCTGAATGCTGAGGACCTGAACCTTCATCACAAGAAGATATAGCAGAGAGTATGCGTCAGTACATGAAAGGTACTGAGCACGCATGATATAATAAAGCTGAACAATATATACATAACTGAACAAAGCATATTGATCAATGATATAAGATGAACATGAAGAGTATATTGAACATACTGAACATGAACTAAACGGAATACAATGACCAAGTTCATAACATACTGAAACTGAAACATAACTGGTAACCTAGTCAATGCACTAGAATTTGACTGTGGGAGATACTATTAAAAGACATAAAACCACGTGAGCTAAATGTGGAGTTTGATGTATACGCTTCATCGAGAGGACCCAATATACCTTGCCAAGGGTATAAAGGCATGACTTGCATGATCAGTAAATCTAATGCCCACGGAAGGGACTTAACCTATGGGGGCATGTAGTTCTGGGACTATGAGGGTGACTGACCCTAGTCAAACTGGTATTAAGCCTACTCCCAACTAGAATGTGTACAATAAAACACAAATGAAATAAACTGAATATCTCAAGATTATTACATGCTAACGAAAAATGAAACTTTAAGTACTTGAAATGAAAAATTTGTAAACTGAAGCATGTATATATGTATAAACTAACCTAGTATGTGTAATTCATGAAGTAAACAAATCTACACAACTAGGGTTCTCAATTTCGTGCAAGAATTAAGAAACATAGTTATGATAATATAATGTTCTTATTAGGATTAATCTAACAACTAAATAACAACAATAATCTAAAGTTCTAGAAACTCTAAGTCTAAACATAATGAAGGGAATCAAGAATCTGACTAAATTCTAGGGACCTAATAGGTGGAAGCAACCCAGTGGTGAAATTTCACATGCCTAGTGACGAATTTCACAGATATATCTTTCGATTTCAAGGCTACAACTGAAGAAAAACCTTTGTGCTCTTCTTGAGGATGCTAACGCCTAAATTCTCTTCGTTTTGCTCTAGTTTTGGTGAAATTAGGTGAATGATCAATTAGGGTAAGTTCTGATTAAGTTACTAGGCTCAAACTGACCAAACCTACGTAGTTTAGGAGTTAATTGACGTATTTTAGGTGTCCAACACATAGGGGAATAGACCCAAATGACTCAACTTAAAATTTGGCGGGCCTGACCATGCATGCAATGATGGGCCGTCACTAGGACAATGGACTATCGTATGGGTGGTGGTTCTTGTTCCAGCGACGACTGGTTCTTGGCCCTTCCCTCTACGATCCACTTCACGAACCATGTGAAGGATCATGGACCATAAAGGTACTCGTGGTCCTTTACTTGGGCTAAGGGCCTACTAGCTTGGCTTCACGGAAGACACCACGGCCCGTGAAGGGCCCCGTGGTCTGGTGTCTAAGCTTGATGGGTTCTGCTTGGCTTACACGAGCATCCCAATGGATTGTGTGGTAGTCCAGGGCCCATGAAGGGTCCCGTGGTCAACCATTTCTGGGCTGATTGTGAATCCACTGACAGGTCGACGGACCGTGGTTCCATTTATGGTCCGTGAACCATATCGTGGTTCACCCCTTTTCTAGTATTCAGGTCTGTCCTGAGGTGTTACATATCAATTAGGAAGTGCAGGTCTATTCAATTTCCCCAATTAGGGGTAATGCGGTGTTTCACGTGACTAGCATGATGTTGCAGCTGTTACAAACGAAGGGACTAGTCGAAAGTTTGGCTCATGAGGGTCCTTATGATCAGATGCGGAACATTGTGGAGATGTGTGGTCCATTTTCCTTCAAGAATATCACTCAAGAGTTGGTTCGCTTTTATTTTTTTCCCTTTTCTGTAATGTGAGAGGCAACGAACAGTTGGCCCAGCTGCCAAGAGATCAGTTACTTCTTGGGAGGAGCTAACAGAGGCATTCTACAAAAGTTTTTTCCCTCCCTCAAAGATATTCAAGTTGAGGGATATTATTCAGAACTTTGAGCATGTTGTTGGTGAACATATCCATGAGACATGGCTGAGATTCCAAAAGTTGCTCTCCAATATCCAACTTAAGGGCTACCGGATAATGTGTTGCAACAATACTTTTATCAAATCCTGGACATGGTCAACAAAGGTGTGGCAGATCAATTGATTCTAAGAAGAATTATGAGACAACCACTCGATATATCATCATGCCTTATTGATGAGATAACAGAGATAAACCATGCATGATATACTATAGACGATCATATGTCTCATTTGAATTGTGGGCTGACAAAAGAATAAATGGAAAAGAATCAGGAGCGTGATGAAAACATCGCTAAAATGATAACACAAATGGACATATTGACAAAACATGTCATGGGAAGTGGTCCTAAAGATAAAAATTTGGTTGGAATTGGTGGAGTTAACCCAGATGAAGCACAACTTGAGGTGATGTACAATGAAAAAGTACATTTCTTGACAAACCTATGAGGGGTTTCTCGTCCGAACTATCCAAGATTGGGCTGAAATCAAGGTTGAAAAAGTGATCGCAATGATGGTTGGAGAAACTAATATAGTGAATAGCATGACCATGGTACGAATTGGAGGGAGGGGGATGGCGACAAAGATCACTATGTACCCCTGCACGAGCGTTAAAAAGTCAAAAGACCAAAGGGCTGATCATGAAAATTTCTGCAGAAAAGATATGCTTGCGCATATTCTCAACAAAGTGGAAGGATCAAACAGGGTGCTATAGGAAATGAAAGATGATGCCTCTTCTCTGAACCAAACGGTTACTTCACACTCTGTGTCTCTGAAGAAGCTGGTAACACAGATGGGTCAAATCAGTAACATCTTGGATTCAAAATGGGGCAAAGCAGTAGATTCATGTAGTTGCAGGTGCCAATTGACGACGGCCAACCACGGGCCGTGGTTGGAACCACAGACCATAGGTGGGTCTATGGCTAGTCAGACCAACTAAGACTCAGGCCCAAGAACCACAGCCTGACCAACGGACCATCGATCAGATCATGTCCGTGATTAGGGGTCCGTAGGTCAGGTCCCAAAATCCCCAAAATCTCTCAAGTTAGAGACGGATCATAGGTCAGACAATGGTTTATCGATTAGGGGCACATAGGTCTTTTTCGATTTTAATTCAATTGAAGTGTTGTCCTTTTCACCAAGCCTAGGGCACCTATATAAGTAATTTTAACCACAAAATTCCCCCATTCAAGTCATTATTTCCAAAACCCAAAAGAAATCCCAAGTTCTTCCTCTCAAATATTCTCTCTATAAAAAGTGGAAGAACAAGGAATAGTTGAAGCTAGGGTCAAGTTCAAGTTTCCATTCCTCAAGAATTCGTGGGCTTTGTGATTAAGGTATGATGGCTATTCATCCATGGAGCCCCTAGAATTCCCCAATTTAGAAGTATAATTCCCCAATTCTAGATAGGGTTTCTTCTAAAAGTGTGGGTATTGATGAATGTTGATCCAAATGAGTGGATTATGATTGTTTATGCTTGAATTTAATAGAATCAATGATTTTAGAACGAATTTTGATGTTCCAATGCCTAACCCATGATTCTAAGATGAATTTGATGTATGTGGGTTTCACTCCATGAAAAGGGGAAATTGAGGATTTAGATGTATTCATATAGGATTGATATGGTACATTATAGATTACTTGAGATTAAAGCATGCATGATGAATTATTATTCTAATTGTCTTGAGTTTGAGGCATATATGATGTTGATTATTAGATCTTTGAGAGTAAAGTTTTAGCATGAATTATTGATGATTAGATAAGATTGTTGTTGAAGGTGTTTACCCACACGATTTTCTTACATATGAATGAATGTCAAAGGTTGTCTCAAATTGAATAATTCTAGGTTGTTAGGATTGATCACCCAAAATTAATCTAGAGTAAAAGACTAAGTAATTGATGGGGATAGAGGCGACTACCCTTGACCTCTATATGAGAAGGATATTAGGTGATTTCCCATACTCATTAAAATTGAACAAGAGGCGACTCCCCACATTCCTAGTATGATGATTGGACATGGAGGTGAGTACCCATGATCCTTATAGAATGATGTGGTGGTGAGTACCCGTGTCATATGATGTTGGTCATGGAGGTGAGTACCTATGATCCTAAAGTAAGCAAGACAATAGGTGAATACCCATTAGCCTTTGTAGTTACGGAAAGAGGTGAATCCCCATGTCTTTGAAAGTAAGCGTGAATAATTATGTCATGAAAAATGAATAGCTTGGATTGTTGCTTGAGTTGCCTTACCTGATGTAAGTATGACTAGAGGCGGATGACCCAAGTCTTGACTAAGGATAAGTTGATGTTTCTTAAGGAAGCATTCCTCCTTTGTTATGATGATTTATGTACATTAATTATACTTATGACTTATATTGTCTAACTTTTATGTTTGTGATGATGTTTATGCAAGCTATCATATTTAGTACATGTTAGTACTAACGCATACTATTGCCTACATTTCTTATCCAAATGTAGGGTCCGACAATATTGACTCTCACCCCCGTGGCTAGGATCATAGTAGAGCAAGATATGAAGATTCGTGAGTCCTCATAGTGTTTGAGGATTTGACCATCATTTCCCTTATGTCTTTCATTTTATGTTTTGAATATTATTATATGGGTTGTGTCCTAAGAATTCTATTAGTTTAGATGGTTTGAGACAAAGTGTGTTAGACTTCCGCTTCGTTCTATAAAGAATTTTATTGTGTTGAAAATGTTTTAAATTTTTGCTCTTTTTCTATTACTTTATGTTATGATATGCGAAGTGGCTTGTATGAGGCCTCTCGGGGTCTTGTACACCTTATTTCATCTAGAGGTACCCATGGGTTGTGTCAAACTTTGTAATCAGAGCATAAGGTTTAAAATGGCTCTAGGATGTCTCAAAACCATGTCAAGTAGAGTCTTGTTCATAAGGGTGAAGCGCACTACATTTCTGAATAAGAGGCTACTAGATACTTATGAAGCTTCCCTTCTTTCTTCAATCTAAGTCATGTGATAGATTTTAACTCTATAAAGTCTCTCTCGAAATCCTTACCCGATGGTTTACAGGATATGACTATTAGAAGGGCAGCTAGAAGGATTGAGGATGACAATGCTGATCAAAAAGCTCCTCCTCAAGCTCTGAGTAGCCGATAATGTAACTAACTTGGAGTTAAGAACGACTTTTCAAGTGTTGTCTCAAGCCATGACAGCCCAAGCTAATAGAAAGGTGGTAGTCCCCATGAACCCAAATGTAGGTACAACGGTATCTAGAGTGAAGGATTTCACAAGGATGTACCCTCTGGATATTTATAGTTCCAAGGTTGAGGAAGATCCTCAAGCGTTTATCGATGAGGTCTATAAGGTACTTGCTATCAGGGGAGTGACTCCGGTGGAAAAGGCAGAATTGGCCGCTTATCAACTCAAAGGAGTTGCACATATTTGGTTCAACTAATGGAAAGAGGCAAGACTGGTAGAAGCGGGTCCTATAGAATAGGAAAGGTTCAAATCTTATTTTCTTGATAGATTCTTCCCTCTTCAGATGAGAGAAGCCAAGGTGCTTAAGTTCATTAATCCTCAGCAAGGAAATATAAGTGTGAGGGAATATGCTTTGAGGTTCACTCAATTGTCAAAATATGCTCCTTTTATAGTGGCAGATCGTAGGGCTAAGGTGAGTAGCTTCGTGTTGGGTGTGTCCGACATGGTGGTCAAAGAATGTCGTACCTCTATGCTTGTCCACTACACAGACATTTCTCGTCTTATGGTGCATGCCCAACCAATTGAAGAGGAAAAGCTTAAGGAAAGGTCTAGAGAAACAAAGAGGGAAAGAATGGATGATGGTAACTTCTTGTATTCTAGGTCCAGTGTATGGTGTCTTTCAAGGTTTCAGAAAAAGTTCTTAGGGCAAGGTTCTTCTTATGTTCCTACAAGGCCTAACAATTAAAGGGTTTGTAACCCTAAACCTCAAAGGGATGGTAGTAGGTCCTTGTTGCCTACTTGTGCTAAGTGTCGAAGAAATCATGAGGGTACGTGTCTAGTGGGTTCCAATGCTTGCTTTTGTTGTGGTAAGATGGATCACAAGATAAGGAATTATCCTTTGGTTGCTAAGAATGAAGGAGATAGTCGTTGTAGGGCAATACAATCCAAGTTGTTCGGGTGTGAATAATTCTAAGAAAAACCGATTCTAAGCACTCCATACTAGAGGTGAACAAGAGCATTCTCCTAATGTGGTTACCTATATGTCGCAAGTTTTCCAACTAGATTCTTAGGTTTTACTTTATCCCAGTGATACTTTGTCTTTTGTTATGCCATATGTGGCTATAAGATTTGATATGCTTCCCGATGTGTTGTTAGAACCTTTTTCTATCTCCACACCTGTTGGTGATTATGTTCTGGCTAAGAGGGTCTATAGAAGATGTCCCGTCTCCTTGTCCCATAGAGTTACTCTTACTTACTTGGTAGAGCTTGATATAATAGATTTTGATATTATCATCAATATGGATTGGGTGCACTCTTGTTTTGCTTCTATTGGTTGTAAAATCCATGTAGTAAGGTTTCAGTTCCTAGATGAACATATCCTAGAGTGGAAGGTGGAAAATTCTATACCTAAGGGTCAGTTTGTTTCCTATCTTAAAGCTAGAAAGATGATCTCTAAGGGTTGTGTTTACCATATAGTTAGGGAGAGGGATATAGATTCCAAAACCCCTAATCTTGAGTTGGTACCCATTGTGGATAAGTTCTTGGAAGTGTTCCCAGATAATGTACCCGTATTCCTCCAGAAGGGAAATAAATTTTGGAATTGACCTTCTCTCATATACGCAACCTATTTCTATTAATCCTTATAGAATGGCTCCGATAGAACTTAAGGAGTTGAAAGACTAATTAAAAGATTGGTTGGATAAGGGTTGCATTCCACCGAGTATCTCTCCATGGGGTGCTCCGGTCCAGTTTGTTAGAAAGAAAGATGGTTCACTTCGTGTGTGTATTGACTATCAACAATTGAACAAGGATACCATTAAGAACAAGTATCCTCTTCCAAGAATAGATGCTTTCTTTGACCAACTTCATGGGGCAAGGTATTTCTCTAAGATTGATTGCTGATCGTGTTATCACCAATTGAGGGTGAAAGAGGAAGATATTTTGAAAATGACTTTTAGAACTCGATATGGTCATTTTGAGTTTTTGGTTATGTACTTTGGTTTGACTAATGCTCCGGCAGAATTTATGGATTTGATGAATAAGGTGTTTAGACAATACCTAAATATGTTCCTAATTGTATTCATTGATGATAGTTTGATTTATTCAATAAATGAGGATGATCACACTAATCATTTGAAGATTTTATTGCAAATCCTTAAGGAATAACAACTCTTTGCGAAGTTTAGAACATGTGATCTTTGGCTAAGGTCTGTGGCTTCTCTAGGTCACATTGTTTCGAGTAAGGGTATTGAGGTAGATCCTATTAAGACTGATGTGGTCAAGAGTTGACCTAGACCTCTATCTCTGAGAGACATTAGAAGCTTCTTGGGTTTGGCCGGTTACTATAGAAGGTTTGTTGAGGGGTTTTATACGGTTGCCTCTCCATTGATGGCGTTGAGTCAAATGAAAGCTAAGTTCATATGGTCCGAGGCTTGCATAAAAGTTTAAAGAGTTAAAAGATAGACTTACCTCTGCTCCGGTGTTGACTTTACCGGAAGGTATAGACGGCGTTGTTTATTGTGATGCCTCTAGAATTGGGTTAGGATGTGTTCTTATGAAAAATGGTAAAGTTATTGCCTATGCTTCAAGACTAATTTAGTTCCACGAGAAGAATTATCCTACCCATAACCTCGAATTAGCAGCGATTGTATTTTCCATAATGATTTGGAGGCATTATTTGTATGGTGTTCATGTGGGTGTTTTTACCAACCACAAGAGTTTGGAATATGTGCTTACCCAAAAAGGATTTAAATCTTCGCCAAAGAAGGTTGCTTGAGTTATTAAATGATTATGATTTGAGTTTTCTCTGTCACTCCGGTAAAGTAAATATGGTGGTGAATGCTCTTAGTCGCTTATCCATTTAGTGTTGCACATGTTGATGATGCTAAAAAAGAGTTGGGTCGAGATGTTCATAGGTTGGCCCAGCTGGGAGTTCAGGTAGTAGACTATACCAAGGATGGTGTTATGGTCCCCAATATTTTAGAATCGTCTTTTGTGATGGATGTGAAGGACAAACAATGTCTTGATCTGACCTTATTGAATTGAAAGAAGTTGTGCTTAATATGTCTGTTGAGGCTTTCTCCCAAGGGGGAGATAGTGTCCTAAGCTATTAAGGTCGTTTGTGTGTTTCGAATGTTGATGATCTAAGGGAACAAATCTTGTCAGAAGTCTATAGTTCTCGTTATTTCATTCACTCGGGAGCCACCAATATGTACCGTTATTTATGAGAGATCTATTGGTGGAATGGGATGAAGAATGATATTGCAGGATTTGTGGCTAAATGTCCTAAGTGCAAACAAGTGAAAGTTGAGCATCTGAAACTAGGAGGTTTATCCCAAGACATTAGCATTCCTACTTGGAAATTGGAATATTTGAATATGGACTTCATAGTAGGGTTTCCACACACTTGGCAACAACATGATTCGATTTGGGTTATAGTAGACTGAATGACAAAATCGACCCATTTCAATCCCTTCAAGGTTTCCTATTCGGCTAAAGATTATGCAAACTTGTATTGAGGGAATGGTAAGGTTGCACGGAGTGCCTTGTCCATTATCTCCGATAGAGGTGCTCAGTTTACTTCTCAGTTTTAAAAGTCTTTCCAAAAAGGTCTTGGCATTAAAGTTAAGCTTAGGACGACTTTCCATCCACAAACCAATGGGCAAGCAGAGCAAACTATCCAAACATTGGAGGACATGTTAAAGGGTTATGTGATTGACTTCAGGTAAATGTGGATGACCACTTGCCATTAATTGAGTTTGCTGATAACAATAGCTACCATTCTAGTATTAGTATGGCTACATTTGAGGCACTTTATGGTAAGAGGTGTAGGTCTCCTATAGGTTGGTTTAAGGTGGGTGAGGTTACTTTAATAGGACCGGAGTTAGATCATGAGGCTATAGAGAAGGTTTGACTCATTAGAGAGAGGTTGAGAACGGCCCAAAGTCAACAAAAGTCTTATGCCGATGTAAGAAGGAGAGACCTTGAATTTTATGTGCATGATTGGGTTTACTTGAAAATATTACCCATGAAGGGTGTAATAGGGTTTGGTAATAAAGGGAAACTTAGTCCCCATTTTGTAGGCCCATGTCAAATTTTGAGGCTTGTTAGTAAGGTTGCTTATGAGCTAGATTTGCCAAATGAGTTGGCATCAGTGCATTCGGTTTTCCATGTCTCTATGTTAAAGAAGTGTATTGGAGATCTAACATTCATAGTTCCTATCGAAGGTTTGGGAGTGAAAGAGAATCTTTCTTATGAAGAAGTTCCAGTTGAGATCTTAGACAGGCGAGTTAAGAAATTGAGGAAAAAAGAGGTTCCTTCCATAAAAGTGTTATGGAGGAATCATTTAGTTAAGGGTGCTACTTGGGAGGCCGAGGCCGATATGATGTCCCAATATCCTCAATATATTTCCATCTCCTCCTACTCTAGCTTGACGTAATAAATTTCCTCATGGTTGCTCTTTGTTGTAATGTCATGTGTGTAAAGATAATTCCATGATTTCCTTATGTTAATCATGTTCATGAAAAACTTGTGTTTTGAAAGAATAATTAGTTTATAAGATTGATTTTCCTCATGTTGTAGTGCATTGTGTATGAGTTGCCTATAGACTTCATGAGATGGATTGATTTAACATGCCTTAACTTGGAGTTAAGGATTCCTCCTTGGATACATGTTATGAGTGTTGATTGCATATAGGCTCCATGCGATTATGTTTAGAATGCTTTTAGCTTGGAGATGGTAGTTCCTCCTTGATTATCAAAAATCTTGAAAGTTCATGTATATTGGGTTGCTAGATGTAGTTCCTACCTTCCATATGATGCATTTGAGTATGTTTAGCTTAGTGTTGATGTTTCCTCCTTGGTTGTGTGCATTTTGATGAGTTGCATGCATGATGGGCTGCTAGTATTGAGTCTTTTCTGCTGAAAGGTGTCTTGATCTCCATTCGAGGACGAATGTTCCCAAGGGGGAGATAATGTAACACCTAGGAAGTTGCAGGTTCCAATCGATGGCGGCCAACCATTGGTCGTGGTTGGAACCATGGATCGTAGGAGGGTCCGTGGTTGGTCACCCCAACTAAGACTCATGCCTAAGAACCAGAGCTTGACCAATGAACCATTGGTTAGACCACAGTCCATTGTTAGGGGTCAATAGATCAGGGCCCCAAACCCCAAAATCTCTTAAGTTAGCGACAGATCACCAAGACGTACCGTAGGTCAGACCACGGTCCATCGATCAGGGGTCCGTGGTTCGTTGCTGACTGTTAATTTTTAGGGGCACATGGGTATTTACTGGTTTTAATTAAATTGAAGTGGTGTTATTTTTCCCAAGCCTAGGATACCTATATAAGTACTTTTAACCCCCAAATTCCCCTATCCAAGTCATTATTTATCTAAAAAATATCTCAAGTTCTTCCTCTGAAATATTCTCTCTCTAGAAAGTGGAATAAGAAGGAAGAGTTGAAACTAGGGTCATGTTCAAGTCACCATTCCACAAGAATTTGTGGGATTTGTGATTAAGATGTGATGGCTTTTCATCCATGGAGCCCCTAGAATTCCCTAATTTAGTAGTATAATTTTCCCAATTCTAGTTAGGGTTTCTTCTAAAAGTTTGGGCATTGATTAATGTTGATCTAAATCAGTAGATGATGATTGTTTATGCTTGAATTGAGTAGAATCAATTATTTCAGAATGAATTTGTACGTACCCATGCCTAACCCATGATTCTAAGATGAATTTGATGTATGTGGGTTTTATTCCATGAAAAGGGGAAATTGAGAATTTAGATGTATTCATATAGGATTTATACGGTACATTATAGATTGCTTGAGATTGAAGCATGTATGATGAATTATGATTAAAATTATCTTGAGATTGAGGCAGATATGATTTATTGTTATTATTAGAGATTGAGGCAGATATGATGTATTGTTATTATTAGTGCTTTGAGAGTAGAGCTTAAGCATGAATTGTTGATGTTAGATAGGATTGTTGTGGATGGTGTTTACCCACATGATTTCATTATGTATGAATCAATGTGAGAGGTTTTGTCACATTAAATGATTCTAGGTTTAAAAGATTGCTCACCCAAAATAAATCTAGACTAAAAGACTAAGTAATTGATCAAGCTAGAAGCGACTACCCTTGACCTCCATATGAGAAGGATATGAGGTGATTTCCCATACTCCTTATAATTAAACAAGAGGCAACTCCCCACGTTCCTATTATGATGATTGGACATGTAGACGAGTACCCATGATCCTTATAGAATGATGTGGAGGTGAGTACCCATGATCCTAAAGTAAGCAAGGTAAAAAGGCGAATACCCATTAGCCTTTGTAGTTAGGCAAAAAGGAGAATCCTCACGTCTTTAAAAGTAAGCATGAATAATGTAAATTATGTCATAATAAAAGAATATATTGGATTGTTGCTTTAGTTGCTTCAATGACGTAAGTATGACTAGAGGTGGATGACCCAAGTCTTGACTAAGGATAAGTTGAGGTTACTTAAGGAAGCATTCCTCCTTTCTTATGATGATTTGTGTGAATTGATTGTGCTTATCATTTATATTGTCTAACTCATATGTTTATGTTGATGTTTATCCAAGCTATCATATTTAGTATAAGTTTCTACTAACGCATACTCTTGCCTACATTTCTTATCCAAATGTAGATTCTGGCGCTATCGATTCTCACCCTCGTGGCTAGGATCATAGTAGAGCAAGATTTGAAGATTGGTGAGTCCTCATTGTATTCAAGGATTTGACCACCATTTCCCTTATGTCTTTAATTTTATGTTTTGAATATTATTGTATGGGTTGTATCCCAAGAATTCTATTGGTGTAGATGGTTGTGGGACAAAGTGTATTAGACTTCCGATTTATTTTATAAAGACTTTGATTATGTTGAAAATCTTTTAAATTTCTGCTCTTTTTCTATTACTTTATGTTATGGTATGCTAATTGGCTTGTATGAGGCCTCTCGTGGTCTTTACGCCTTGTTACATCTAGGGGGTACCCCTGGGTCGTAACAAAACCTCAGCTCATCTAAACCCAAGGCCAAAAGGGGGTTTACCAAGTGATAACATGGTAAACCCAATGAATGAAGCTTGAAAGTGTGTCTTCATCGTGCCACAACATTAAACAAGGCGCTTCTTGGGAGGCAACTCAAGTTTTTTGTTTTTATTGTTGTTCTTTGAATAACAGGTGTTAGATTTGCAGGTTTAAAATTTGAAGTTTTGGGAAAAGAGCCAATTAGGCGAGCTCAGGTACCATTCGACGACTCACTGAAGAGGTCGGCGAGCTCGATCTGGATCGCCTTTTTGACCAACTAAATGGCTGGAGTTTCGTAATCTTTGGTGGGCAGAAGCACCATTTGGCGCATCGCCGAATGGTCAGCGACAAAAGTTAATATCGATGACTGGGGTGACTGGGGTGTGAACTTAAGAGTTAGAATGGGCCTTAACCGTTTTAAATTCAAAATTCCCTTTCATTTCACATTTTTCGACTCTTGAAATCTTGCAATTCATATCTACATTATATTTTTCTTATATTCTTGCATGGGGATAGATTGCTTAGGGGATTTTTGCATTCTTGTGTATTTGCTCGCTCGCCTATTGTTCGTTTCCATCTACTTTTAAGGTTGCTATCCCTAACTTGGCTTGATATTTCGTAGTTTTAATGCATTCTCGTAATACTGCTTGATCTATTGCATAATTTTATGGATTTAATTGATTTTTAAGTGAGGGCCATTGTATTAGCATGTTAGCTATTGTGTTTTAGCCCATAATTATTAAAATCCATTTAATTTGCTTGAACTTGTGGGTGTCTAGTGGTAATATATTGGGTCGAGTGAGGGTGAGGGTGAAATTTGAGTAACCCAAATCATACCGATCGACTGAATTTGGCCAATGATAGAGTGGGTGACACCATTCTTAAGGGCGAAAGACTGTTATTGGTCATGTTTTGACAAATCAGGTAAGTCTGAGTACCCTGTGTCATTATTGATATGGGTCTAAGTTTAATTACATAGTATAGTGCTTGAATTTAATTATCGTGGTTTGTGGGTTGAAAAATTAAGGTCGGGTTCAAAAAGTTGCATGAGAGACCAAACAACAAGCTTAGTCGAGCTCACCAAATGTCTCGGTATTTCGCCAAGTGACCCTTAATCTCCATTTCATTCTTCATTTATGAAGATTTTCTTCTGTAAGATTCGGTGATATGCCTGAGCTCAGTAGGTCCACTTGGCGGCTCGTTGAATGTCTTTGCGATCGCCCTTTACCAGCCCTAATTTGAGTTTAATATTCTATAACTTTCAGAGAGCCACCTTTAACTCGCCGAATGAGTTTGGTAAATCACTGAAAGGCCCTGGACTTTACCAACTGGTGTTGAATTTTGTGCCATTTTATTATGGTGCATTCAGCGAGCTTGACATAACTCGCCTAATAAGTTCGGCGACTCACCAAACTTGTCGATGAGTTTTCCTGCAAGTTTTAAACTTTGATATTTTGATTGACATTTTTATAATGTAGTGGTTCGTTATGTGTTGTTTTGCAGATATAGCCAGACCCAAAGTTCCACGTAGAAAGAAACCACCCCGAAAGAAAGCACGGGGAATAGAGATTAACGAGGTGCTCCTCCCTCACGAACAATACAGCCTAAACTTCCTCCAATAGTGGGGAAACACACAGACAAAGGAAAATGTCGTACGGAGCCAAGTCTGGCTGAGGATAGATCCGATAGCATGGGCATCTATGACACCCACATCACAATTTCATATTTTGAAGGTAAGGATGTCTCGGGGTCTAGATAGCCTGCATCTGTATACGGGCAGGAGGATAATCAGACTTTACATAGGAGGTGAGCTGAGCTGCGCTCTAAAGTTCTACATGACTCGGCTAGAATACCGATGAATCCTACACCTCCTTCACCTCCAGCACAGACGCTTGAGCAGGTACCTCTAGTACACCCAGAATAAGCACCTCCACCTCGCTCGCTAAAGAGACTCAAAGCTACCGGGTTGAGAATAATTTTGGAAGAGAAGCGATTGTCGATAGATGGAGTAGTAAACGGGTATCTAGAAGTGTGGAACACCATCAAGTTCCACAAGTTTTAGAGATTTGCACAGCCTCGAGGCTCATACATACCTTCCTGGGTCTAGGAGTACTATACAGAATATGGGAGGTTTGTGCAAAAAGGGAAGAATAAGGCCAGCTCGTTCGCATCAGTTGATCATGTAGTGGTGCGGGGCAAAAGGGTGAAATGCAGCAACACAAACATTAATGCAGTGATGGGTTGTACGATGAATATGATTTATTTCTTCATGCAACAGATATAAAAGAAGACCCTTGATGACTTAAAAGGGTTCTTAGCGCCTTCGATTTTCGACATCACACCGCCATGGATCGAGTCAGGAGTTGAGATTGAAAAGAAGGATTTGAATATAGCTGGATGCTATAGGTTTGGGTTTATTAGAAGAACAGTGATGCCTTCTTAGAATGAGTCCATACTCCGGCATCCTAAGGCGGCATTGTTGGGATCCATCATTGATCGAGATAGACTGAATCTTGGGCTGATCATTGAGCAAAAGAGGGCCATGAGGTCCAAAAAGAGTCATACCTATCTTTTTTTCCCGGTGTTGATCACAGAGCTATGTCAGCTTTCCCTAGTACCTCTCATGAAAAAGACAGATGTGGAAGTGACTCCCACTTCCTCTAGTGAAATCCAGAGGATTGAGGTCGAGTATACTAGAGACGAGGCTGAGAGAAGGAGAGTTGCGCCGGTGGACATGATGAGTCCACAAATTGTACTTATTTAGGGCCTTATTTCAATAGAAAATGTGTCCTCAAATGCTTATTTTATCTCAATATCTGATGAAAACACGTAAATTTCAGGTATTTGAAGTTTTGAAGGAAAACATGGACACTATTTTGCAAAAAGGAATGAAGAGGCTGAAAAGAACAAAGAAAATGAAGGCCTGAGGATCACCGAGTCCCCTTGGCGAGTCGCCGAAGGGTCTCACTTCGCCTTTTGTTCTACTGTGCTAAGCCCTGAAGGAAAGGATCAAGTCAGCGAAAAAAATGAGCAGTCGGCCCATCGTCAAGATGTTCCGTGAGGCAGTACTATTTCGCCCAATGACCTAGAGCACGATGATACTGAAGGATGGTATAAGACAGTGATGAACTACATCAAAGGGTGAATCGCCGAGTTGATCGGCGATTTTGACTAATGTCACCGAATGATCCGCTACAGCACAGATCTTTAAAAATTATAAGTTATCGTTGAGAGTTTTAGCTTAGTATCAAATTTATAGTGTGAAACAATTAATATAATTTTAGTACTTTTTATTTTTGCTCTGAGTTTGAGAGGGTTTTGAAACTTGAAGAAGAAGTGGGTTTCATCTCCAAGGATTTTGACTTGGGTCTCTTGGATTCTTCATTCTTGGCCTATAACAAGACTCAAATCTTCATACCCATTTGAATGTAAGCTCATTTAGGTATAAATTTCTATCTCTTGATGTGTGGCTAAAAACCCCAATTCTTGGGGTGTGATTTAGCGAATATGGGTTAAGATTGTTGTTGGGTCTTACTTGCAGATAGATTAGATGTAGTTTAATGGTGATTTCATCTAGTAGTTGTGGTTGAATTTAACAAATTTGTAGTTGCAAATACAAGTTTATTTATTTGTTTTCTGTTTGCTCGAGAGAGAGGTTGCGAAACCAAGACTACTAGATTGATGGCCTCTTGAGTGGGTCGACATGAGGTTCAGCTTGAGAGACTGAACCCTAGTCCCATATCCTAACACTCAGCTCGAGAGAGTGAGTGGGGTAAGGTGTAGGTTGGTCTTCATGCGGCAAGTGGGTGTCTGAGAGTAACCCATTTGAAATGGGTAAGTTGCTCGAGAGAGCATTTATTTCCACGTAAAACTTAGCCTAGTCACTATTGCTCTGTAAATTTTCTTTCGAAAGCATGTACCCAACAATTTAAATTAACCCGTATTCTGGTCACATCCCAAGAATCCCTTCTCATTAGTTAGATCTCTTTGTTAATTTCGCTATTTTTTACTCACTAGTGACAAAACCCCCATTGTTAATTGACACTCTGGTATCCCCCTTTAATTTTCAATATTTTTAATCGTTAATGTCTTTAGTAGAACTAAATTTTATTTTTCTATTAATTCTCGAAACCACTCCGTTGGGACTTGACCCCAACTCTTGGTTGGGTTATTATACTATTGCACGATCGTAGACACTTGCATCAGTAGTTGTGTCATTGATTGTGCAAACATCAAAATGGCGCCGCTGCTGGGGAGTGTGTTATTTGAGAATTCTTAGATTAGTAGAATTTTTGTTCATATTAGTTGTAGTCTAGTAACCTAATTTTCAGTTTTGTTTTGGAGTGTTTGTGTTTTTCAACAGCCATATGAGTGTGAACGGTGAAAATAGCTGCCGAGCAAGCCATCTAACGGGTTATGCTTTCCATCGAGATGATATTGATGATATTAATAGTGTATACAACCCTGCCCAAGTGGGTGAGATGGGTGCAATTTGTATGCCACAAGCAGACTGAAGTGCAACATTTGAAGTTACTAGCACAACACTCCATCTTATACATTCAAGAGGCTTATATGGAGGGTTGGAGCATGAAGATTCATATGAACATATATGAAGCTTCATAGAAGTGTCCACCCCTCTATCATTCAAGAATCTATCGCAAGAATTCATACTGCTGCACTTATTTCCATTATCATTAACAGGGGAAGCCCCTAAGTGGTTGGTCGAGCTTCCAAAGAACTCCATCAAGTCATGGGAGGAGTTGGTTACGGCTTTTCATGAAAGATTCTTCCCTCCATCAATAATGATGAAACTAAGAAACGACATTCAAAATTTTAATCAAAAGGAGGGTGAACCAATTCACGAATCATGGACACGATTTAAGACATTTTTGCAAAAATGTCTAACGCATGGACTGCTGAGTGAGTTATTGCTCCAATATTTTTACTGTAGTCTGGATTCGGTTAATAAAGGGATAGCTGATCAGTTGGTGCAAGGAGGAATAATGTTACAATCATTTGAAGTAGCCTCATTCCTCCTAGATGGCATGACTAGGGTAAATCAAGCATGGTACACAAAAGATGACCAAGTTTCCCCACTGTACTTCAAATTAACGCAAAAACAACTCGATAAAGAAAGGGAGAGGGACAAAAACATCAAAAGATGTTGTCTAAAATGGAAGTGATACACGAGCACATGAAGGGGACATATAGAGTATCTTGAGTTGAGGAGGGTTCTCCTTCTGGTTACTTAATACCGGGGGAGAATCAAGGTTGGAACTCCAAAAGAGTTGGGGGGAGAGGTTCTTTATCCAGTTACTTAAGACCGGGGGAGAATCAAAGTTGGAAATCCACAAGATATGAGAAGAGTTTCCACCCACGTTATCAACAACGGGGCATAAATCAAGGTTGGAACCATTATAGGAGTGAAGAAACAAGGAGATATTGCCACGATTGGGCTAAGCAAGATGACCATGAGGAAGACTGTACTCAATTGAGTGAAAGCTCGAAATCAAAAGGGAGCGCAAGTAGTCCTCGGGTAAATGATCTATTGTCACGCATACTTCATAAAGTTGACGGCTCGGATGATTTGCTAAATGGAATGAGAGATGACTTTTCATCACTAAACAGTAAAGTGAATTCTCATACTGATGCCATCAAAACAATAGAAGGTCAAATGAGTCTATTATCAACTCAATTAACATCCAGTCACTAATGGAAGATAATGAAAGAGGGCTGGCTGTGATTACCCATAGTGGAAAGATGGCAAAAGGGAATGGGATGGAGGATCAGAACCCTCGAATGCAAGAAGAGAGCCAGGGTATAGAGGAATGAGAATTGCCTATTCCACAAAACTTTGCCAAAGAACCACAAGAGGATGCAGAGCAACATCTTCAAGCTCCAAAAATCACACACCCTTTACCCAAAATACCTCCACCATTTCGTCAACTGTTGAAAAAGAAGAATGAAGATGAAAAGTTCAAATATTTTTTGTCAATATTCAAGAACATATCAATTAACCTTCCTCTACTGGAAGCATTATTGGAAATGCCGAGATACGCCAAATTCATGAAATGAGTTGGTTACAAAGAAAAGAAGCTTGGAGTAAGAAACGATTGAGGTGCCCCATAATTGCACGACAATTATGGCAAATGAGTCAATCACTAAGAGAGCAGATCTTGGGGCATTCACAATCCTGGGCACAATTGGCATGCTCCAATTCGCTAAAGCTTTATGTGATTTTAAGAGCAAGCATTAACTTGATGCCCTATGCAATATACAACCAACTTGGTTTAGGTAAACCTAAGGCAACCACAATGAGACTCCTTCTAGATGATCGATCAATCAAGCACCCAGTGGGGATACTCTATGACATATTGGTAAAAGTAGATTGGTTCATCTTTCTGGCTAATTTTGTGATTCTAGATTGTGATCGGTGTTGATATTCCCATTATTTTAGGAAGGCCATTCTTAGCTACCGGGAGAGCATTGGTGGATGTCGAAAGCGGGAAATTGAAGTTTTGTGTGAACGAGGATGAGGTGACCTTCAATATCTATAAATCCATGAAGCAACCAAGTAATATCCATGTGGTGTCTACTGAGGATGTTATAGATTAGGCGGTGGCAAGTGTGAGTCATTTAATATGCAAGAGCGAACCCCTTGAATCTGTACTTGCCAATTATGATGAATTCAAAGTTCAAGGCTATGAGGAAGTGGTGGCTACCTTATCAGGGTTAGGAGTATATTCAAGGAATCCAATCAAGTTGGATATCGACCTGAAAAATAGAAAAAGTCCTCCTGCAAAGCCATCAACAGAAGAACCACAGAATCTGGAGTTAAAAGCCCTACCCTCTCATCTCAAATATGCCTTCTTATGAGCCACTAATACTTTACCAGTGATTATCGCAGCCGATTTGCTTGAAAGGCAGCTGAAATTGCTCATTGAAGTATAAAAGCTATTGGATGGACAATAGCTGATATAGTAGGAAGTCCTCCTACCATCTGTACTCACAATATTCAGCTTGACAGTGAATGTAAACCTAGTGTAGAGCATCAACGGAGATTGAACCCTCCAATGCAAGAGGTGGTGAAAAAGGATATCATCTAGTGGCTAGACGCGGGAGTGATCTACCCTATTGCATATAGTAAGTGGGTAATTCCGGTGTGATATGTACCTAAAAAAGGAGGTATAACCGTAGTCCCAAGTGAAAAAGGAAAACTTGTGCCGACAAGACCAGTGACTGGTTGGATAGTATGCATGGATTATTGTAAGCTTAACTCATGGACCGAAAAGGACCACTTCCCAATGCCCTTTATGGACTAGATGCTTGATAAGTTATTAGAAATGGGGTGGTATTTCTTTTTAGATGGGTATTCCGATTACAATCAAATCTCTATCACGTCGGAAGACAAAGAGATAACCACTTTTATCTGCCCCTATGGAATATCTGCATTCAAAATGATGATTCGGGTTGTGTAATGCCCTAGCAACATTCCAGCGTTGCATGTTGTCTATTTTTGCAGATATGGTCGAAGACTCTATGGAGGTATTCATGGATGACTTTTCAGTCGTAGGGGACACGTTGGAGGAATGCTTGATAAACTTAGGACAGGTGCTCCAAAGATGCGTGGATACGAATTTGGTTCTCAATTGGGAAAAATGTCACTTTATAGTAAAGGAAGGTATCGTTCTTGGGCACAAGGTGTCGCAAAAGGGACAAAAATTGAGGTCATTGAGAAATTACCCCCCGCCAAATTCAGTGAAGGGTGTTCGCAGCTTCTTAGGTCATGTAGGTTTCTACCAAAGGTTCATTAAAGACTTCTCAAAGACTGCACACCCACTATGCAAACTCCTAGAGAAGGAAGTGAAGTTCTATTTTTATGATGCTTGTATGGCCGCATTTAAGTGTTTGAAAGAAAAATTAGTATCCACCCCGATTATCGTCTGTCCTGATTGGTCCGAATCTTTTGAAGTAGTCTGTGATGCTGTGGTATGGCATTGGGAGTGGTGTTGGGGCAAAATTGCAACAATCTATTTCACCCAATTTATTACGCAAGCAAAACTCTTAATAGTGCCCAGCAAAATTATACAGTCACTAAACAAGAGTTGCTCGCAGTGGTCTATGCATTTGAAAAGTTCCGGGCATACATGCTAGGCACCAAAGTAATAGTACACACTGATCATGTTGCACTCTGCTAATTGATGGCGAAGAAAGATGCAAAACCAAGATTAATAAGGTGGGTGCTACTATTACAAGAGTTCGATTTTGAGGTTAAAGATTGAAAAGGCTGCAAAAATCAAGTGGCCGACCACTTGTTGAGGTTGGAAGGAAGGGAGGATGCCGGGTGTGAGGTCGAGATAGACGATTCATTTCCCGATGAATAAGTGTTTGCTATATCTCTCAAACCTACACCGTGGTATGCAAATTTTGCAAATTACATTATGAGTGGATTGATGCCGGATGAGCTGACCTTTTACCAACAAAAGAGATTCATGTTTGACGTTAAAAAGTACTTTTGGGATGAACCATACTTGTTTCAAGAATGTGCTGACCATGTTATTAGGAGGTGTGTTCGAGAAGAAGAAGCTGTAGACATTCTCCATTCTTGCCATGCATCTCAGTAGGAGGTCACCATAGTGGTATTCACACTGCCGCTAAAAGTCCTCCAAAGTGGTTATTACTAGTCATCAAGGATGCACATGAATTTGTAAAGAAATGCTCTCAATGTTAGCAGCAAGGTGGTGTGTCTAGAAGGCACGTGTTGCCTCTCACTCCTATTTTGGAAGTCGAGCTATTCGATATATGGAGGATCGATTTCATGGGCCCATTTGTGAGCTCATTTTGAAATAAATATATCTTGGTGGCTGTATATTATGTCTCCAAATGGGTAGAGGCCATCGCACTTCCAAACAACGAAGGAAAAAAGTGTTGTCCAATTTCTAAAACGCTACATCTTTGCTAGATTTGGCACTCCTAGGGCAATCATTAGCGATGAGGGTCTCACTTTTGCAATAGGTGGTTTTCAATGGTACTGAGCAAATATGGGGTGAAACACAAGGTAGCAACCCCATATTATCCCCAAACAAGTGACCGAGTCGAATTGTCAATCAGGAAATCAAAAGCATCCTGCCAAAGTCAATAAATGCCAACAGAACTAACTGGTCTAGGAAAATCGATGATGCATTATGGGCATATCGGACCGCTTACAAAACACCTACCAGTATGTCTCCATATCAGTTGGTTTATGGTAAGGCTTGTCATTTGCCCGTCGAGCTAGAACACAAAGCATTGTGGGCATTAAAAGCTTTAAATTTGGACTGGTCAAAAACTTCAAGGGAGAGGGTAGAGCAGTTGAACGAACTACATGAATTTAGACTCAGATCGTATGAAAGTTCAGCTATCTACAAAGAGAAGATGAAGAAATGACGTGACGCTCGGATACTCAAGCGGGAGTTCAAGGTAGGAGATTGGGTTTTGTTATACAACTCTCAACTTAGACTCTTTCCCGGAAAGCTCAAATCTAAATGGTCTGGACCTTTTAGAGTAACACAAGTGTTCACCAATGGTGCCATAGAAGTTGAAGATCAGGAAGTACCTCCATTTAATGTGAACGGTCAACGTCCAAAATTATATTTTGGGGACTGTCAAGAGATTTCTTTCGTTGAAGTGGTGTATTTAGAAGACGCCTAAACGTGTTGTTGCGTCGTGCCACGACGTTAACTAAGGCGTTGTTTGGAAGGACACCCAAAACCATTTATTGTTTTCTTTTGCTTTGATAAAATAATGGTATGTTGATTATGTAGATGGAAGTGTGGAGAGTGAATGAAAAGTGCAGATTGGCGAGCAATAGATCTAGTCGAGGAGTCGCTGAAAGGGTTGGTGAATCCGATCTTATCCGTCGTTTGACTCAATACATCATCAACATTGGAGTATGTAAAACTCGGCGAGCTGTGGAAATTATTGGCGAATACCGAACAAGTCCGTGATCACGATGGAAACCGCTGTTTGGACCCTCCGTAAACCAGAGGTTCTATAAATTTTGATGAAGAAACTAAAAAGTCGGCGTTCCGTTGAGTGAGTAGGCGAGTTTGACTAATGTCACCGAGTGGGCGAAAATTGGACGGTTTTTGCAAGCCAAAGGTTTAAAAGCTTCAACTTCATTCACTTTCTCACCTTTCCAAACTTACACCTGCACTCTAGTTTTATATGTCTTACACTTTTGGAGTATTTTTGTTCATTGATTTGTGGGCAGATTTGGATTGCATTGCCGCCTAGCTTCTCGGTAGTATTTCAATCAGTACAAAAGGTTAGCTTCTTAATACCTGCAATTATATTGTCAGCATTATACTCATTTGCACACTCTTTGATATTTTTAAAAGCTATTGAACCTCCCTGATTGGATATAATTGGTTAAGAGTTGATTGTTATTCGATAATCTTGCTTAAACTGTGAAATCTTATTCTCCGATGTACATAGTTGAGCTAATGTGTGATGGGTGGTATTTGTATTTTATGGGTCTTGGTTAAATTTGTGATATTTGTGCTTAAATTGTGTTTTATGGGGTTGCGGGGCCGAATTTGATAAGTTGGGTCAAAAGTAGGCACGGTGTGTCATTTGGCGAACTGTAACGAGCTCGCCAAACTATTCTGCGGTTCACCTAATTACACTATCTCGCCATTGTTATCATGCTTTATTTGTTGTGGCACCTGTAAGTTTCGACGAGGAGTATGAGGGTGCCAAGAGAACTCGGCGACTAATCGAAAGTCTTCTTATTCGCCCTTTGTCTGCACCCCTAACTCCTTCTTCACTATGACCTTTGGTGGATTGTCTGTGGCTCGCCGAATGGATTATCTAGTCTTTCTGTAGATGAAAGTCATTATTTTAGTTGTCAAATATGTTCTAACATTATCTCAAGACTTTGCAGACATGGCCAGACCAAAATTTGTAGGAAGAAAAATGCCACCCAGACACATAAGAGCACAACAGTTCGAAAGAACTGAAAAGAGTAAGAGCAAGGAAGAAAGTCCAATAAGAGGATTCGCATTGACCTTGTTGTCCCTTCTGGGCTTGAGGGTTTGTCAATGTGATACATGCCTTTGGAACATCTCATGATTTGGATAAAATGGTTGAGGCAAACATTACTATAGAAGCTGAAGCAGAGAGAAAAGAAAAAGTGAACCTAAAGCCGACTAACAACACACCGGGCATTGATGCCTAGACAGATGGAGAGACTGCGTAGATATGATCCCCTCTTTACCTCCCTCTTTGTCTTTCTTTTTTTCAGCCTTTTAGATTCTGTGTTAATTGCATTTGAGGACAAATTGCTTTTATTTGTTGTAGGGTGAGGCTCACCATTTGTGTGTGCTAGTTGTGATTCGTGTTGTGTATATATTTGGGCTGTTCTATTTAAAATTATTTTTACACTGCTTTTTGTAGATGTTTGAGCTTATGGCTTCCTATTTGTTATAGTTCAAAACTGATTTTGACCCTTTCGAAAAATTTTAAATTTTTCCAAAAATTTTTGACACCTCTCATGTGTTGAATGTGGCTATTCTGTTGCAAAATTTAAGCCTCGGTTCTGCTCAATACCGATGACTTGAATAGTGCTCTCAATTGAACGAACATGAATGCACGGCTATGACGAGGCCAAATAAAGGTGCATAGACAATATGTGAACTCTTTGCATCTCGTTGTGATTAGCCATTTATCAAATCGAGTCTCTTATGATGACCGTTGCACACTACCGAAAGTGTAGAGTCTTGTTTGAATTTAATGTCGATGCCTTGTGTGATGAGATTACTTTGAACCATGCATGATAGATCCTAGAATTTGCCCCGTTGGTCCGGTCAACTAAGTGATGCTATCTCTTGATATGACCTTAGGCAACTTCTAAGAGTGTGAGCCACTTTGACATATACCTCTTTTGTGACCTACCCTGTGAACGTGTGATCCGCTGCAGCACAGATCTTTGTAAACTACAAATACTCGTTGAGAGTTTTAGCCTAGTATCAGATTTTTAGTGTGAAACAGTTTATATAATTTTAGTACTTTTTATTTTTGCTCTAAGTTTGAGAGGGTTTTGAAACTTCAAGAAGAAGAGGGTTTCATCTCGAAGGATTTGGACTTGGGTCTCTTGGATTCTTCATTCTTGGCCTGTAACGAGACTCAAATCTTCATACCCATTTGAATGCAAGCTCATTTAGGTATAAATTTCTATATCTTAATGTGTGGCTAAAAACCACAATTCTTGGGGTCAGATTTAGCAAATATGGGTTAGGATTGTTGTTGGGTCTTGCTACTGATAGATTAGATGTAGTTTAATGGTGATTTCGTCTAGTAGTTGTGGTTGAATTTAACAAATTAGAAGTTGCAAATACAAGTTTATTTATGTGTTTTCGGCTTGCGAGAGAGAGAGGTCGCGAAACCAAGACTACTAGATTGATGGCGTAAGAAGTGGGTCGACATGAGGTTCAGCTTGAGAGAGTGAACCCTAGTCCCATATCCTAACACTCATCTCGAGAGAGTGAGTGGGTTAAGGCGTAGTCTAGTCTTCATGCGCCAAGTGGGTGTCCGAGAGGAACCCATTTGAAATGGGGTAAGTTGCTCGAGAGAGAATTTATTTGCACATATAGCTTAGACTAGTCACTATTACTCTATAAATTTTCTATCGAAAGCATGTACCCAATAATTTAAATTAACCCGTATTCCGGTCACATCCCAAGAATCCCTTCTCATTTGTTAGATCTCTTTGTTAATTTCGCTATTTTTTACTCACTAGTGAGAAAAACCGCCATTGTTAATTGACACTCTTGTGTCCCCCTTTAATTTACAATTTTTCTAATTGTTAATGTCTTTAGCTACAACTAGATAGAACTAAATTTTATTTTTATATTAATTATCGAAACCACTCCCTTAGGACTCAACCCCAACCATTGGTTGGGTTATTATACTATTGCACATTCGTAGACACTTGTTTCGGAAGTTGTGTCGTTGATTATGCAAACATCAGGACACTTCCCCATTTGTTGATGTGGAGATGCTAGAGACAGACATAACCCCTCCTACTTAGGCTAGTGAGTCATCTGGTTTTCTCAGCACTTCTACTACAGCCCCTTCATCATCTACTAGTACTCCTTCTACTATTGTTGCTGCTACTTTCCAGCCCTTATTGACATAGGCGATGTTATTTAAGATGGGCCATCTAGCCCAATCAGCTGACATACATTCTTCCTGGGTAGAGGTTGCTCTTCCTGTGATGATAGACAAGGGCATTGCTCCTGCCTTAGCTCCTATTGGAGTTGAGTTGAGAGAGCATCGGGAGCTGATTACCACCCATGGCCTAGATTTGGATGCCCTCACGGTGAGAGTAGAGGCATGTGATTAGAGCGGACACCAATCGGCTGAGGTGACGAGTTTGGAAGATGATGTTACTAGTTTGAGACATAATGTCGATGAGCTTAAATCCACGAACCTGTCTATGTTTTTCAGTATGGTGATAATTGATATGAGTAACGTCTATCAAATACACTTCATCCAATTCTATGTATAGATGACTATTATGCAATATATAACCCAACAAGGGACTTGGGGTTGAATCCCACAGGGAGTGGTACGTGTTCAAATTCAATCAAGAAGTACGAATGTGATCTAACTAGCTACAGGAATCGAAATTATTGAAAAAGACATGAAATAAATCAAAAGGGGTGACACGAATGTCAGATGGGGGGGGGGGGGTTGGTTTGCTATTATCAACTAAACGCAGTCACAAACAATTTGAAATAACAATAAGGAGAGGAATTCTTGGGATGTGATCGATTATAGGCTAATTTCGATATATGAATGATTGAAACTACTAGTTAATATCTAAAAATCTGTGGGTAGGCTAGACTATAAGTGAGATAGCTTTCTCTCGAACAACTATCCCAAATTAGGTGATTTCTTTCGAACATCAACAAGCATAGCAATGAAGAACAGTCCACACCTTAATTCATCAACTTTCTCGATCTAGATGGGTAGGATTGGGTTTAGAATTCACTCTCTCGATCTGAGCCCAACTCAACCCAATACCTACAAATCAATAATCAATAATCTTAGTTCTAAAACATGACTCTCGAGCAAGCTAAGAACACCAAATTAGAACTGCATTTGCAACTACATTTCGTAAATTAAACGACAATTAATGATTAAATCCACTTCAATATAGCATTTAAACTAGTAATTAACAATACCCATAAACTAATTTAATCCATAATCACATGATCACACCCCAAGAATTGGGGTTTAGCCAAACATCATAAAAGAGTAAAAACGGTTACCAAATCGATGAGCCATCAACTGGGAAAGAGTAATTTAATCTTTACAATACTTCAATTTGCAGAAAATTCAAAACCCACTTGTAAAATCTCCAAAATGAATCTCTTAAATCCTTCAAGTCTACTGAGAAACTATGAAACACTCAAGAGAAAAGTGTTCTAGTCTAATTTAGCCTTTTCAAATTAATTGTTCTAAATCTAATTTATAGTCGCCAAAAATAAGCAACGAAGAACCTTTAGGCGAGGTAAGTCAGGTTCGCCAAACCACTCGGCGAACCGCCCAGTGCCCTTTTCTATCGCTCAATTGCCTTGGCTCTCAGCATCCTCGTGTCCTATAACTTTCGGTGGTCTCTCTTTGCATCGCGAAACTGATCTACGATTCGCCGACTACCTCTTTTCTATTGTCAACTTTGTTTCTTCCCTCAGGGCTGGCACACTGGAACTTTAGGAGGTCAAACTAGCCACTTGATGATTCGTCAAGTGCTATTGGCGATCATTACGCTCACGTTTCTTGGCCTCTTCAGTTTGTTTTGTTCATTTTTGCCTGTTAGTGTCCTTACTTTGCTCCTCAATTCATATACCTGAAAATCAAGTCTTTAACATTGTTTATGGAAAAAATTAAGCATTTAAGGACACTAAATCTATATAAACTAAGCCCCAAATGATTCCAAATCTCAGACTCATCAACACCCCCAACATAAACTTTTGTTTGTCCTTAAGTAAAACTCAAGATCAACAGTTCAAACAGGATGTCTGAAATAGTGCTGCATAAGACTCAACATGAATACACACAACAAGGTTCAACTTACTTAAGCAATGATGAATTGTGAACTCAAAGATTCAAATTGTGACTCACCATTATCAAAGATGCTCATGTTCACAGTACTTGCTTCAAATGCAAGTTCAAGTTCAGTAAAGGTACTCAAATACCCTCACAAAAAAGATGATTCCCTATTCACACAAAGTTCTTTAACAATTTATAGTTCCGGAATCACATACGCCCCTCACACTCACAAAGATGAACGATGTAGCATGTACATGTATGGTCATGTAGGCTTAGTGGCTTCTACTTTCATGAAGTGCGGTATGAACATCACTTTCTTCCTTTTCTTTAACATTCTACTCATGCTCATAATCCAACCTATTATTCAACTTCAAATGAACTACTGGATACCCCTTTTCTTTTGCAACTTCCACTACTTTATTTCACTTTTTTTTTCGTTCTTTTTCTTTGATTTCTTCTTTTCTCTTTCTTTTTTTTACAAGTAGGGGTTCCATCTTTTTAAAAACCATTGCTCAAGGGGGATTTTCTCACACTTCTTGATTTTCCTTCTCTTTTCACCACACCCACAACTTAGGCTTTTGGCCTAATTTGTCTATTCAAACAAATCACACTTCATGAATGTTACAGGTGAATAGATAATGAGAGGTCAGAATTGCTCAATTTTCCTCCAAGAAAAGGATAAGGCTCAAGAGGGTTCAAGAGGATTCAAGCAAGGTTCACATATCTCACAAGGTTGGCCACAAAAGAGGTATATTGTCAAACTGTTTCACTCTTCAAAATTGTTGCCTAAGATCATTTCAAGTGCCTGTATCAATTAGTCAACCAGACAAACGAGGCGAATTCTAGGTGTCACACGCACAATGTTCAAAGTAAGCTCATCACACAAGGCGTTGGTACTAATATCAAACAAGACTCCACAATTTCTAGCTAGTGTGCAATGTTCATCACAACAGAATCATTCAATAATCGGCTATTCACAACGAGATGCTAAAAGTTCACACAATATCTATGAAACTTCATTGTCCTCATCGTAGCCGCACATTCATTTCTTTTAATTAAGAGCACTATTCAAGTCATCGGTATTGATCATAACCAATACTCAAATTCGTGCAAGACCAACCACAATCAGACACAATAGAGGTGGAAAAAATTTTAAAATTAGGTTCAAAATCATTTCCATTAAAAACAAGGGACCACAAGTTAAAACATCCAAAAGAATCAAGATCAAAACACACACACACACACACACACACACATATATGTATATATATATATATATCACAAAACCCAATATTCACAAACAAAACAGAATCACAAGATGTAGGTATGGAAATATATCACCCCACCCACAAAAGAAAAAGTAGTTGTCCTCAAATGAAACAACACAAAAATAATCAATAAAAGCAACAGAGAGGGAGGAAAAATAAAGATGCTGTTTACTTAGTCACTTCTTATGTCGAAGCATCAATGCCCAGGGTAACACACTGAGGATGGTCATCAATGCCTAGTTTAGCATCAGTTGTGGCTTCATTGGAGCCTACCATAGTGGTGTTTCTCAAGGAGGCCTGTTGGGCTGTCTCGAACACGGAACCCTCTAAGTTAGCTAGATCCTTTTAAACAGTCGCATCTCGCTCCCCAAGCTACTCCTCATCGATCTTAACCTCATACTCAACAACAACAACATCCTCCATAATATCATCTCCGGTGGTAGCCGGAGGTACCTCAGGACAAACTTGAATCTCAACACTTGGATCATTGAGGATCTCTACCGTCCCAAATAGCAAAGTGAAGTCTGTGGACTTTAGTTGGTCCACATCCTTTCTCAGCTCATAAACATTGATTTTCAAAGCCGTAACCTCGAGTATAAACATTGTGCCCTCTCTCACAAACCTCAACTCTCACTAAGAGGGCATCAATGGAAGTCCTGAGAGGAGTTAAAACAGCAGTAATAACTCTCTCAATCATCCATAGCACCTCGACTTCTAACTCAGAAGCCCGCACATCTGCATAATGGGCTACGTTCCCCATCTTGAGGAGCATAGCTTGAGTAATCAAAGTTGTGGAGGCAGTGGTACTAGCAGCAGCTCTAGGGGGCTGGGAAGCAGCAAAAGAACTCGGGGCCTGGGTAGGAGTAGAAATAGATGTACCTGAAGGGCCAGAGGCCGGAGTAGGCAAGGTTTCCTTTACAGGTAAAGAATAAATATCAACCTTCGGGGATTTATCCACAAGAGCTTCTCTCCTCCTATCTGCCTCATCCCGTGTGTACTCATATTTTATGTGCCGGATATTGGTGGAGGATATGAGTGTAATCTCAACATCCCTCTTCTCTTCACGAGGAACTCCAGCTCGATGACATAATTGTGTAATAAGTACTAGAAATGGAAGGGACGTCTGGCACTGTTTAGCCCTCATGCCATCTCCTACGCTATAATCAACCACAAGTTCAGACTCTTCCTGGTTATTACAAATCCAAAACAGGCCGCCTTTAGGTGGCGTAGACTGGAGTCATTTTGTGATGGCATGATAGAGTTCGTAATGAACTCAAATCACTACCGAGCTATTATGTTCAGATCCTTCTTCACTATAGATGCTTCGACCTTAATCTACCTTGGGGTGGTGTCAGCTATGACGGGAGCTAGCCAGCTCTTCAGGTCATCTAGAGTCTTTAAAGTAATCATCCTCTAGTACTCGTGCTCAAAACCTACAACCCTATCAAACACAACATTGATATCATCGCTGCCGCATCTCACCATCATCCCTCGTACCATCACAGACTCTATTTGTCTGAAGGCACTAGCCTTCTTCTTTCCCTTTGGTACCACGTCACTGTAAGTCGTATAATACTCTCGGACCCATGTAAGAATATATGGGCCATGGGGCTTGGTGAAGATCTCAAACCTGTGGAACCGGAGAGTGTCCCATATATTTGGGTACGTGTCCACTACACTATCCATGGACAACCACTTTTCTTCTAGAGTTTTCCTCAACCCCTCAACCGTTAACCGATTGAGTAATTGGGGAGGAGGACCTTGAACTGGTAGTGCTGGAACCACCGTCTGTGCTGGAGCTGGCACTGAATCTACAGCATGAGGGGTCGGCTCTGGAATCCAAGATAGATCTTGGTGAGCTTTCGCATGAATCTCTGTTCTTTGGGACTATAGTAATTGATCATCCTTAGGCTCAGAGAATGAACCCTGAGAATCAAAGGACTCCCCATCACTGCCGGAGTTGTGATCCAGTCTTTCAATTATGGGCGCCTTGCCCTTACCTTTGCCTCCCTTTAGAGCTGCTTGCTAGCTCTTTTTGGTGTAAGCAGCTGCTTCCTCATCAATCACAATACCCCGTACCCTTTTTTAGGGCAGCATACCACTCTCATCCAAATTTGTTCTATCTATATCTTCTAAGCACATTGAAAAGTGTTAGAAATAATTCAAGAAATTGTAGAAATAAAGTTGTAGAAAGACTCTCCAAACCAGTTGATGAGTCACCGAGTCTCTTAGGTGAGCCAGATCAGGCTCACCCAACGGACCAGCTCTAAAATTTCTAGAAGTAAGGCATGTCGGTGATGCTCAGGGCCCTTTGACAAATTGCCAACATCAATTTACGAGCTTAGACTAGCCCATCGAATATTACTGCGTATTTTAAAGTTTAGGGATGTAGAAAAGGGCTATCTAAGAAACCTTTCGGTGAGTCACCCAGTGAACTCGAAGAGCTCAAGATTCCCGTCGAAAGTTACGAAATCAACTAAGCTATAAGATGAAATTAAGGGTGATCAAAGGTGGATGTTGGTGAACCGCCGAGCCATTGGATGAGCTCGATGCAGCTCACCAAATGGACCAACGTGCCAATTCTCAACCACATTTTCCAAATTACCCATAGCCCTCGAATTCAAAATCAAACACATACTCCATGCAATTAGCATCATACCCATATGACCCATGCCTTCGGGGTACTCAAACTTCCCCTAATTTGGCCAAAATTCTCCATTTGATGACTTTTTCCCTTAAAAATGATGTCAAATGCTCCATCATTGAGCAAGGTATGTCATTTGGCAGAATTTGGGGTTACTCAGACCTCACCCAACTAGACCAAATACACAATTACCACAACCCAACAATCTAGGACAAATTTTAACAAGCAAAACACGGGAATCGATCAATTTTAGCATTAAGGCACAAGTTCACACAAATTACTGACAATCTGACACATAAAACACAATTCAACAATTACCCAACACAATTCATCATATTTACCTATTGCATTTGAGCTTAACCACTAAACAAAAGTATGGGGCTTGGAAAACCAACCTATATGTTGAATTGAGAAATTGAAAAGCTAGGCGATAAAGTATTCCAATTTTGAGCATGAGATCACACACAAAATGAGAATAAAATAGCAAAATAAGGAAGATTTAAAGTTCGGGTGAGAGTGCACGGGGTTAGAAATGAGAAAATATGAAAGATTTTGAAATTTTAAACAGTTTGGCCTTTAAAACCTTTCAGTTCACGACACTTTCGGTGGAGTAAGTCGTCCACTCCAAACCACTCGGCGATGCATGGAGTGGTACTTTTCATCGCTTAGTTTTACAGGAATTCCTAGGAATTCAGGGGTTTAAACAGCAGATAAAATTAGGCTCACCGACCTGTTTGGTGAGTCGTCGATTAGACAATTAGCCCATCGAGTTTTACAGACTTCTACTTCAGGCTTCGTGGGTTCAACGACGGTCCAAGTCGAACTTGCTGACCTCTTCAGCGAGTTACCGACTGGACTATTAGCTTGCCATACTGCAAATTTTCAAATACACTACACTTTTCAACCTGCACAATCAACACCCGTTATTCAAAATCAAAATTTAAAGCATTCAAAACTTGGGCTGGCTCCCAAGAAGCGCCTTTGTTAACGTTGTGGCACGATGAAAATACCTATTCAAGCTTCATTTTTAGGGTTTGCCATTGTGTCACTAGGCAACCCCCCTTCTTGTCTTGGATTGAAATGTGAAGCAATTTTACCCATTTGGGTCTCCAACTGCTTAATAAAACTGAGTGAGAGGTCACCATTTGATTGAGAGTCGAGCGATCCTCTTTCATCTCTCTCAACACTTTGTCGGACCCTTCAACTTTGTTGAGAATGTGTGAGAGCATATCTTCTGTCTGGCCACCTTTCAGACTCCTTGGGCTTTTAACGCTCATTGGGGGGAACATATCTATCCATCTCCCCCTCTCTTTCCTTCCAAGTGGCGTTATGATCACGCCATTCTCTATCATGGTCTCTCCAGCCCTCATCTCTATTCCATCCTTGATTTCCACCCGATCTTGGGCAGTTTGCATGATAACCTCCTCCTTGATTGGCTAGGAAGTTCACTTTCTCATTGTATAGCACTTCAAACCTTGCTTCATCGAGGTTTAGTCCACCAACACCCACAACATTAACACTCTTTGCAGCAGTACCTATGCCATTTTTAGCTAATATATCAAGTTGGGTCATCATTTTGGCCATGTTTTGGTCTCTCTCTTAATCTTTTTCGATCTGCTCTTTTGTAATTTTGAAAGTGAGAAGAGAGACTTGTTCTTCACGAGTGTACCATGCCATGTTAATCTTAATCATGCAATGAAGGAGTTGGAATGCCATTGCATATGGTTGTTCACTTATACCACCAAGTGAGTGTTGATCAGCTACTCCTTTGTTTAACGAATCGAGGCTCCAATATAAATGTTGCAGCAGCACATTATCGGGTAGTCCATGAGTTGGACATTAAAGCGCCAGCTTGTTAAAACTGAACCATGTCTCATGTATTGACTCACATTCCAAGCGCTTGAAACCTTGGATATCATCCCTTAGAGTCATCATCTTCGATGGGGGAAAGAATTGCACTTAAAATGTTGTGGCTAGCTCTTCCCAAGAGGTGATAGAGTCCCTTGGTAACTCAGCCAACCATTTAGTAGCTTCTCCTTAGCGAGACCGATAATTCTAGTTAATCCTTAGCGAGACCGATAATTCTAGAAATTCCATCCATCTGGGCACAACTAAGATATATCGTGACTTGAGGCAGCATTACTGGTGGAGTGGTGTGAAGAGAGATATCTCAGACTCTGTGTCTCAATGTTTGTGTTGCTAGCAGGTGATGGCTGAGCACTTGAGCCTTGGTGGTGACTTTTAGAGATTACCCATTCTGGAGTGAAAGTGGGAGCGTATCTATAACACACTAGAAAATTTTTGAGCTAAGAATTAAACCGTTATACGTAGTGAGTGAGATTTTACCAAGGAATTAAAAATTTTGTAAGTGTTAAGGTGACTAGATGTAACACATTGAGTTCCAAAAAGAACTAGAGAGAATTCATTGAAGTCAGTCCTAAGCTCTTCTAAGTTTTGGGTAAACTTCAAATGACAATAACTTTAAGGACAAGACGAGTTAGGTGGCCAATAAGCTATTAAATTAAAGGTCTTTGACTTATCTATCCAATGCCATCTACTTTGCTAAGTTTTGTGTTTGGATAAGTGAGATATGCTCTTTTGAAGTTAGGTTGTCCAGTGAAGGAAAGTTACCTGAAAATAGTGAGGGGAATTTTGGTCTTTTCCAAAGCCAATCAGATTTAATTTTTTTTAGTAAATTTTAAGGGTCTAATCTGATTAGGTTCATTTTTATAATCTTAATATACTCCTAGGGTTTTAGTTGAGAGTGCAAGAAGAGAAAAGAAGAGAAAAGAGGAGAAAAGAGGAGAGGATCAAAGCTTTTGTCGAGGTTCCTGAGTTTTGTTGCAGATTTTCACCATGTGTTTAATCCCTAAGAGGTATGTGAGACTTTCATAGCATTAGGTTCATTCACCGATGCACCAATCATGTTTAGTTCAACGAAATTCGTTCTAAGAAAGTTGAAAGTTTGATTATCTTGAATTATGTTCTTGAAATTCGCTTTCATTCTTGAGATTTGATGGGATTGTTGAGTTCATGATGGAATCATGTCAATTTTAGAGTAGTTTAGAAATAGATTAGTGTGTATATGTATTGGCTATCTGAATCTAAAGAGGAATTGATAACAATAATCGAATTTAGGTGAATTGGGTTAGATGACGAAGAAGGAAAGAGTTGGGAAGAAACAGGGTACAAAATTTATTTCATGACCAAACATTAAAATGCATCTGTGCATCACGGACTTGCTCCCCACACAGTGTTTTTCAACAATTTCTCATGCTTAACTATCTAAAAATACTCCTAAACATCACGACGTCTTTCTTATCACAAATCACAACCTTGAACTCATAAATCAAATTCAAGGTAGAGTTGAGAGTCAAGTTTTGAGATTTCTTTCAAACATTTTTGAGAAAGTCCCTTTGAGGCTTTTTGAGGAGTCTTCTACAATTTCTAATAATTTGTTTCAAGACTCGAGCAAGTGAGTATGAGAATAAGGAGAATGTATTCATGAGTCTACTTTAACATCACAAGATCTTTCATATCATGAACCATAAGTCTTTAATTCATAGTTCACATTCAAGAGAGAGTTAAAAGTAGAGTTCAAGAAAGTCTTTAAGTTCAATTGTGGGTCCTTTGAGATCAATTATCAATTTGAGTGAAGTTTTAAGGAATTAAGTATAAGAATGAGAAAAGTCGGATACATGAGTTCCATATTGTTATGTAGACCATCGAATCTAGTCGCTCATGCCCTTAAATTATGCATGAACTTTATAAATTGAATACCTTTGAAAGGAGTAGTATATTCAAGTTCTATGTCATGAGTATTGAGTTCCTAACCCTTCTGAGATTATATTACTAATCATGGAACAATTACATGTTACCCATACAGTCCTTAAGTTGAGTAGTTCATGCCCATAATTCCGCATGAACCTTATGAGCCGAGAAATCTTTAGATGAGGAGTATCATTGAGTCCCTTGAGTTGAGTTGGTCATTCCCATAATTCTACATGAACCTTATAAGTTGAGAAATCCTGAAATGAGTAGTATCATTGATGTCCTTGAGTTCTGAGTTGTTGAGTTCCAAGTATCGAGTTCTTTGTATGGTTATTTAAAACCTTGAATTGAGTCGTTCACGTCCATCATATTTTGAGAAGCCTTTTACAACTTTTTCTAAACTTGTTTTAAGACTTGAGCACTTGAGTTGAGAAAGAGTAGAGTCAAGTTCATTTTCCTTAAAATGATATATGGGAACTAAGTATTCCCAAAATTAAATATTTTTCACATTTAAACGAGGAGGAAACTGATATTTCCAAAAGACTTTTGAGCAGTTGAGTAACATATCTTTGTAGAGAAAGATTTTGAGTAATAATCTCAAACCACAGAAAGAGTTATGTTTTTAAACATATGAGCTGAGTATATTTTGGGAGTAGTATTGAGCACTGATATGGGGGAGAGTTCATACAACTCACAGCCCCCACAAACCATGTAGCCGACGTGGGTAGAAAGGGTCATACTTTTTAGATGATTCTTTAGTGCTTTTTAGCACCGACTAGTGAATCTATTTAGTTTAAAGGTCCTATACCTTGGCAAAGTATAGGACTGTTGTGGATGTGTGGGCAAGACCTTGTATCATTATATAGCTCATACTGATGGTTGTCAGTTAGAGAAACTCCCACAAAGTTATATTGTATTTTTATATACACTGAGTATTATTGTATTTTTCAATACATTGAGTTGTTATCTGTAGTTTTACAACTTTCCATAAATATATATATATATATATATATATATATATATATATATATATATATATATATATATTACATCTTCTACTCTTGTTTTATCCTTGAGTATCATGAGTTGAGTATTTTGAGTTGAGTATCTTGAGTTGAGTCCCTTCGAGTTGAGTATCTTTAGTTGATTTGTGCTTCATTGTGTAGAGTACCTTATTGTTGAGTTTCACTGAGTTGAGAACCTTATGAATGAGTTGAGTATCTTCTCCTTGAGTACTTCTGAGTTGTGTAAGTTTGAGTAGTTTTGAGTATCCTTGAGTATTCCTTGAGTTGAGTAAGTTTGAGAAGAGGTAAGTATGTTTCTTTGCTACTAGTTCAATCTTATGTTTATGCTTTAGATTTCACCTTACATGCTCGTACATTCCATGTACTGAGCCATTTGGCCTGCATCTTTTCAAGATATAGATATAGGTATTCACTATCATCAACAATAGTTTCGTTGATAACACATGCAATTCAAGTTAGCTATGGTGAGTCTCCTTGCTTACGGAGGGTTCCACTTTTACTTTCGGTTATATCAGTTGTTAGGAGGTTGTGTGTCTTGTCCCAACTTCTATCCTTTTCATTTAGAGGCTTCATAGATAGAATGTGGTGTTTCAGAAGTCTGTTCATTTATTTTATTAAGTGTTTTGAAGACTTAAGTTGCCTATTTTATGGCGAATTGAATAATTTATTTTTATATAGAGTTTTTCATATGAGTTAAAGATTTGTAATTTAGTTTCATGAATTTTTATTCAGTTTTAAGGTTTGTATGCTTGTTAGTCTTTCGCTTGGGGACCACCAATAGTTCTCGCGTGCCGGTCACGTCCAGGGTGTAGGCTCGGGTCGTGACAAACATCGTATCAGAGCACAAAGTTCAAATGTCCTAGGGTGTCTATGAACTCACGTCTAGGGTGTAGGCTCAGATCGTGACAAACATTGTATCAGAGCACAGAGTTCAAGTGTCCTGGGGTGTCTATGAAGCCGTATCAAGTAGGATGTTGTTTATGGTTGTGAGGGCCCCATTTCTATAAATTAGGGACTACAAACATTTAAGAAAATTTTCCCTTTATTCATACTCTAAATGGTTCAATAAAGCTATGTCATAGAGATTTATTAATACTCGTGCGTTTCTCCGATTCATTCGACTGCCCATCATACTAGAGGTGGTTGAAAGTTAAAGCCCAAGATCCTTATGGATATGTTATTCTTTGCAAAAGTATGGAGGAAGTCATGAGACTCCACAGGGGCTTGAGAGAAGCCCATGAGTAAGTGTTCAGTTTTCGAGGAATGCATATTCATATGAATCATGCATTTGAGGTAAAAATGAGTTATAGTCTCTTCTCTAAGTTTTGTTTCAGCTGACATCCTTATGAGAAAGTTTGTTTAGAGCCTGGGTAGTATTTTCACACTAAAAGATAGTATGAATGATGAGATCATGAGTAGTAGTTGTTAAAGAGCCAGAGTTAGAGGAAAATATGCAGATGTTTAGTGATCTAAGAAAGGGAGATAGTTTTTTAAAGATCTATGTTACTATAGTCATGCACCTAGTAAGTTACTAAGGAAGAGTTTTCCCTTATGGATAGACTAAGAAGTGATGAGTTGTGAAGATTCCATCATAGGAGATAGAGTGTGTTGTAGCTAGAAAGGAGTTGGTGATGAAGTGTCATTGTGTAGGAAATGACCAAGTATAAGTATTGAATAGAAGGGCAGGAGTATTCATGAGGTGATAGATCTAAGCTAGGCTTATGATTGTGAGGGAGAGCCCATAATGTATAGTGAATGAGTAAATAATACTCAAGTTGTGAAGGGAAATGTAATAGGAAACTGCAAGTATGGAGACTAAGAGGTAAGGACTAACTATTTTTCATAGGTTCCTAGTGGATTAGTGTTTCTGAATTTGTATCTAGTAGTTGTAAGCTAGTAATAAAGCAATCATATTGATATCCAGGTTTAGTCATTAATATTAAGCTTGAATTTGAGATGAATGTCATGATCAAAAGAATGATAACACGAGTGATGATGTTAGTCTTGAGATTTTATCTAGTAGACTTGACATAGAGTAGGTGACGAATTTAGGTGATTAGCTGCAATAAATATGAGTGGTATAAGTGATAGACCTTAACATTTAGATAAAAGAAGTGAAGCTTGGCTAAGTCCCAAGATTAACAAGAGCTTTAAGAGGTGTGCTGAGATGGTATGTTACCAGATGAGGTTCCAATTAAGTTATAATTTTCCATGTACACCTAGATAGCATAATTGAGTTGTCAATGTGGAATAGGTCCATAGCTTTGATGTGTCAGCTTTAGACCTAATGGGGAGATGACGAGATGAGAAATCAAGTCAAGTGTTTGAGACGAAGATAGTAATGAGTTCTAAAAAGTATGGGAGATATCCTTTCGGAGGTCCCTTTTTAGTAATGGAGTGATGTTAGAAAGATGAGGTTGATGTTCTTATCGTGATATTGATGGTGTGATTAATCCATCTAAGGTTATAAATGAGACGGAAGAGGAGGATGAGGTTTTACTTTGAGAAATAATTAAATAAGAGCCCTTAGTTGGTTAAGAAGGAGTTAGTCAGTAGGAGTCCATGAAGTTGTTAGAGTGCTAACCTTGAATGTGGTGTTGTTAAACATTAGGTTGTTTCTTATATGAGCCCAATGTGGTGGTGAAGAGTAATAGTCTTGGGATGAGACTTCCCTATAGAGAGGTATAGAACCCGAACCTAAAGATTAGGGTTAAGCTTGAAAATAGTAAGAGCATACCGTTAGACTCAGACCTTAGTAAGAGTAACCCCAATCCATACCCAGTCCAGTCGTCATTCAAGGATGAATGATCCCAAATGGGAGATATTGTAACACCCCAAAAATATTTTGAGATAAGACTTAAACCATTTTTTGTAGTGAGTGAGACTTTATCAAGGACTTAAAAATTTCTTCAGTGTTAAGGTCACTAGACGTAGAACATTGATTTACAAAAAGAACTAGAGAGAATTCATTGAAGTCAGTCCTATGTTATTCTACGTTTTGGGTCAACTTCAAATGACCATAAATTTTACCACAAGATGTCTTAGGTGGCCCCAATCTATTAAATGATAGGCCTTTGAATTATCTTTCCAATGACACCGAGTTTGCTAAGTTTCGAGTTCGGATGAGTGAGAGGTACCCTTTTGAAGTCAAGTTGTCCAGTTAAGGAAAGTTACTCGAAAATAGTAAGGGGTATTTTTGTTTTTGCCAAACCCAATCAAATTTAATTCGTTTTTAGTATGTTTTAAGGGTCTAATCTGATTAGGTTCAGTTTTATAATCCTAATATACAGCCAGGGATTTTGTTGAGAGTTCAAGAAGAGAAAAGAGGAGAAAATAGGAGAAATGAGGAGAGGATCAAAGCGTTCATCGAGGTTCTTGAGTTATGTTGCAGATTTTTGCCATGGGTTTGATCCCTAAGAGGTTTGTGAGGATTTCATAGTGTGCATTCACCCAAGCGCCAATCATGTTTAGTTCAGCAAAATTCCTTATAAGAAATTTGAAAGTTTGATTATCTTGAATTGTGTTCTTGAAATTTGCTTTCGTTCTTGAGATTTGAAGGGATAATTGAGTTCTTGATGGAATATTGTCTATTTTAGAGTCATTCAGGAGTAGATTCTTGTGTACATGTACTAGGTTTCTGAATCTAAAGAGGAATTGAGAAAAAGAATCAAATTTAGGGGAGTTGGTGTTAGAAAACAAAGAAGGAAAAAGTCGAGCAGAAACTAGGTACCAGGTCCGCGGCTTCCTCAGAAGTGGAACTTTTCTCTCTGCACCGCGGAGAGGTCTCGGACGCCTTTACCTCAAAATTTATTTCGCGACCAAACATTAAAATGCCTCTCTGCATCGTGAACTTGCTCCCTAGAAAGTGTTTTTCAACCCTTTCTCAAGTTTAACTATCTAAAAACACTCCTAAACATCATGAGGCCTTTCCTATAACAAATCACAACCTTGAATTAATAAATCAAATTCAAGGTAGAGTTGAGAGTCATATTTTGAGAGTTCTTTCAAACATTTTTGAGAAAGTCCCTTTGAGAATTTTTGAGGAGTCTTCTACAATTTCTAATAATTTGTTTCAAGACTCAAGCAAATGAGTATGAGAATGAGGAGAATGTATTCATGAGTCTACTTTATCATCACAAGATCCTTCATATCATGAACCATAACTCTTAAATTCATAATTCACATTCAAGAGAGAGTTAAGAGTAGAGTTCAAAAAAGTTGTTGAGTTCAATTGTGAATCCTTTGAGATCAATTATCGATTTGAGCTAAGTTTTGTGGAAGTAAGTATAAGAATGAGAAGAGTCGGATACATGAGTTCCATATTGTTATGTATACCCTCCAGTCGAGTCGTTTATGCCCATAAATTTTGCACGAAATTTATAAATTGAGTACCTTTGAGATGAGTAGTATATTAAAGTTCTATGTCTTGAGTATTGAGTTCCTAACCCTTTTGAGATTATATTCCTAATCATGGAACTATTACATGTTACCTATGCAGTCCTTAAGTTGAGTAGTTCTTCCCCATAATTCCGAATGAACCATATGAGTTGAGAAATCTTGAGATGAGGAGTATCATTGAGTCATTGAGTTGAGTTGTTCATGCCCATAATTCTGAATGAACTTTATGAGTTCATCTTTCTTGAAATGAGTAGTATCATTGAAGTTCTTGAGTTCTGAGTTGTTAAGTTTCGAGTATCGAGTTCCTTGTATGGTTATTATAAACCTTGAATTGAGTTGTTCACGTCCATCATTCGGCATGAACCCTCTTTTGAGAAGTTTTTTTTACAACTTTTTCTAAACTTGTTTTAAAACTTGAGTACTTGAGTTGAGAAAGAGTAGAGTTGAGCTCATTTTCCATAAAATGATATATGGGAACTAAGTATTTCGAACAATAAATGTTTTCACATTTAAAAGAGGAGGAAACTGAGATTTTCGAAAGAGTTTTGAGTAGTTGAGTAACATCTCTTTTCATAGAAAGATTTTGATTAATAATCTCAAACCACAGAAAGAGTTATGTTTTTAAACATATGAGCTGAGTATATTTTGGGAGTAGTATTGAGCACTGATATGGGGGAGAGTTCATACAACTCACAACCCCCATAAACCATGTAGCCGACGTGGGTAGAAAGGTTCATACTTTTTAAATGATTCCTTAGTGCTTTTTGGCACAAACTAGTAGATCTACTTAGTTGAGAAGACCTATACCTTGGCAAAGTATAGGATAGTTCTGGCAGTGTGGGCGAGACGCGGTATTATCACATAGTTCATAGTGATGGTTGTCTGTTAGAGAAACTCCCATAGATTTATATTGTATTTTTATATACACACTGTATATTATTGTATTTTTCAATACATTGAGTTGCTAGCTACATTTTTAAAACTTTCCATATATATTGCATCTTTTACTATTGCTTTATCCTTGAGTATCATGTGTTGAGTATTTTTAGTTGAGTATCTTGAGTTGAGTACCTTCGAGTTGAGTATCTTTAGTTGATCTGTGATTCATTGTGTCGAGTACATTATTGTCGAGTTTCACTAAGTTAAGAACCTTATTAATGAGTTGAGTTAAGTATCCTTGAGTACTTCTGAGTTGAGTAAGTTTGAGTATCCTAAAGTATTCCTTGAGTTGAGTAATGTTTAGAAGAGGTAAGTATGTTTCTTTTCTTCTAGTTCAAGCTTATGTTGATGCTTTAGATTTCCCCTTACATGCTCGTACATTCCACGTACTAAGCTATTTGGCCTGCATCATTTCATGATACAAATACAGGTATTTAGAGTCATCAACAAGAGCTTTGTTGAGATAACATGGAGTTCGAGTTAACTATGATGAGCCACTTGCTTTCGAAGGGTTCCACTTTTACTATCAGTTATATCAATTGTTAGGAGGTCATGGGTCTTGTCTCGACTTCCATCTTTGTCATTTAGAGGCTTCATAGATAGATTGTAGAGTTTCATAAGTCTGTTAATTTATTTTATTAAATGTTTTAAAGACTTAAGTTGCCTATTTATGGCGTGTTGAATAATTTATTTGTATTTAGAGTTTTTCATTTGACTTAAAGCTTTGTAATTAAGTTTCATGAAATTTTATTCAGTTTTTAAGCTTTGTATGCGTGAGTTAGTCTTCCGCTTGTAGTCAGCCATGATGAGGGTTTGCTTAGGGACCAACAATGGTTCTAGAGTGTCGGCCATATCCAGGGTGTAGGCTCAGGTCATGACAATATCACTATGGACTTCATTGTGGGTTTGCCTCATACTTTTAGAGACGTTGACAACATTTAGGTCATTGTGGTTCGATTGACCAAGTCAGCACACTACCTTCCCGTTCATAATTCTTTCAGTGCCAAGAGATTGGCTCGTATCTACATTCAGGAGGTGGTTCCTCTCATGGTGTGCCTGTCTCTATCATTTTAGACTGGGGTTCATAGTTCACTTCCAGTTTATAAAGGCTTTTCAGGAGCAGTTGGGCACTTATGTCGACCTTAGCACAATATTTCACCAACAGAGTGATGGTCAGTCAGAGTGTACTATTCAGGTTCTTGAGGATATGTTGCGGGCATACGTTATGGAATTATGAGGTCAGACAGACTAGTTTTTGCCCTTGACGGACTTTACGTAAAACAACATCTACCACTCTATTATTCTAATTGCCCCGATAGACGCCTTATATGGTAGGCATTGTCCCTCTCTGATTGGTTGGTTTGAGTCTATAGAGCCTAGGCCGCGTGGTACATAATAGCTTCAGGAGGCATTAGATCATGTGAAGGTGATTCAGCATAGGCTCAGGACAGCTCAGAGTAGACACTAAAGTTATGCAGATCATAGGTATCGGCTATTTAGATTAGCTATTGGTAATAGAGTATTCCTCCGAGCATCACCCCAGAGGGGCATGATGAGAGTTGTGAGGTGGGGAAAGCTTAGCCCCAGATATATCAGCCCATTTGAGATTTTGAGGATAATTGGTGATGTTTGCTATGATTTAGCCTTGCCTCCAGCATTCTCAACTATTCATCCAATTTCAATGTTGTGCCGGTATGTCCCAGATAAGTCTGATGTGCTCTATTATTATGTGGTTGATTTTGATGATCATCTGACCTATATTGAGGAGCCATTTGCCATTTAAGCCAGAGATGTGAGGCAGTTGCGATCCACATGCATTCTTGTTGTTAATTTATGTTGGAGGCACTGTCTAGTAGAGGAGGCTACCTCGGAGGTCGAGCAGGAGATGTAGGAGCAGTTTCCCGTCTTATGTGAGCCTTGAGGTACTTCTTGACTATTTCTTTTGTGGATGAAAGTCCTTTTTAGTAGTGGATATTGTAATGACCCTCTAGGTCATTTATGCCTTAATGCCTTCTTTTGGTTGTTTAGAGCGTTCCTATAGTGACCCCACTCGCACTGACTGTTTGTTCGCTTGGTCGTTCGTTTGGATTTTATACCCGTTCCCCTATTTTGGAGCTTTTGAATCTTAAATAGTTGACTTTAGTTGATACATCAGGTAAACAACCTCAGAATAGAATTCTGATGGTTCCATCAGCTTTAGAAATGACATCTTAGGCTAGTGGCATGGTCGTATCAAATCCCGAGGCTTTCATCACACGTTTGTGCCATTAGGCATTTTAGCTTCCGAGCTTTGGCTAAAGTTTGACCTTGGTCAACATTCTTTGTAAACGTGCTTAGATTGAAATTTCGTCAGTGTGGTTAGCTCTGGAACATCGAGTTTGGTCTAGAAGAACCTTTAGTTTGGGTCCTAAGGCTTCCGATGTGAGTTTGGGCACTTAGACGATATGTTGAAAAGCTTAAAGGCCTAGAGTTCACTTTGGTCAATATTCAGAGAATTAGTTGTCGTATGAGAATTCCGTCAGCGCCATTAGCTCTGGAATGTTGAATTTGGTGTAGTAGGACCTTTCTTTTGGGTCTTGAGATCTTCTTTTTAATTTTTGGTTGTTTAGGTAAAAAGTTGAGTTTTAGGCCTAATGGGTCCTGAGGGGGTATTTCTATCATAGCAATCTTTTTTTTACAGAAATTTGACAACTCCAATAATTCTGAAATGTCAAATTTATTGGGGGTAGCATATCTGGTTTATTTTTATTACGTCCCGAATGAATCCTGAAGGTCCATCCAAAGACTTTGAAAAAAATTTGATATCTAGTGCATACCTTAACGACTAGAAAATGTATTTTTAGCGACTAGAAGTCCTTTTAGAAACAAATCTGCCATTATTAAAGCCGAAAATCAACATTCAACCCTCATTTTAGCTTCATTTTGGGTCATTCAAAGGCTGGGTCGCTTGAAATTGGCACGGCTACGTATTGGAGTGCTCGGGAGTGTCGGTGGATCTCGGTTTGAGGTAATTTTTGTATATTAGTTGTTATCCTCTCTCCTTATTTAATTTTAATGATGATTTAAATGCATGGGTTGATTTTGGGTTGTTCCGAGCCTTGAATTGTGTTCTTTTTTGGGACACAAGCTTGGGGAGGTAAAATGAACCTTTTCATGGAGTTGATTTTGGGATTCTCGGTGCGGGTGCCATAATCTCATTTTATACTTGATTTATGGTCTGCCTCTAAAAAATGCGATTTTGGTGTCAAAACAACCGTATTTAAGAAGGAAATTCTCTGGTAACGTAATTTGTAGCATGTGTTGTTGGCCTACAGGTAGGTTACTGCTTCCCTCTCCTTAGACTAAATATGATTAAGTTATTGTATGTTGATTTGTATGAATTTGAGGTTGAATTGGAGGTACTCCCCATGATGCCCAGTTTGGTGGTGATCCTATTTCCAGTTGATTTGCCTCTATTCATGGTTCAAATCCCCCAATTCGCTCCACAAGGTATGGTTCAAGTCCTCGCCTTGGTCTTATAGCCTTGGTTCAAGTGTTGGCTTTCTTTAGTCGTGGTTCAAGTCCATTGTAAGTTGCAGTCGTGGTTCAAGTCCACCGTTCCTTACAGCTTGGCTCAAGTCCATAACTACTATCACCTCGGTCCAAGTTCTTGGTCATATTTATACGTTGTTCAAGTCCACGATTACCCTTAGCCTTGGTCCAAGTCCTTGGTTACTCCAATTCTCGATTCAAGTCCTTGGTCCTCCATGTTCAATTCAGTCCAAGTCCTTAATTCCTATTAGTTCTGGATCAGCTTCAGGCATATGGTTTGGTTCGGTTCGAGTCTATGGAAAGTTGTGGAAATCTAGGAAACATTGTTGGATCCTCTTATTACATTCTAAACTCTTCCTTGTACCTGTCGCACTTGCGAGAGTCCGCTCGGGTTTTAGTTTTAGCTTGCGCACGAGTGTACCCATTGAGTTTATGGAAGCCCGGTCGGATTTAGTTAGTTATTCCCTTTTTCTTTGTGAGTTAGTACACTCTTATGCATACCTATTAAATTTCTCGTTCCTTTTTTTGGTAGTGTTTTAGATTCTTGCATTTCATATTACTTTTGATTTTCTTTCTTAGTCGGCCTATGATGTCTATTTTGGGACTTGTACTCATTTATTTAGTAGCTTTGTACATGTGACTTTTAGGTTCTGTGTGCGATCGCTTATTTGTATATATATTTTTGCTTGCTTCCACTTCTTAATCTATGATTCCTATTATTTATGTTATTGTTTTAGTTTGAGTTTAGTTTTTTGCCCTCAATCCTATTACTTGTAATTCCGGGATACCGGTTGGCTTGCCTACAGGTGGGTTATAGTAGGTGCCATCATTACTCGAGGAATCGGGTCGTGACATAACTAATCTTAAAACCGCCCCACTACACTTACACTACCCTTACTTCCGTCCTATATCTCTACTTACTTTCCCATACCCCTTAGATTTCACTACCTAGATCAGCAAAACAAAAAGAAAAGAAAAGGGGGCAACACGTATGGAAAAGGAAAAAATAAACGATCAGCAAACAATACTCCCTCACAACACACCATTAACCTATATATTACCAAAACATACAGTACAACTAAAGGAAAAAAAAGAAAACACCCTCACATTATTTCTTTCTACTGATGTAGAAAAAGAAAACACATAATCACATACCTACACAAACACACAAAAAACACACGGAAGAAAAAGACAAAAGATAAGAAAAATACAACATGATAAAAGTTGAGTTCGAGGTTTGCTTTGGTGGTTCTGAGTTCGTGGTTCTTATTGTGGTCTTTTCTTTGTGAATTAATTTTCATATAAGGTAACACTTGATTTTCATTGTATGATTTTATTTTGCAATTATATAACCCACGATTCTAATGTTATAAAGTTCTTTAAATTATATTTGTCTAACTTTGACATTATAATAATTAAATGAGTTGAGATTTTTATGTGTTACATATTAGAGTAAATTTGGTATAGCACGTGATTATTTCTTGCACACTTAAATTTCAAATTTTAACTTCTTTCGTTGATTGGTTTCCAAATGTCTCTGTAGTTAATACGTGTATATTACACATTGGGATTCATCTATTGCTTTAGCATCATTGACTTATTGTTTGGGAGTAGTTATATTTACAAGGATTTTTCTATGACTTTTTAATTTTTTGTGCTTGTCGATTTTGTGGCGGGTCAAGTGTGTTAAATGAGACAATCCTAATTAAGTTTTCATAGAATATGATATTCTAGTAATAAAACTAGTGCTTTAAGGTTCAAAATCTTTGAAGATTAACTTGGAAGTCTTGGAAAATATATTTGATAAAAAACTTAGTTGGTCATTACTGAATATTTATTAAACGAAACCTTACCTCACTGCATCAACACACAACCTAGGCCTACTCTAGATGCATCACAATAGATCACATAGCTGTCTGAACCCTCAAGTAGAGTCAACACGAGAGTTGTAGACAACCTAGTTTTTTAATTTTGAGAAGCTCTTCTCACACTCATCTAACCACTGAAACTTAACATTTTTTTGAGTCAACTTGGTGAATGGGGAAACTATGGATGAAAATCCTTCACCGAATCTCCTATAATAACCAGCCAAACCTAAGAAACTTCTGATATCTATTGGAGAGGTGGGTTTGGGTTATTGCTTCACTGCATCTATTTTTTGAGAATCCACTCGGATCCTTCGCTAGATATGATATGACAAAGGAAAGCAATTGATTGTAACCAAAACTCACCTTAGCTAACTTAAAGGATATCTGGTGATCTTTGAGAGTCTATCGAACAACTTTTAGATTAATCTCATGCTCCTCCTCATTCCTAGAGTAAATGAGGATATCATCAATAAAAATGATAATGAACAAGTCCAAATACTGCTTGAACACCATGTTCATTAAATCCATGAAAGTTGCAGGAGTATTGGTTAGTCCAAATGACACAACTACAAATTCATAATGACCATACCGAGTCCTAAAGGTTGTTTTTGAGATGTCACTATCTTTGACTCTGAGCTAAAATTTGGATAGCATTCTGAAACTCTGCATTCCAAACCTCATGGTCTGGGACTGGAGGAACTGCGTTAACGTTGCAAGCATTGGCATTCCTTGCATAAGCTCTATGAGGAGGCATGATCTAAAATGCATAATGACAAATTGAAAACGAGAAGTTTGATCATACCTCACGCATGATTAGAGTAGCAAAGGGAATGAAGCTTTCCTAAAACACTTCACAGCCTCCCTCTCATTAGATGTGGTACACTTCAAATCCATGAAAACGACTCTACTTAGTGCGGCATTTTAGTCATCCTAGGTCTCTTAAACCTATTGCTCTAATACAAAGTGTGTCACGCCCCGAGGCTACCCCCTAGACGTAAACAGGGACCTAGGATCACGAGTGACCCCAAGCTAACCCTGACCTGGCATATCATAAGCATGCTTAAACAGCTGAACAAAAGATACTATGTGTAAGCTTAAAACATGAGATAAACTCAATGATGGGGAATACCTAATACTGATCTAAATATATAAATACTAAATAATAGTTAATAATACTGCACTATAACTCAAAAATGTAAGCTAAATCTAACTATGTCTGAATAAAGCCGCACTAACTAGAGATGTTGGGATATGCCCCCAACTAACTCTAGAAAAACTGAAACTAAAATGATAGACTAAAATATGAAAACATGTCTATTGTCCTCGAAGTATGAGGACTCACCACAAATGTTGCTGAGTGAGGATCAAGAACTGATCTACGCATGATCTGAATGGTGAGGACCTGAACCTACATCACAAAAAGATGTAGCATATAGTATGCGTCAGTACTTGGAGGACACTGAGCATGCATGATAGGATAAAGTTGAACAAACATAAAAACTGAACAAAGCAAAACTGAGCAATGACATAATATGAACATGATGCAAATACTACAATATACTGCAAGAACTAAACTGAATCCAATGACCAACTACATAACATGTTTATATTGAAAACTATAATATAACTGAAAATTTGGTCAGATGCACTAGAGTCTGACTATGGGAGCTACTACTAACTGACAAAAAACCACATGAGCTAATCAGGGAGTCCAATGTATACACCCCATCGAGAGGACCCAATATACCTTGCCAAGGGTATAAAGGCATAACTGGTGTGATCACTAAATATGATGCCCACAGAGGGGACTTATAAACCTACGGAGGCACGTAGTTCAGGGACTATAAGGGTACACTAAAACCCTAGTCCACTCGGTGCTAAGTCTACTCCCAACTGAATGTGTATGTCGAACATTATGATTGAAATGCTGAATAGCTCAAAATACTGACATGCAAAATATGAGAATGTATAAATTATATACTAATAAAGTGACATTCGAAAATTGAGGCATGTATAACAGTTTAACTAAACTAGCATGTGTAATTCATGATCTAAAGGAATCTACACAACTAGGGTTCTGAATGTCATGCAAAAGCCTAAGCAACTATTTCACGAAAATGTGATAATCTGATTAGGAATATTCTAATAGCTAATCACAACCAATATCTAAGGTTTTAGAAATCCGAGGTCTAAGCAAGATATAGGAATCGAGATTCTAACAAAATTCTAGGGACCTAATGGGTGAAAGGAGTTCACTAACGAAATCCCACATACCTGGTGACGAATTTCATGGAGAAATCTTTTGATTTTGGGGCTGGAGCTGAAGAAAACTGGTTGCGTGTTCTTAAAGGGGTTCGGTCACCTATTTCTCCTCTTTTGCTCTATGTTTGATGAATTTTTGGGGAATGAATCGCTTAGGGAATGTTCTGAGTAAGTTACTAGGCTTAAACTGACAAAAATGACGTAGTCTAGAGGTTAAACAATGTAGTTTAGGGGTCTAACGCATAGGGAAAAAGACCAAAACAACCACACTTAAAATATGTCGAATCCACCGACTGTCCCTGACCGACAGATAGTGGACAGACCAACGGTCCGTCCTCGCAGGGCGTCGTTTGGCTTCACAGAGCATGTTTTGAGGGTCACGATACATAGACCTAGACCATGGCCCGTGATCTGACCTACAGATTGTAGGTCCGTGATTTCACGTATCAGGACAATTCATCCAATACTAAGTGCCAACGATCATTAGTCAGTAATATAACCCTACTAAATGAGTTGGGGTCGAATCCCATAGGGAGTGGTACGTATTTGAGAATCAATAGAAAAACATAAATATGTTCAAATCAATCATAGGTAAAAACATTTATGAATAAAAGCATGGTTCAAGTATGGGGTGACACAAGTGTCAAATAAAAGGGGGTTTTGATTGTAATTATCAACTACAACAACAAAGAACACGAAAATAACAAGTATAGAGGCGGGTTCTTGGGATGTGATTGGATTATGGGCTAAGGTAGACAATTGGGTGATTGCAACTGATAGTAAATAGTTATAAATCAGTGAATAAGCTAGACTTTAGTGGAGATAAACTTTCTCTCGAACAATTTACCCCGAATCAAATTGGTTTCTCTCGAACACCAATTAACATAAATTAAGAACAGCCTATGCTTTAGTCCATTCACTGTCTAGAGCTAAATGTCTGAAAAAGGGTTTATGATTCACTCTCTCAAGCTGAATCCATGACAACCCAATACCCACAGACCATCAAATCAGTAATCTTGGTTTTAAAACCTCTCTCTCAAGCAAGCCAAAAACACCAAGGTAGAGTTGCATTTGATACTGAAACCCTTTATATTACGCCACAATTACTGAATGAAATCACTTTTAAACAATATTTAAACTACCAATTAACAATACCCAATAGCTAAATCAACCCATAATCACATAATCACACCCCAAGAATTGGGGTTTTAGCTAGACATCATAAAAAGATAGAAATCATGACCAAATTTTGTTTCCATCAATTGAATAAGATTAATTTCGTCTTTGCAAAGGTCAAGGTTGAAAAATCTCAAAGACCCACTTCCAATTTCTCAAAAATGAAAATCTTCAAATCTTCAAAGCTAAGGAAAATATTGTCTTAATACTCTCAGTTCTAAGCTCAAAACTTCAAAACTGATAATTATGATTCTATATTGAAAACTAAATACTAAACTAAGAATTTAAAAATGTATTTATAGTCGCCAAAAATGTGCTGCGAAGGACCATTCGGTGCAATAAGTCGGGATCACCGATCCACTCGGTGATCTGCCCTTTGGTCAATTCCATCGCCTTTTTGCTTTGGTCTTCAGCATCTTCGAGTTTTGTAACGTTGGGCGATCTAGCACTGCATCTCGGAATCATTTGGTGACTTGCCGACTGCTTTTTTCTATCACCGACTTGATTTTCTCCTTCATGGCTTGGCACACTGGAACTTTAGGTGAGATCATGGCCATTCGGCAACTCGCCCAATGGGTTAGGCAATCATCAGACCTTCTTTTCTTAGTTCTTTCAGCCTTGTTCTTGTTTGTACATTACTGTCCATGCTTTGTTTCTCAATCCAAATACCTAAAAATCAAGGATTTACATAAGTTATTGGCACAAAATATGCATTTGAGGACACTAAATCTATTAAAATAAAGCCCTAAATGAGTCCAAATCGTGGACTCATCAACACCCCTAACTTAAACTTTTTCTTGTTCTCAAGTAAAACTCAAGTTCAGTAGTTCAAAAAGGATGCCTCAAATAGTACTACACAGGACTCAATCATGAATGCATAGAAAAAGACTCAACTTACTCATGCAAGGATATATTATGCACTAAAAGATTCAAGTTGTCATCATTATCAAAGATTCTCAAGTTCACAATACTTGCTTCAAATGCAAGTTCAAGCTCAACAAAGGTACTCAAATGCCCTCAGACAAAGATTGATTCCATATTCACACACAATTGTTCAACAATTTAAAGCTCCGGAATGAAATGCAACACTCACACTCATAAAGATGAACACAATGCATGATTTCACCCATAGGATTTCCCTTATTTTCCAGCAAACAATTGTTTAGGCTCACTTAAATCAAAAAGGTCTTTTCAAGTCTTGTAACAGGGCTGAGTGCAAATGTATGGATATGTAGGCTCAATGGATGTAATCCTCATGAAATGTGGTGTGAACAACACTTTCTTTCCTTTTGTTCATCATTTTCACTTTTGCTCACAAGTCACCCTACTATGGGTCAAGGGGACTTCTTTGCATTTCTTTATTTACCTTCTCTTTTCACCACACCCCCAACTTAGGCTTTCGGCCTAAGTTGGCTATTCAAACAAACCACAAATCATGAGGATTATCAGTAATGGATCAAGAAAGGTCACAATTTCATCAAGTTTCTTCCAAGAAAAGGTTAAGGCTCAAAGGGTGTTCAAGCGGATTTCACACACTCACAAGGTAGGCCACAAAAAGAGGTATAATGTTAAATTGTTTCACACTTTTCAAAGTTGCCTAAGATCATATCAAGAGATTGCATCACTTAGTCAACTAGACCAACGGGGAAAATTCTAGGTGCCATCACACATGGTTCACTGTAAGCTCATCACACATAAGGCATTGACACCAATATCAAACAAGACTCCACACTTTTGCTAATGTGCAATGTTCATCACAAGAGACTCAATTCGATCATTGGCTAGTTACAACAAGATGCAAAAAGTTCACATATTATCTATGCAACTTCATTCGCCCTCATCATAGCTGAACATTCATTTTTGTTTGATTATGAGCACTGTTCAAGTCATCGGTATTGATGAAGACCGATACTCAAATTTGCAAGAGAACAACCATATTTAAACACAAACAAGGTGGCACACAATTTTTTTCCAGAAGGGTCCAAAAATCATTTACAATTAACAACAAGGAGCCACAAGCTCAATCATCCACAAAATGCAATATTAAAACACAATTGTAGCTCAAAAACCTAATATATAAACAAAAAAATAAGTCACAAAAGGTGGGCCTCACCTCACCACAAATAAAACAATTTGTCCTCAAATGCAAGCAAAATAATATCCAAAATTCAAAAAGTAAGACAGAGAGGGAGGTAAATAGGGATCTTGTCTAAACATCACTCCATCTGTCAGGGCATTAGTGCTCGATGTATCACTCTGATCTTGGGCCTCAATACCCAGAGTCACATCTATAATATCATCATCTCTACTAGGGTCTCAGCCAAAGGTGTATCTATCGAAGAGGTTTGCACAGCTACATCAATCATGGCCTCCTCGGTCTCTGTAAGGCCCTTGTAAGAAACCTCCTCAGCAATCCCAAGCATCTCCTAATCTGTCTCTGCCTCAGACTCAGGATCAGTCGCATCCTTAACTCTAACCTCATCTCTGGTGGTAGCCGGAGGCATATCTGGAATCTCCACCGTCCTGAAAATCATGGACATGTATGTGGACTTTACCTGATCTATATCACTCTTCAGCGCAGCAATAATGGCCTTTAGAGTTGTCACCTTCTCGGTGGCCCCTTAGCCATGCTCACACACCGTTATCCTAGTCGTAAGGGCATCAATTGTAGTGCTCAATGGTGTCACAGCATCAGCCAGGGATGTCTAAATCATTCCTGAAATGGAGGCCTCGAGTTTGCCAGCATGATGATCAGCAGAATGGGCAAGTTGCCCCATCCGAAGTGTTGTGGCCTGAGTGAGCAGGGTTTGGAAAACAGCAACAGCAGCAGCTCTAATAGGCAACGTAGCAGCATAGGAACTAGAGGTGTCATAAGGAACAACATGAGAAGTACCCGAAGGCCCAGGGGCCGGAGTAGGAAAAGATGCCTCTACAGGTAGTGAGTTAGTGCCCATAACCAGGGATGTGTCCAGTGGGGCTGCCTTCTTCTTCTTTGCCTCATCCTTTAAATATTCTACCTCGATCCTCCAGATATCAGTAGAGGATGTTGAATCACTTCCACATCCTTCTTTGCTTCTTTAGGGACCCGAGCCCATCTGCACAGCTCGGTGATCAACACAGGGAATGGAAGTGAGGTCTGGTGCTGCTTGGCCTTAATAACCATCTTTTGTGCCATAGTTATTCCCAGATTTGTCCTTGTCTCCTCGATGATGCAACCCAGACAGGCTATCTTGGATAGGAGGAGGATCGACTCGTTCTAGGATGGCATGATAATGTTACTGATGAAGCCAAACCAGAACCTTGCAACTACGTTAAGATCCTTCTTTTCAATCAGTGCTCCAATATCCAGCCACTTGGCAGTACTGTCTGATATTAGCAGAGCCAACCACTTCTTCATATTGACAAGAGTCTTTGTCCTGATCAAATGCTGGCGCTCGTTATCAATATCATCGGGACAATCCAAGATGACATTAATAGCTTCACTATCACACTTGACCTTCTTTCCCCGAACAACTACATAGTCAACCAATTTAAATGCTGCTGCATGCTTCTTTCTTTGCGGTATCAAGGCCCCAGAAGTAGCATAGAACTCTCGGACCTAATTTGGAATATACGGGCCACTAGGCTTGGTGAAGATCTAGAATTTATGAGACTTCAAACAGCTTATAATCTCTGGAAACTGTCGTTGACCCCATCAGTGAACATACGCTTTTCCTCATTGATTGTCCTCTGCCCCTCAGTCTTTAATCTGTTCATAGACCTAGGAGGAGGACCTTGTACTGGTGGTGCTAGGCCCACGGCCTATGTTTGAGCTGGAGGGGAAGTAGTGGTAGCCTGAGGAGTCCTGATCCTAGACGGATCGTTCATCCTTTTGGACCGCATCTCAGCCCTTTGTGCTACTAACATTTTATCATTCTCGGTCTCTAAAACTGCAGCCTGCTGCTCCTGGTGCTCACCATCACTCTCAGAAGTAGTGAGATGTATGGCATAGATACCATCACTGTTACAGTTGGCCTCCGGTGACGTAGGTGCCTTTGCTTTTCCCTTGCCTTTCCCATTAGTTGTGGGAAGTTTGGTGACCTTGGCTTTGGATGCAGCTAATCCTTATTGATTTTAATCCCATTAGCTTTCTTTCGGGGTGGCATGTCTCTACCGACAACTTTTGGTCTGGCCATGTCTACAAAAACATCAGAAAAAGCGAGAAACACTTAAAGCAAAAGCACTGAAAAACAGTTGTAGACAAACTCACCGAACCGGTCGGCGAGTCGTCGAATCTCTTTGGCGAGCTAGATCAGGCTCGCTGAAAGTATTGGCTCAAAAATATCATAAAAAATTGGCATGTTGGCGATGGAACGGCCTTTCGGTGAATCATCGACAGCATTTGGCGAGCAAGGAATAGCCTGTCGAAAGTTACAGTGTAATTAAGGTTCAAGGGCGCAAACAAAGGGCGATCAAGAAGAACTATCGGCGAGTCGCCAAGTGCTTTTGGCGACCTCAGGCTTCTCGCTGAAAGTTATAGTTACAAACTACTGATTTAGAATGAAATTAAAGGTGAGATGGAGAACTTCGGTGAACCGCCGAGTGGTTTGGTGAGCTCGACCCAGCTCGCCAAATGACCCAACGTGCCTACTTTAAACCCAACTTTTCAAATTCAACCCCTCAACCCTCGAAAACAAAATCAAAAGATGCACTTATCAAATTAAACTAAGACCCATTACTCCCATGCCCCCGGGATACTCAGACGTCTCCCAATTTTGCCAAATTTGGCCTTTTGATGACTTTTGCCCTCAAGAATGACGTCAACCTCTCCATCATTGGGAAAAATACATCATTTGGCACAAATGTGGGCTACTTAGACTTTACCCGACTAGACTCACAACATGCAAGCACAACCCCACAAATTTTAACCAATTTTAAGGCACAAAATCATGGGAATTCAACAATTTAAACATTACGGGCAAGATTTTTGAATTAACACAGGCACACACATAAACAATTAAGATTAGAGAGGCCCAACACACATCACTAAGATCAAATTACTAGCAAATGAGTACAAATTGCTAAAAAAATACTCGGGGTTCAGAAAACTAACCTTAGATGCTGAATAATCAAGATTGAAATGCTAGGCGGCAAAGTAATCAACTTCTAACACACAATAACCAAATCAAAGATGATAAAAATGCAAGAAATAAAGGAAATATTGTGCGGGTGTGAGTTTGGGAAGATTAAAAGTGAGGGAAAGTGAAAGAGTTTGAAAGTTACAAATTTTAGCCTTTAAAAACTGTCCAGTTCTTGCCCATTCGGCGACATTAGTCTTGCTTGCCTACCCACTTGGCGACCTGCCGAGTGGGCACTTACCTCACCGAGTTTTATAGGACCTCTAGTTAATGTGGGAGTCCAAACAGTGGACCATATTGTGATTGCCGACCTGGTCGGAGATTGGCCAAGTTGCTCTTAGCTCGCTCAGTTTTCCAGACTCCAATTTCAAATTATCTTGAGCCAAATGGGGGTCTAACTCGGGCTCACCGACCTCTTCGGCGTTGCGCTGATTGGGCTTTTAGCTCGCCAATCTACACTTTTCAAACACGTTCCACACTTTGACCTGCACAATCAGACACCATTATTTCTAAATAAAAAATAAAACGGTAAAACTTTGCGTTGCCTCCCAAGAAGCGCCTTAGTTAACGTCATGGCATGACACAAGTCCCCACTTAATCTTGATTCGTAGGGTAGAGATGAGACAACACATGACCCATTTGGGTCTTTAGCAGCTGAACATGTATGGAATGGGAAGCAGTTATCTCATTCAACAGTGTGACATTCTCTTTTATCTCTTTCAACACTTTGTCATGGTTTTCGACTCTGTAAAGAGTAAGTGAGAGTATCTATTCTATTTCTCCACCCTCGTACACCTTGGGTTTCATACGCTCATGAGGGGGAATGTACCGGTCTTTCCTTTTGTTCGGTGCTTCCAATTCCATGATTCTTTTGGCAACTAGTTCCAGCTGAGTCAACAGTATGGCCAAAATCTGGTCCTTCTCAGTCTCCTTGCTGGTCTTAGCCATGTTATCAAGGAACTGTGATGCTATTGCATAGGGTAGTCATGTGAAACCCCCTTGAGACATTTGGTCAGCTACTCCTCGGTTTTCTAGACCAAGACCTCTATAGAAGTAGTCCAATAGCTTGTTATATGATATTCCATTAGTTGGGCGCTACATCAATAATGACTTAAATCTCAGCCACAACTCATGGATTGACTCACCCTCTATTTGCTTGAAACTTAGGATGTTATCCCTACGGATCCTAATTCTCAGAAGAGAGAGGTCTATTTGGTCACCATTGCTACAAGACAACCTCCGTGATTCTACTCAAAATAGCAACACACAAACCAAAACAAATATTTAAGTAAGTTCACCTATGACTACCAAGAACAAAATCAAACTTAACCGTAAATTCTCAAGCAACACCACTCCCCAGAAGTAGTGCCATATTGATTTCACGTATCAAGACACTGCATCGAATACTAAGTGCCAACGATCGTTAGTCAGTAATATAGCCCAACTAAGTGAGTTAAGGTCGAATCCCACAGGGAGTTATATGTATTTGAGAATCAATAGAAACATATGAATATGTTCAAGTGAATCATAGGTAAAAACATTTACGAATAAAAGCATGGTTCAAGTTTGGGGTGACACAACTGTCAAATAACAGGGGGTTTTGATTCTAATTATCAACTACAACAACAAATAACAAGTATAGAGACGAGTTCTTGGGATGTGATTGGATTATGGGCTAAGGTAGACAATTGGGTGATTGCAAGTGATAGTAAATAGTTGTAAATCAGTGAATAAGCTAGACTTTAGTGGATATAAACTTTCTCTCGAACAAATTACCTTGAATCAAAATGGTTTCCCTCAAACACCAATAAGCAACAATTAAGAACAGCCTACGCTTTTGTCCATTCACTCTCTCGAGCTGAATGTGTGGAAAAGGGTTTAGGATTTACCGTCTCGAGCTGAACCCATGACTACCCAATACCAATAGACCATCAAATTAGTAATTTGGGTTTTAAAACCTCTCTCTCGAGCAAGCTAAAAACACGAAGGTAGAGTTGCATTTGCAACTATAACCCTTTAGATTAAGCCACAATTACTGAATGAAATCACTTTTAAACAACATTTAAACTACCAATTAATAATACCCAGCAGCTAAATCAACCCATAATCACACCCCAAGAGTTGGGTCTTTAGCTAGACATCATAAAAAGATAGAAATCATTACCAAATTGTGTTTCCATTAACTAGGTAAGATTAATTTCATCTTTACAAATGTTAAGGTTGAAGAATCTCAATGACCCACTTCGAATTTCTCAAAAAATGGAAATCGTCAAATCTTCAAGGCTAAGGAAAATATTGTCTCAATACTCTCAGTTCTAAGCTCAAAACTTCAAAAATGATAATTATGATTCTATATTGAAAACTAGATACTAAACTTAGAATTTAAAAATGTATTTATAGTCGCCAAAAATGTGATGCGAAAGACCATTCGGCATAACAAGTGGGGATCGCTGATCCACTCGGTGATTCGCCCTTTGTTCAATTCCATCGCCTTTTTGTTTTTACCTTCAGCATCTTCAAATTCTGTAACTTTGGGCGATCTAACACTACATCACGGATCCGTTGGACGACTCGCCGACTGCTCCTTTCTATCGTCGGCTTGGATTTCTCCTTCTTGTCTTGGCACATTGGAACTTTAGGCGAGATCATGGCCATTTGGTGACTCGCCCAATGGGTAAGGCGGTCATCAGTCCTTGTTTTCTTTGTTCTTTCAGCTGTCTTGTTCCTTTTTGCTTATTAGTGTCCATGTTTTGTTCCTCATTCCAAATACCTAAAAATAAAGGATTTACATCAGTAATTGGCACAAAATATGCATTCAAGGACACTAAATCTTTTAAAATAAAGCCCTAAATGAGTCCAAATCATGGACTAATCAGTCCAGCCATGGGCCGTGCCTTTTCTAAAAAATTCGGGTGGATTTATGCTAACAAACCACGGACCCCACCTATGGTCTGTGGGTCAACCTACGGTCCATAGGTGGCCTCCGTTGGTGTCACCTGCAACTTCTCAAAATTTGCAATTTTATACTTTTTCGAATTTTGGTGTTATAATGCACATGGGTACAACACAATTAATAAATGTGGACTCGAATTAACACTTATACCATCATACATCACAAACCCCACACAAATTAATCATACCCACAAACGATAATCGCAAATTTCAACTAATTTTTGACATACCCACAACTATTAAAATATAACAATCACTTCATCAAGCAATAATATGCAAACTCAAGAAAAAAAATTTAGTTCTAACTTGATTCTAGAACAGATCAAACTTATATAAAGTAGGGAGATGAATACACACTGACACTATAAAAACAACGAAAATTATGCTAAAATGTAAACAACCTATTACATTTACAATCATGATTTGCCTCCCAAGAAGCACACAATTTAACGTTATGGCGCGAGGCGAGTTACTTCATTACTCAGATTTCATCAATCTTGCATTCTTCATATATTTTCACCTCCTTCGAGACTCCTAAATATGCCTTGACTCATTGACCATTGGCTTTGAACCTCTCGCCTTTGTTATTTTCCAGTTCAATTGCACCCGACTAAAATACCCGAGTTACCTTGAATGGACCAAACCATTTGGATCTTAATTTTCCAGGAAATAGACGAAGCCTGGAGTTGAAAAGTAGCACCAAGTCATCAAGACTGAAGGTCCTTTTCTCAATGTGCTTATCATAATACAACTTCATCCTTTCCTTGTACAATGTAGACCTCTCAGAACCCCTCAAAGAGAATTCATCCATTTCTGTCACGACCCAGGGGTAGCCCCTAGACATAACCTGGCGTACTTGACCCCGAATGGGTCATATACAAGCCCTTAGCATAATCATAACATAAGATCATAGAAATAAGGAAAGATTTAAATATTTCTTTAAAACAATCTAAAACATTTTCATAAACAAGCAGAAGTGTTTACTAAGCCTCGGTCTCAAATCATCTTTGAATAACATGAATAAAAGTCTTGGGACGCAGCCCAATTAAAGTCTAAAACATAAGAAATGACATAAAGGGAACATAGTGTGTTTTTCCTCAAAGCTATGAGGACTCACCAATTCTTGAAGTTTTCTTGCACCTTACGAGCCTAGCCTTCAAGAAACTCAATCTCCCAACACCCTACATTTGATTAAAATGTCGGCAATATGTGTTAGTAAAAAATGTACCGAGTATGAAAGCTAGCATAACATCATAAAGCATCTTAAATGGTTAGGCAACATAAGACATAAGCATAAGAGACAATAACATATTTGTAACATAAAACTGCAACATAAGAATTATATCATCAAAAGGCAACATAACGCATACATAAATTCATACTCCAACCATTAGTCCTTCATATTCAATAGAACTACTCCACAAGCCACCTCCAAGCATACTTGTGCAAGGCAAGGATAGCATCCCATAATACTATCTAAGCTAAGTACCTCTCTTTGGTCATTCTATGTCATAGTTCACCTTCATAGTCAAAACCTAGGTTTTCATATCATAAGAGCACTTATACTCCTAAGTAACCTCAAGGCACACTTGTGCAATGCATGTGGGGCATCCCATAATACCACACATACTAAGAATATATTGAAGTCACCCTATTCATATTTACCATCTCTTGGTGTCACTAACGACCTATTTCATATTGACGAGGAACTATCATCTTAAGTCAATCATGTTATGGAAGGCAACTATAGCAACAATCCAAGCTAGGCATACATCACATAAGAGGACACTTCATAAGTAGCTTCAAGTCATACTTGTGCCATGTATGAGTGGCATCCCATACTACCACTCACACTAAGTACTCCTTTAGGCTAACTTACTCAATGCTTACTATTCATCATTCTAGGCTATCAAGAATAGCATACTACTATACTAGACCTAACTACCATGGAAAACATCCTCCCATGCAATCCAAGCTATCCTAGGAAGGATACAAGTATACCAACCAAGCTACCATGCAAACATTGAATAGGATGCAAGCTACCCTTATGGGAGTATGAATCCTCAACCCTAAGCTATCCTTAGGAGAGTGTGGTGTCTCAATCCTAAGCTACCATGAAATGGTCTTGGCCTAACCAAGTCAAGTTACCATGAAGGCATTCTAACAATGCTAGTTCAAGCTACCCATAGGAGAGTATAGATCCTCAGTCCTAGGCTACCATGCCTATACTAATGCAAGCTACCATGAAAAGCATTCTACCAATGCTAGTTCAACCTAACCTTAGGAGAGATTAATTCCTCAATCCCAAGCTACCATGAGATCTACCATCCCAAGCTACATAATTCAACTATACATGAAGGAATCATAAGGCTCAACTTCAAGCTATTCTATTCTAACAAGCATGATTCAATTAAGGTAATTAGCCTTTCAATCTAGAATCATTCTCTGTGAGAAGACCTTTCACATTCTACATACATGCAAGCCATCTCATCCTATTAGACTTACTCTTTAAGCCCAAGTGATCAACATTATAACTTCAAGCCCTATATTCAAGATTTACTCCACCATCAACATAGTAGTCTAGATCACAATACACATCATTCATAAACCTTAATCATAGACAATTCTAAGCATAATTCATCATCGAGTCCCAATTCTAATCATTCAATTCATATTCTATCATACATGCATAAGTCTAGTTCAATTCATGACTTCATATTCCCATTCTTAGATAAGTTCTATTCATGGTGATAACCGTATAAAATCTACCAAGAACCATCAATTTCTCTTCAAAAGATCTAAACCCACATACTTAGAAAATTAGGGTTAGACAAGGAATTCACATTAATTGTTCAAAATATCATGAATCAATAATAAATTAATCATATATGAGTAGTATCCAACACTTTGGAATCATACCCACCTAAAACCCATACATTGGAAGTAACCCTCGCTTAGATTGGGGTTCTTCTTCACAAATCTTGGGGGTTTATAGGGGACTCTATGGGTGGAAGAACCCATAGATGAAAAGCTAAACATATCTTAAATCAAAGCCCTAGCACAAGCTCTCAACAATGGACTTTGTTTTTGACCGAAGCTCCAAGCTTTGTTTTCTTATTCAATGGAGATTCTTCTTAGAGAGAAATATTTGAGAGAGGAGGGATTTGGGTTTTCTTAAAATTCTAGGGAGAATGACTTAATTGAAGTGAACATAGGTCTAATAAGCTTATATAGTTGCTAGGAAAGCACTAGAATAAAGTAGGGTTAACTTTGGTAAAGAACTAAGGACCCTTCATGTTTTAACTTAAAGATTACAAAACTTCACGACTTACCTCGCCCTTTGAACCTCCATGGCTCATCAAGGGCACTAGGCGACTCGCCAAGTGTACCCTTGGCTCACCCAAATTTCCAACAAGGTCCATAATAGGGCAGTTCACTTAGGCGATCTAGGGGGCAAAAGTGCGATTCGCTAAGTAGGTTGATGAGCTATGACTTAGCTCGCCCTTTTGCCCATAACCTAGGCCAAAAAGGCAGTCCGCTAGGTGACCTTAGGTGCCCTTTGGCATATCGCCAAGTGCCTTGGGCGATCAAGCTGCCCAATCGCCAACTAGGCATCTAGGAGAACAAGTTCTCTTTCACTTTACCATGATAGCTTAGGCCCTTGCAACCCTATACCATTCCATAGATAGTCTTATAAGTTACGGGGTCTAACACGTATCTTGACGTTCAACTACCAAGTCCCTCATTCAAAGTACAGAAAGTCTCATCTACGACTCTATTTCACTTACATCAAACCTTAGAACCCTAGCTTAAGGCTCTAGTTTGGTCTACTAGTTAGTGAGGTGTTACAATTTCATTTATCTGATCCAGTCTTAGGTTCGTTGTTTCACTCCAACTTAGGTTCAACTTTTTTAGTGCCCAAAATGCCTAATGCTCCAGCTCCACAAGGAAATGATATGCCTTTCAAAACACCAATTGATATGGTGACATACCAATGGGTGTCTTGAAAGTTATCCAATATGCCCACATTGCATTATCCAACTTCCTTGCCCAATCCACATTGCTCCCGACTCGATACCTTGACTTGGCCACTTATTTGTAGATGATATGGCGTTGCCACCTTGTGCTGTTTAACCCATATTTGGCCAAAAGTGCACTAAATACTTTATTACAAAAATATGATCATTTATCTCTGATAATCATTTTAGGTGTGCCAAACCTTGAGAATATGTTCTTCTTTAAAAAGCCAGCAACACTTTTATCTTCATTTTCAAACAGAGCGATTGCCTCAACCTATTTGGACACATAGTCCACTGCCACCAGTACATACTTTTGCATATGGAGGTCACAAATGGTCCTATATAGTAACTACCCACACATCAAACAATTCCACCTCCAAAATAAGCTTCATTGGCAGTTCATCCCGATGAGAGATGGATATTTTCCTCTAGCACACATCACAACTCTTAGCTAAGTCAATTGTGTCTTGATGAATTTTAGGGTAGTAGTACCCACACTAGAGAACCTTGTGGGCTGTACGGGCACCCCATGGTGGCCTGCTACTGGAGAAGAGTGAAAGGGTTCTAAAATACTCATCATCTAAGCTTTAGGTACATATCGCCTGATGACGTTGTCAGCACACACCCTATACAAATAGGGTTCATCCCAAAAAAACTTCCCAACAAGATGAAGGAATTTTTTCCTTTGCTGGAAGGACAGCTCTTCAGACATCAACTCGCTGACAAGAAAATTAGCAAAGTCATCAAACCAAGGAATGAGATCAAGAGTTGCAGCTAATACCTACTCATATGGGAATAAGTCATTTATGTCGAACTCAAGTTCTTCTTTCTTTTCTGCCTCCAACCTAGATAGGTATTCAGCCACGTGATTTTCAAAACCTCTTCTTTCCTTAACTTCAACGTCAAATTCTCAAAGTAGCAGCACCCATCTTATCAATCTTGGCTTAGCATCTTTCATCGCCAATATATATCTCAGTGTTGCCTGATCTGTGTGAGCTATCACTGTAGTGCCCAACAAGTATGCTCTGAACTTCCCAAATGCATTAACCACAACAAGTAGTTCTTGTTCAGTAACAGTGTAGTTGCGTTGAGCTCCATTTAGCAATTTTCTAGCATGGTAGATCATATGGAAGATCTTATTGCACTTCTTCCCTACCACAATTCCCAAATCAGTACCACTAGCATCACACATCACCTCAAATGGTTTCGACCAATGCTAGCCAATGATTAATGGGGCAAAGACAAGTTTCTCTTTCAGGCATTCAAATGCTTTTAAGCATGCATCATCAAATGCAAGTTTCACCTCTTTCTCCAACAACTTGCATAACGGGTATGCAATGTTTGAGAAATCCGCGATGAATCACCTATAAAATCCTACATGACCCAAAAAACTTTGAATAACTTTCACACAAATCGGGGGAGGAAACTTTTCAATTACCTCAATCTTCGCTTTGTCTACCTCCAGTCCCTTCTGTGACTGGAGGTATATACCTTTCTTAACCATGAAATGGCATTTCTCCAAGTTAAGCACCAAATTAGCCTCCTCTCTTCTCTGTAATGCCCTAGTAAAATTCAACAAACATTCATCAAAAGTGTGACCTACCACAAAGAAATCATCCATGAACACTTCCAAAGTTTCCTCTATCATGGCCAAGAAAATAGACATCATACACCTCTGGAAAGTTGCTAGTGCATTACATAATCCAAATGACATGCGTTTGAACGCAAAGGTGCCAAAAGGACATGTAAATGTGGTATTTTCCTGGTCTTCTGGCGCAATTGATATTTGGTTATACCCAGAGTATCCATCTAAGAAACAATACCACCCTTTACCAGCCAACCTACCAAGCATCTGATCCATGAATTGCATCGTAAAGTGTTCCTTCAAGTTCCACTTGTTAGCTTCATGTAATCCATGCATATTCACCATCCTGAGACTGATATTTGTGAAATCAACTCGTTCTTCGCATTGTCAACCACTGTCATACCACTGTTCTTGGGCACACTACACTGGGCTAACCCAATGATTTTCAAAAATGAGATACACCACCTTTGCATCGAACCACTTTATGATTTCCTTTTTAACAACCTCTTGCATTGGTTGATTCAACCTCCTTTGGTGCTCTATGCTCGGGCTGCATTCCTCACCAAGTTGGATTTTTTGAGTACAGATGCCCAGAGGTATCCCAATGATGTCAGCAATAGTCGAACCAATCAGCCTTTTGTACCTTCTCATGACTCTGTCTACAACTTGCACCTGGTCATCATTCAAATGTGCAGCCAAAATGACCACAAAGTTTTACTAGTACCAGAAAGACATACCTTAGGTGGCTGGGTAACTCTTTCAATTTAAACACAGGCGGTTCCTCAATGGATGGCTTTGCTGGAGGATTTGGCCTATTTTTCAGGTCTAGGTCTAATTTCTTTAGAGAATAAGAATGTGACCCTATGCCTTGAAAGCATTCAGAGTCTTTACATAATCATCCCAAAGTTCTTCTTTAAAGTTCATTAGCACGACTGCCAATGTTTCTACAACAACCCTTTTCTCAATTGCAGCTCCCAACTCCCCTTCATCAATGACCTCTATCGCAGACAGCACATCCATGTTTTGTGGTTGCTCCTTTGGTTTAACCAATACACTTGCAGCATTCATGAATTTTATGAACACAATGTTAAAGCCTTATATTGATATGTTCATTATAGTATTCATTGATGTAATTCTAATTTATTCTAGGAATGAGGAATATCATTCTAGTCATCTTAGAATAGTTCTCCAAATAGTCAATGATTGATAGTTTCATGCTAAATTTTTAAGTGTGAGTTTTGGCTTGAGTTTGTGGCATTATAATGCCACATTGTTTTTACTGATGGGATCTGAGTTGACACTTAAAAGATTAAGTCAGTGCAGAACTGACCTAGACCCACATCTTCGACTAATATTAGGAGTTTCTTGGGATTGGCTGGTTATTATAGGAGGTTTGTCAAGGGGTTTTTGTCCATATCATCCCAGTTGGCTAAGTTGACTCAGAAACAGCTAAGTTTCAATTGTCAGAAGCTTGTGAGAAATGCTTTCAGGAATTGAAAATTTAATTGACTACTACCTCAGTGTTGACCCTACCAAAAGGTACACAACTCTTTGTCATGTATTGTGATGCGTCCAGAGTCGGACTTCATTGTGTATTGATGTTGAATAGTAAGGTGATAGCCTATGCCTCTAGAAAACTTAAGATTCATGAGAGAAATTACCCAACTCATGATCTAGAGTTGGCTGATGTGGTATTCGCTTTGAAAATATGGCATCACTATTGTAATGATTCAAAAAATGATAGGATGAACTAGAGCCTTGATGTTTGGGTTAGCATGACTTTAGGTGGATGTGTGGAATTTTTTAGAACATAAATGGATCATGGTGGAAGCCTAGGGTGCAAGTAAGGGCCTAGGCAAGCGATAGAGGCCTAGTTCCTAGAGGGGATGTTTGGCGACGGGCTGTTGATCTGCCAAGGGATTGGGCGAGTCACCCTTATGCCCTATGGTCTCCTAGTGGACTGCCTTTTTGGCCTATCTACTAGACCAAAAGGTGGGCTAAATGGCAGCTCGCCAAGCTGGTTGGCGTGTCGCCCTTCTCCCCTCCAATCGCCCTATGACCAGCCCCATTTAGTGAGCTACTGGAACAAAGTGTGGAGAAGAGTGCACTTGGCAAATCGCCTAGTGCACTTGGCGAGGCCTAGTGTTCCAAGGGAGAACTAAGACGAAAACGGGCAAAACTTTTAAGTCAAAACTTTAAGGGTCCTTAGCTCTTTTCCAAAATTGACCCTACACTATATAACCTTATTATGACCTAATTCCTTTCATTTTAAGTCCAAATAGAATTAAAAGAAACCCATATCCACTCAAATTTTCTCTCACTAGAAACCCTCCATTAGAGAAGAAGAAGAAGGGAGCCATAGAGGCTAGGGTTTGGTGATTTCAAGGTCGTTTCTTCTCAAATTTCTTGTGGATTCTTCGGATTAAGGTATGGTGGCTCTTTATCTAGGGTTATCTCTCACACTAGTGTCCTATAAAACATTTTTTTCAAATCTTGCAAGACTTCAAAACCTAGATCTTTCACTCTTCAACATAGGTTCAAACTTTTATTATTTTAAATGGCTTTATTATGAAGTAATGTGGTTGTATTGATGTTGAATGGTTGTTTTATGAAAAATCCTCTCAAAGAACCCATGTTTTCCTTAAGTCTTCAATGGTGCCCTAAGAAGTGGATTTGTGGATTGTTCAAGCATGTGATTATGAGATGCTTAAATTGAATGAGTTTATTGAATTAATATGATTATGCATGCCTAATTATGAAGAATTGATGGTATGTGGTGATGTATCAATTATGGCCTTGTAAGGAAAATTCATGATTTAACTTATGTTGATATAGAAGTGTGATCAATTGATGTGTGATCCACTTATGGTGGAGGTGGTTACTTCCTATGTACATAATGGTAATTCAATTGATAGAAATCTTCTTACTACCATATTTTTGAAGAATAGATGCATGAATGTGATATGAAAAGTGTAAGTATGAACATGATATGAATATTGTGGGTGTGGTCTATGCCTAGAATGCAAGTGTTTTAGTATTGAAAGGACATTCTCAATTATGCACTTATGAATGAAGATGTTTGCATGTGGAAGGTTTTCTTCCTTTTTAATGTATCTTGAATTGGTAGACTTAGGTTTCCTTTTCTTGAAAGCATGTATGAAGTTATATGATCATGAATGTTATGATGCGTTGATTTGAAAGGTTATTCTCAACTCTTCACTAAAGCATGTTAAGGTATTCTTATATGAAAGGCTATTCTCATGTTTGAATCTATGAGCTATCCTCATGTTGGGAGAGGATGGATGCCCATACGTTAGTTGAGGTGGGGTTGTCTAGTAACAATATCTATCCCCAAAGGACTTATGCAAGTTGGAATGATATGGATACCCATACGTTAGTTGAGGCGGGATTATCTAGTAACAATCTCTCTTCTTGAATGAATGAATGACATGAACTACTATATGGGAATGAAGGCAAAGCACTGAGAGGTCATTGACTGGGATGGATGCTCCCATGATAGTTGAGGCGGGGTATCTAGTAGCAATCCCTTGTGATGGATGCCCATACGTTAGTCTAGGTGGGGTGTCATGTAGCAAGCTCTTTGTGCCTTAACTATGTGCCCATATAGGATAGCTAGTGGATCCATAGGCTAATTACCGATCGACCCTTGGAAAGTTGATCACTTTTTTACGTTGTGAGGTTACATAACACCGGATTCTATGATTTAGCTTTCATAGTCTATGTCGGTTAAATGCTTATTCCCATCATGTGAGGTACCCATTTTGGTTTCTTTAGAAGTTCTATGACGCGTGGGTAGTAGTATGGGATGCTATCCATGCATTTGCACGAGTAGGCTTCAAGAGGGCTATAGTGAGAATCTCTACTTCCTAATGAAAGAATGTGTTCTAAATGAACAAATAAAGCAAGTTGCCTTTATGTCTACATTAATTGATGTATGTCTCACATGTCTATATGAAATGATGCATGTTTTCCATGATATGTTGCATGTCGTAGTTGACTAAAAGATATGAAGCATGTTTCACTTGAGTTAGTGATATGAATTTTTTAGCATGATATGTTGAAATGTAAGGAGTCTTATCTATGGTGGCCTATAGGAACACTTAGGTGTGGTGTGAAGAGGTAGTATGGGATGCCACTTTATGTCTTACTTAAGTGTGTCTTAGGGCTATTATAGATAGGACCCTAAGAGGATTGAGACGCCTTGCTTCATGTGTATGTTATTTTATTGTGTTTTGACATTGAAGGAGCATGAGGAGAATGGTAAGTTCACCTTTGGTAGAAATGTGATGATAATGACTTGGATGTTGGTAATACTTGTATTTGATGCCTCTTATTCTCATGTTCATGAACCATATTGAAATTGGTATCATGCATGGTTTCCAAACCAAAATGTCCATTTTAGCATGTTTTTGCATGGTCATCATACTTAGTACATTTGTGTGTACTAACTCCATATTTTCCTCTATGTCTACAATTATAGATTCAAGCAAGTGACTTGCTAGTTCTAGTGAAGACTTGGATTGAGACTCCCAAGATAGAGTGGTATGTCCTCATCATTTAGGGACACATTTTAGAAGCTTTATGTTTTTTTCTACTTCTTTGTATTAGACCCTTTCTAGATTTTTCAAGTGAAAAAGGGTTGTGACCCTACTTATGTTGGTTTCTAAGTTTGTAGTAAGATGGTCTTGTGAGACAAGTAGACTTCTGCTGCAATGTTTTAAATGTTTAGTATGTTTTGAATCATATGGTTTTTTAAAAAAATGTTTTAATTTTGAACAATTCTATTATCGATGCAATGAAATGAACTATGAGGCTTGTATAAGACCCCTTCGGGGTCAAGTACACCGAGTCGCTTCCGAGCCATAGGGTCGGGTCGTGACAAACATGGTATCAGAGCAAAGATTTTGGAATGGTACTTTTAGGATGTCGTCTCACAAGCCACATCTAGTAGAGTTTTGTTCGTCGATGTGAGTCGCGACACATCTATGAGCGAGAGGCTATAGGATGTTAGGATGTTTCAATTTCTTCATACTTTTATGTCATGCCTTAGAACTAGATATATAGTTTTCCTTTTCCTGACCCTTCTCTTGTGTTTATATGATATGAATACAAGAAGGAATATCTCTAGGAGGGTGGAAGGAGAGGGTGTGAATAGAGGAGTTCCTCCTCTAGAGAATCAAGATACTCAGGGTAATCAAGCTCCTCTAGGTGGTCAAGTTCCCAATATAAGGAAGTCCTTCAAGATCCTCAAGTTCCTATTGATAAAGGGGCTATGACCAATGTGGAAATAATGACGGCTCTCCAAACCTTGACCCATGCTTTGACGACTCAAGTGACTAGGGATGCTAGAGCTCATGAGAACCCTAATGAGAGCACTATGGCTTCTAGGCTAAGAGATTTCACTAGAATGAATCCTCCTAAGTTTTTTGGCTCTCAAGTGGGAGAAGACCCTCAAGAGTTCCTAGATGAGGTTTACAATATTGTACATGCTATGGGGGTGAATCCTAGTGAGAAAGTGGAGTTGGCCACTTATCAGTTGAAGGGTGTGGCACAAGTGTGGCATACTCAATGGAGGAGGAATAGGCCGGAAGGAGTAGTTGCTAAAGGTTGGGAGGTGTTTAAGAGAACTTTCCTCAATCGATTCTTTCCTAGGGAGAAACAGAAAGCAAAGGTTGAAGATTTTATCAAACTTCGTCAAGAAGGTATGGGTGTTAAGGAGTATTCTTTTAAGTTCACCGAGTTGTCTAAATATGCTCATTTTATGGTTGCGGATCCTAGAGATGAAATAAGTAGGTTCGTGAATGGTGGGTCTAGCTTGGTGAGAAAAGAATGTCGTTTGGCTATGCTTCATGATAACATGGATATATCTCGTCTTATGATTTATGCTAAGCAAATGGAGAATGAAAAGCTCCACTAAAAGAATAGGGAATTGAAAAGGTCTAGATCGGATGATCAAAGTTAACCTAAGTTGAAAAAGAGGTCAATCAACCAAAATTCCTCCTATGATTCTTCTATGGTGATCAATGGTGGGGTATCTAACCCTAAGTCTCAAGGAGGAAGTGAAAGTGGTTCTCCTTATGATTGGCCTACATATGCTAATTGTGGAAAACACCATTTGAGTAAGTGTCTCGCCGGTACGGATGGTTGTTTTGGGTGTGGAAAGAAGGGGAATAAGATGAGAGACTGTCCTACACTCATCGATTAGGGGAGAGAGGCCAAGAAAGCTTCTTATAGTGGACCGGGTCCTAATGCTCCCAAGAAGAATCATTTGTATGTGCTTCAAGCTAAAGAGAGTAAGGAAAGTCATCCGGGTGAAGACATCGGTAAGTGATGGTTTCCTTTGATTTAGAATGTGATGTTGAGGTCCTTATGTTGTGTGCATGTTAGCCTAGTATGAGTGTGAGTTCTTCCATGAGTCGGGGATAGTATGTTGATTATGAGGTGGTGAAGAATTCTAGTATCCTTATGACTTTCTTCTATTCCTATTCAAGAGTGAGACTTAGTGTTCATAGTAGCTTATTTCATGTTTTGGAGTCATGCATGCTTATGTGTTGCATGATTTCCTTATGTTATTCAAGCTCTTGATGAGATTATGATAGAATGATAAAATGCGAAATTAATCTATATTCCCTCATGTTGTTGTGCAATTAGTATGAGATGCTTGTTGTGAATTCATGAAGCGAATGTATGATCATGCCTATGTGTGCTTTTGAGAGCAAATTAATATTTTTGGCTTCATGTTGTTTTTATGAGCATGCTTATGATAGGAGAAGGTAGTTCCTCCATTTAAAGTAAGAAATGATAAAGTATGTGTGCCTAATGAGTTTGTAGAATGCAATGAATACATGTTGAGATAAAATTGATGTTTCTTTTAGTTTGTGCGTGGGTTATGATGTTGTATGTTTGTTGGGCTGCTAGTCTCGAGTCGTTTTCCCTTAATGTGTTTAAGTGTCATTTGAGGACGAATGTTCCTAAGTGGGTGATAATGTAATGACTCAGAAAATGATAGGAAGAACTAGAGCCTTGACATTTGGATTAGCATGACTTTAGGTTGATGTGTGGACAGTTTTAGAACATAAATGGATCATGGTGGAAGCCTAGGGTGCAAGCAAGGGCCAAGTCTAGCATGATTGGGTGATAGAGGCCTAGTTCCTAGAGGAGATGTTTGGCGACGGGCTGTTGATTGCCCAAGGGATCGGGTGAGTCGCCCTTATGCCCTATAGTCGCCTAGAGGACTGCCTCTTTGGCCTAGCTACAGGACCAAAGGGAGGGCTAAATGGCAACTCACCAAGTTGGTCGGTGTGTCACCCTTCTCCCCTCACATAGCCCTATGACCAGCCCCATTTATTGAGCTACTGGAACAAAGGGCAGACAAGAGTGCACTTGGTGAGGCCTAGTGTTCCAAGGGCAAACTAAGACGAAAAGGGGAAAAACGTTTAAGTCAAAACTTTAAGGGTCCTTAGCTCTTTTCCAAAATTGACTCTACACTATTCCATTATTTTCCTAGAAACTATATAACCTTATTATGACCTAATTCCTTTCATTTTAAGCCCCTCCAAATAGAATTAAAAGAAACCCATCTCCTCTCAAATTTTCTCTAACTAGAAACCCTCCATTAGAGAAGAAGAAGAAGAGAGCAATAGAGGCTAGGGTTTAGCGATTTCAAGGTCGTTTCTTCTCAAATTTCTTGTGGATACTTCATATTTAGGTATGGTGGCTCTTTATCTAGGGTTATCCCTCACACTAGTGTCCTATAAAACTATTTTTTCAAATCTTGCAAGACTTCAAAACCTAGATCTTTCACTCTTCAACATAGGTTCAAACTTTTATCATTTTAAATGGCTTTATTATGAAGTAATGTGGTTGTATTGATGTTGAATGGTGATTTTTATGAAAAACCCTCTCAAAGAACCCATGTTTTCCTAAAGTCTTCCATGGTGCCCTAAGAAGTGCGTTTGTGGATTGTTCAATCATGTGATTATGAGATACTTAAATTGAATGAGTTTATTAAAGTAATATGATTATGCATGCCTAATTATGAAGAATTGTTGGTATGTGGTGATGTATCAATTATGGCCTTGTAAGGCAAATTCATGCTTTAGCTTAGGTTGATATAGAAGTGTGATATATTGATGTGTGATCCACTTATGGTGGAGGTGGTTACTTCTTATGTACATAATGGTAACTAAATTGATAGAAGTCTTCTTACTACCCTAATTATGAAGAGTAGCTGCATAAATGTGATATGAAAAGTGTAAGCATGAACATGATATGAATAATGTGTGTGCAGTCTATGCCTAGAATGCAAGTGTGCTAGTGTTGAAAGAACATTCTCAATTATGCTTTTATGAATGGAGATGTCTGCATGTGGAAGGTTTTCTTCCTTTTTAATGTATCTTGAATTGGTAGACTTACGTTTCCTTTTCTTGAAAGCATGTATGAAGTTATATGATCATGAATGTTATGATGTGTTGATGTGAAAGGTTATTCTCAACTCTTCACTAAAGCATGTTAAGGGATTCTTATATGAAAGGTTATTCTCATGTTTGAATCTATGAGCTATCCTCATGTTGGGAGAGGATGGATGCCCATACGATAGTTGAGGCGTGGTATCTAGTAGCAATCCTTGGAGATGGATGCACATATGTTAGTTGAGGAGGGGCTGTCTAGTAACAATCTCTATCCCCAAAGGACTTATGTAAGTTGGAATGATATGGATACCCATACGATAGTTGAGGAGGGGTATCTAGTAGCAATTCTTCGAGATGGACACCCATATGTTAGTTGAGAAGGGGCTGTCTAGTAACATTCTCTATCCCCAAAGGTCTTATGCAAGTTGGAATGATATGGATACCAATACATTAGTTGAGGCAGGGTTATCTAGTAACAATTTCTCTTCCTTAATGAATGAATGAATATGAACTACTCTATGGGAATGAAGGCTAAGCACCCAGAGGTCATTGACTGGGATGGATGCTCTCATGACAGTTGAGGCGAGGTATCTAGTAGCAATCCCTTGTGATGGATGCCCATACGTTAGTCGAGGTGGGGTGTCATGTAGCAAGCTCTTTGTCCCTTAACTATGTGCCCATATAGGATAACTAGTGGATCCATTAGGCTAATCACCGATTGAGCCTAGGCAAGTTGATCACCTTTTTATGTTGTGGGGTTACATGACACCGGATTCTATGATTTAGCTCTCATTGTCTATGTCGGTTAAATGCTTATTCCCATCATGTGAGGTACCCATTATGCTTTCTTCAGAAGTTCTATGATGCGTGGGTAGTAGTATGGGATGCTATCCATGCATTTGCATGAGTAGGCTTCAAGAGGGCTATAGTGAGAATCTCTACTCCCTAATGAGAGAATGTGTTCTAAATGAACAAATGAAGCAAGTTGCCTTTATGTCTACATTAATTGATGTATGTCTCACATGTCTATATGAAATGATGCATGTTTTCCATGATATGATGCATGGCGTAGTTGACTAAAAGATATGAAGCATGTTTCACTTGAGTTGGTGATATGAGTTGTTTAGCATGATATGTTGCAATGTGAGGTGTCTTATCTATGGTGGACTAGAGGAACAGTTAGGTGTGGTGTGAAGAGGTAGTATAGGATGCCACTTCATATCTTACCTAAGTGTGTCTTAGGGCTATTATAGATAGGGACCCTAAGATGATTGAGACACCTTGCTTGATATATATATTCTTGCATTGTGTTTTGACATTAAAGGAGCATGAGGAGAATGGTAAGTTCACCTTTGGTGGAAATGTGATGATAATGACTTGGATGTTGGTAATACTTGTATTTGATGCCTCTTATTCTCATGTTCATGAAACATCTCGAAATTGGTATCATGCATGGTTCCCAAACCAAAATGTCCGTTTTAGCATGTTTTCGCATAGTCATCATACTTAGTACATTTTTGTGTACTAACTCCATATTTTTCTCTATGTCTACAAGTGAAGGTTTCAGCAAGTGACTTGCTAGTTCTAGTGAAGACATGGATTGAGAGTCCCAAGTTAGGGTGGTATGTCCTCATCATTCGGGGACTTAGAAGCTTTATGTTTTGTTCAACTTCTTTGTATTAGACCCTTTCTAGACTTTTCAAGTGAAAAAGGGTTGTGACCCTACTTATGTTGGTTTTTATGTTTGTAGTAAGATGGCAATGTGAGACAAGTAGACATCCGCTGCAATGTTTTAAATGTTTAGTATGCTTTGAATCATATGGTTTTTCAATAAAAAGTTTTAATTTCGTAGAATTCTATTATCTATACAATGAAATAAACAATGAGGCTTGTATAAGACCACTTCGGGGTCTAGTACATTGTGTCGCTTACGGGGCATAGGCTCGAGTCCTGACAACTATCTCAATGGTGTTCATGTAGATGTGTTCACTGATCACAAGAGTCTTCAGTATGTATTCAATCAGAAAGACCTTAATCTCAGAAAGAGGAGGTAGTTGGAGTTACTCAAAGATTATAACATGTTTATTCTATATCACCCAAGTAAGGCTAATGTTGTTGGTGATGCTTTGAGCAGGTTATCTATGGGTAGTACCACCCATGTTGAGGAAGGCAAGAAGGAATTAGCCGAAGATGTGCATAGACTTGCACACTTGGGAGTCAATTTGTTGGATTCTAATGAATGTGGAGTAGTGCTGATGAATGGGGCTCAATCATCATTAGTGTCTTAAGTGAAGAAGAAACAAGACCAAGACCCTGTGTCGCTTGAATTGAAGGCAAATGTTCATAAGCAAAAAAGTGATAACTTTTGAACAAAGGGGAGATGGTGTGTTGAGATATCAAGGTAGATTGTGCGTACCGAAGGTGGGTGAACTCCAAGAGAGGATCATGGAGGAAGGTCATAGCTCGAGATACTCTATCCATCATGGTTCACAAAGATGTATTCTGACTTGATGGAAGTCTATTAGTGGAGTAGTATCATAAGGTATATTGCAGAGTTCATTGCAAACTGCCCGAATTGTCAACAAGTCAAGGTAGAGCACCAAAGGCCCAGTGGTATCGCTCAGAATATAGAGATTTCGGAATGGCAATCCGAGATGATTAATATGGATTTCATTATTTGACTGTCGCGGTCTCGCATGCAACATGATTTGATTTGGGTGATTTTCGATCGGATGACTGATTTCATGTATCAAGAAATTTCTTCCAATTCTAAGTGCCAACAATCGTTTGTAAGTAATATAACCCAACTAAGTGAGTTGGGGTCGAATCCCACATGGAGTGGTACATGCTTAAGATTCAAGAGCCAATTATGAATATTTTCCAGTCAATCATAGGTAAAGACACTTACGAATAAAAACATATTTCAAATTAAGGGTGACACAAGTGTCAAATATGACGGTTTTGGTTTCAATTATCAGCTATACAACAACAAATAACACGAATTAACAAGTAATGAGATGGGTTCTTGGGATGTGATTGGATTATAGGCTAAGGTAAACAATTGGGTGATTGCAATTAATAATAAATAACTGTAAATCAGTGAATAAGCTAGACTTAAGTGGGGATAAACTTTCTCTCGAACAATTTACCCCGAATCAAATTAGTTTCTCTCGAACACTAATAAGCAGCAGTTAAAAACAGCCTACGCTTTAATCCATTCACTCCCTCAAGCTGAATGTGTGGAAAAGGGTTTAGGATTCACTCTCTTGAGCTGAACCCATGACAACCCAAAACCCACACACCATCAATTCAATAATTTGGTTTTAAAACCTCTCTTGAGCAAGCCAAAAAACACGAAGGTAGAGTTGCATTTGCAACTACAACCTTTTTAATTAAACCACAATTACTGATTGAAATCACTTTTAAACAGCATTTAAACTATCATTTAACAATACCCAGTAGCTAACTCCCATAATCACATAATCACACCACAAGAACTGGGTTCTAGCTAGTCATCATAAAAATATAGAAATCGTCACCAAATTAGGTTTCCATCAATTCAGTAAGAATAATTTCGTCTTTACAAAGGTCAGGGTTGAAGAATCTCAAAAACCCACTTCCAATTTCTTAAAAATGGAAAACATCAATTCTTCAAAGCCAAGGAAAATACTGTCTCAATACTTTCAGTTCTCAAATTGATAAACAATAAAAATTAGATACTATGAAAACTGATGCTAAACTAAGATTTTAAAAATGTATTTATAGTCGCCAAAAATATGCTGCGAAGGACCATTCGGTGCAATAAGTAGAGATCACCAATCCACTAGGTGATCTGCCCTTTGGTTAATTCCATTTCCTTTTCGCTTTGGCCTTCAGCATCTTTAAGTTCTATAACTTTGGGCAATCTAGAACTGCATCGCAGAACTGTTCGGCGACACACTGACTGCTCCTTTCAATCGCTGACTTGATTTTCTCCTTTGGGGCTTGGTACACTTTAACTTTAGGTGAGATCATGGCCATTCGGTGACTCGCCTAATGGGTTAGGCGATCATCAGGCCTTATTTTCTTCGTTCTTTTAGCTGCCTTGTTCCTTTTTCCTCATTAGTGTCCATGCTTTATTCCTAAATCCAAATGCCTGAAAATCAAGGATTTACATCAGTTATTGGAACAAAATACGCATTTAAGTACACTAAATCTATTAAAATAAATCCCTAAATGAGTCCAAATCGGGGACTCATCAACACCCCCAACTTAGACTTTTGCTTGTCCTCAAGTAAAACTCAAGTTTAGCAATTCAAAAAGGATGTCTCAAATAGTACTACACAAGACTGAATCATAAATGCACACAAAAAGACTCAATTTACAAATGCAAGTATCAATTGTGCATTCAAAGATTCAAGTTATGACTTACCATTATCAAAGATTTTCAAATTCACAATACTTGCTTCAAATGCAAGTTCAAGCTCAACCAAGGTACTCAAATTCCCTCACACAAAGACTAATTCCATATTCACACACAATGGTTTAACAATTTATAGTTCCGGAATCAAATGAAACACTCACACTCACAAATATGAACACAATGCATGATTTCACCCATAGGTTTGCCCTTATTTTCCAACCAACAATTGTTTCAGCTCACTCAAGATAAAAAAAGATCTTTCAAGGCTTGTAACGGGGCTGAGTGCGAAGGAATAGTCATTTAGGCTCAATGATTGTAATCCTCATGAAATGTGGTATGAACAACACTTTCTTTCCTTTCCTTCATCATTCTCATTCATGCTCAAAAGTCACCCTATTATTCATCTTCCATGAACTGTTGGACACCCCATTTTCTTTGCATTTTCACAACTTTTTTTTTCATTCTTTTCTTCTTTTTCCATTTTTTTTTTTTTTTTTTTTTTTTTTTTTTTTTTGTATGAAGGGGTTCCATCTTTCTCAAAATCATGGGTCAAGGGGCCTTTTTTGCATTTCTTGATTTACCCTTCTCTTTTCACCACACCCCCAACTTAGGCTTTTGGCCTAAGTTGGCTATTCAAACAAACCACAAATCATGAGGATTATGGGTAATGGATAAACAAAGGTCACAATTTATTCGAGTTTCTTCCAAGGAAAGGTTAAGTCTCAAAGGGTGTTCAAGCGAGGTTCACACACTTGCAAGGTAGGCCACAAAAAGAGGTATAATGTCAAATTGTTTCACACTCTTCAAAGTTACCTAAGATCATCTCAAGAGCTTGCATTACTTAGTCAACCGGACCAACGGGGCAAATTCTATGTGTCATGACACATGGCTCACGGTAAGCTCATAACACAAGGCATTGACACAAATGTCAAACATGACTCTACACTTTCGCTAGTGTGCAATGTTCATCACAGGGGACTCAATTTGTTACTTGGCTAGTCACAATGAGATGCAAAAAGTTCACATATTGTCTATGCAACTTCATTTGGCCTCATCGTAGCTGCACATTCATTTTTTATCAATTATGAGCACTATTCAAGTAATCGGTATTGATCAAGACCGATACTCAAATTTTCAAGAGAACAACCACATTCAAACACAAACAAGAGGTGGCACAAAAATTTTTGGAAGGGTCCAAAAATCATTTAGAATGAAAAATAAGTAGCCACAAGCTCAATCATCCACAAAATGCAGTATTAACACAATTTATAGCTCAAAAACCTAAATATATACACATAACAATAGCCACAAAAGATGGGCCTCACCCCACCATAAATGAAAACCATTTGTCCTCAAATGCAAGCAAAATAATATCCAAAAGTCAATAAAAATAAGACACAGAGAGAGGTAAAGGGGGATCCTATCTAAACAATCGCTCCATCTGTTGGGGCATTAGTGCCCGGCACATCACTCTGGTCCTGGGTCTCGTACTTGGAGTCACCTCAAAAGTAGTAGGTCCATTAGGAGCTGCCAAAGATGTCTCAGTCAGTGATGTCTAGATCACCGACTGTACAATTGTCTCCTCAAGTTCTGGAAAATCTCCATTTTTGCTCTCCTCCCTCATCTCTATCTGCTTCTTGTCGGTCTCTATTTCTGACTCATCAGCTGTTGTGCCCTCCCTATGTACATCTCTGGTGGTAGCCAGAGGAAGTCTCAGAGGTATCCACATCATCTACAACCTCCAGTAGTGAAGTGAAGTCAGTAGACTTTAGATAGTCTACGTCCTTCCTCAGATCAACAACTTTGGCTTTCAAAGCCATAACGTCGAAGGTCTCCCTATGTCTTCTCTCCCAAGCCTTAACTCTCATAGTGAGAGTGTAAATGGACGTTTGGAGGGGGTTAGTGTGGTAATGATGGCACTCTCAATCATCCATTGGATGGATCTCTCAAGTCGTGTCACCCTCACATCAGCTGAATGGGCCTAGTGGCCCATCTTCAGGATCATAGCCTAAGTGATCCTAGTGGCTGGGCAGAGGTAGAGACACACGGAGCTTGTGAAGCATAAGAGGTCAGAGAAGATGTACTTGAAAGCCCGAAGGTAGGAGTAGGCAAAGATGCCTCTTCAGGTATAAAATCGACATCCACCTCTGGAGAAGTATCTATCGGACTTGCTCTCCTCCTATCAGCCTCCACTCATGTGTACCCGGTCTCAATCTACCAGTGTCAGTGGAGGAAGAAGGAATATCCCTCGTATCATCTAGGTGCACTCCATCACGCCAGTACAACTCAGTGATCAGGACAGGGAATGGTAGAGAAGTCTACCTCTGTTTGGCCCTCATCGCCATCTCTTGCTCAATGATAAGTCCCAAGTTGAGCCAGCTCTTCGCTAAGATAGACCCTAAAAAAACTGCCTTCGCATGTCGGAGGATGGATTCGTTCTGTGAAGGGATGATGTTCTTGCTGATGAATCTGAACCAATACCGGGCAACTACATTCAGATCCTTCTTCTCGATCTGAAATCCCACCTCTATCCACCTCAGGGTAACGTCAGAGAGAAGGGGGGCAAGCCAACCCTTCAACTCATCAAGGGACTGAGCTATCGCTAAGCCCTCATAATCATGCTCGAACCCTGTCGCTCTCTCAAGGACAACGTTTATGATATCGCTACAGCATCCAACTTCCATACCTTGAACCATGACCGACTTAACTGGTCTAAACTCGCTGGCCTTCTTCTTGCTCTTTGGAACCAAGTCACCATAATCTGTATAGAACTCCTGAAACCATAAAGGAATATAGGGCCTCGAGGCCTGTTGAAAATCTAAAATCTGTGCCACTGCATTATCTCCCTCACACTAGAGTATTTTTCCTCTAGGCCCTTTGTGGACAGAAGCTTCTCCTCGAGAATGGTTCACAATCCATCACCCTTTAACCTATTGAGAAGCCTAGGATGAGGGACGACAAGAGCCACAGGAGGTGCCGAAGCAAGCACTGAATCTGCTAGGTGGATGCTAAGAGGACCCTAGCTGAGTCAGGGCGAGATCTGGAACGGATCTTATCCCGCTAGGAATGTAAGGGTTGATTGTCCTTAGGCTCAGATAATGCAGCGCGGGAGTCAGCAGCCCTCTCCCTATTGTGCTCTGGAACCTCAGATACAAGCCTCTTGGTTTTTCCCTTGCCTCCCATTAGAGGCTTTGTTCTGCCCTCTTTAGGAGGATTTTCTCCCCCTTCATTTATCATAATGCCCCGCACTCTTTTGCGAAGTGGCATGTTTAGGTTAGTCCTGATCATATCTGCACAAATAGTAGGAAAAGAGTTAGAAATAATTCAAACAAAACCACAGAAAAGTAGTTGCAAACAGACTCGCCGAATCGGTCGACGAGTCGCCGAATCTCTTTGGTGAGCAAGATCCGGCTCGCCGAAAGGATTGGCTCAAAAATCCAAGAAAATTTTAGCAGGTCAGCAATGGAAGGGCCTTTCGGCGAGTCATTGATAGCATTCGGTGAGCAAGGATTAGTCTGCTGAAAGTTACAGTTCAATTAGGAGTCAGGGACACAGACAAAGGGCGATCAAGAAGGACCTTCGGCGAGTTGCTGAGTGCATTCGGCGACCTCAAGCTTCTCGCCAAAAGTTATAAAACCAAACTTCATATTTAGTATGAAATTAAAGGCGAGATGGGGAACTTCGGGGAACCACCAAGTGGTTCAGCGAGGTCGACCCAACATGTCTTCTTTCAACCCAACTTCTTAAATTCAACCCCGCAGCCCCCGAAAACAAAATCAAAACATGCACCCATCAAATTAAGCTAAGAGCCATTACTCCCATGCCTCCGGTATACTTAGACTTCTCCCAGTTTGGCCAAATTTGGCAATTTGATGACTTTTGCCCTTAGGAATGACGTCAACCGCTCCATCATTCGGTAAATTACATCATATGGCACAAATACGGGCTACTAAGACTTCACTTGATTAACCCAACAACATGCAAGCACAGCCCCACAAATTTTAACCAATTTTAAGGCACAAAATCACGAGAATTTAACATTAAAGGCATTACGGTCAAAGTTATCAAATTAAACTAGGCATACACATAAACAATTAAGATCAGAGAGGCCCAGCACACATCACTAAGATCAAATTACTACCAAATGAGTACAAAATCTCTAAATAAAGATTTTGGGTTCGAAAAACCAACCATAGATGCCAATTAAATATTTTGAAATGCTAGGCGGGAATGTAATCCACTCCGAACATAAATCCGACGACTTAAACACTCTAAAATGCAGGAAAGCATGGGAAATATTGTGCGGGTGTGAGTTTGGGAAGATCAAAAGTGAGGGAAAGTGAAAGAGTTTGAAAGTTTAAACCTTTGGCCTTTAAAAACCATCACGTTCTCGCCCATTCGGCGACATTAGTTTTGCTCGCCGACCCACCGAGTAGGCACCTACCTCACCGAGTTTTATAGGACCTCCAGTTAATATGGGGGTCCAAATGGCAAACTAGATCATGATCACCAACCTAGTCGGCGATTCGACAATTTAATCCTAAGCTCGCCAAGTTTTACAGACTCTAATTTAAAATTGTCTTAAGTCGAACGACGGTCCAAGTCGGGCTCTCCAACTGGACTTTAAGCTCGCCAACCTGCACTTTTCAAACACCTTCCACACTTTGACCTGCAAAATCAACACACCATTATTTCAACTTAAAAAGAAAGCAAATAAAAACTTAGGTTGCCTCCCAAGCAGTTCCTTAGTTAACATCGCAGCACGACGCAAGTCCACACTCAAACCTCATTCTTGGGGTTAGCCATAGTATCACTAGGCAAACTCCCTTGCTGTCTCGGGTTTAAATTAGACGAGATATGACCCATTTGGGTCTCCAACTACTTGATCGATATTGAATGGGAGGTAACAATCTGGCTAAGGGTCGACACGTCTTCTTTTATTTCTTTTAAAATCTTGTCTAACCCCTCAACTTTGTTTATACGAGAAAGCATATCCTCAGACTAGCCACCTTCTGAATCCTTTGGCTTTTGGCGCTCATGGGGAGGCACATACCTATCCTTCTCCCCATCCTACCAATTGGGATTTCGATCCCTCCATTCTCGATCACGATCCTTCCAACCTTCATTCCTCTTCCAACCTTGGTTACCACCATGCCTTGGGTAGTTTGAATGATAACCACCACTTTGGTTGGCTAGGAAATTTACCTCTTCATTATATAAAGCCTCAAACTTGGCCTCATCCATATTAACACACCCGATACCCATGGCATTGACACCTTGCGCACTAGCTCCCATGACATTTTTTGAAAAAATATCAAATTGTGTCATGATCTTGGCCATGTTTTGGTCCCTCTCTTGGTCTTTCTCCATCTGCTCCTTGGTCAATTTGAATGTGAGAGGAAAGACTTAGTCTTCATGGGTGTAACACACCCGGTTGATTATAGTCATGCCAGCCAAGAGCTGAGCAGCTATCACATAAGGTTGCTGCATCAAACTTCCAAGAGAAAGTTGTTCAGCAACACCTTTGTTTACCGACTCAAGGCTCCAGTAAAAATACTGCACCAACACATTGTCAGGCAAGCCATGAGATGGGCATTGGAGCACCAACTTCTTGAATAGTAGCCAAGTTTCATGAATTAGCTCTCCCTCCAGACACTTGAAGCTATGAATGCTGTCCCGAAGAGTCATCATCTTCGAAGAAGGGAAAAATCACACTTGAAATGCGATAACCAACTTCTCCCACAAAGTGATTGATTCATGTGGCAATTCAGCCAGCCACTTGCATGCTTCTCCTATCAAAGAGAACGGGAACAACCTCAACTAGACCGACTCTTAGGATATGTTCTTGAAAGAGAACGGTCCGCATACATTCATGAAGTTTCTAATATATTCATGGGGATCCTCATGAGCCAAAGCACCGAACAACCCCTTAATTTGCAAGAGCTGCAACATAGTACTTGTGATGTGGAACACTGCATTCCCTTTGGCCGGAGGCAAGCGAATCTCACCAATACCACCCATAAGATGGGGGTCATTAGCATTATGGTCATTGACATCATTGAGGTTTTCGATGTCCTCTTGGTGGCCTACTTGACTACCATTGCTATCGTTCTCACTCATACATCCTTTTCCAAAACACAAATAAGCAAACCAAAACTAAAATTAAGTAACCTCATCTATGACTAACAAAAACAAAATTGAACTTAACTAAAGAATCTTAACCAACACCACTCCCCGGAAGTGGTACCATTTTGATTTCACGTATCAAGACACTTCTTCCAATTCTAAGTGCTAACGATCGTTAGTCTGTAATATAACCCAACTATGTGAGTTGAGGTCGAATCCCATTGGGGGTGGTACGTGCTTAAGATTCAAGAGCCAAGTATGAATATGTTGCAGTCAATCATAGGTAAAGACATTTATGAATAAAACCATATTTCAAATTAAGGGTGACACAAGTACCAAATATGGGGGTTTTGGTTTCAATTATCAGCTACACAATAACAAATAACATGAATTAACAAGTAATGAGACAGGTTCTTGGGATGTGATTAGATTATAGGCTAAGGTAGACAATTGGGTGATTGCAATTAGTAGTAAATAGCTATAAATCAGTGAATATGCTAGACTTTAGTGGGGATAAACTTTCTCTCGAATAATTTACCCCGAATCAAATTGGTTTCTCTCGAACACCAATAAGCATCAAATAAGAATAGTCTATGCTTTAGTCCATTCACTGTCTCAAGCTGAATGTGTAGAAAAGGGTTTAGGATTCACTCTCTTGAACTGAACCCATGACAACCCAATACCCACAGACCATCAATTCAGTAATCTTGGTTTTAAAACCTTTCTCTCGAGCAAGCCAAAAACATGAAGGTAGAGTTCCATTTGCAACTACAACCCTTTAAATTAAACCACAATTACTTATTGAAATCACTTTTAAACAGCATTTAAACTATCAATTAACAATACCCAGCAGCTAACTCAACCCATAATCACATAGTCATAACCCAAGAATTAGGGTTTTAGCTAGTCATCATAAAAAAGTAGAAATCGCTGCTAAATTATGTTTTCATCAACTGGGTAAGATTAATTTCGTCTTTACAAAGGTCAAGGTTGAAGAATCTCAAAGACCCACTTCCAATTTCTCAAAAATGGAAAACTTCAATTCTTCAAAGTTAAGGATAATATTGTCTCAATACTCTCAGTTCTCAAACTGAAGAATAATAAAAATTAAATATTATGAAAACTGATATGAAACTAAGAATTTAAAAATATATTTAGAGTCACCAAAAATATATTGCGAAGGACCATTCGGCGCAATAAGTCAGGATCGCCAATCCACTCGACAATCCGCCCTTTGGTCAATTCCACCACCTTTTTGCTTTGGCCTTCAACATCTTTAAGTTATGTAACTTTGGGCGATCTAGCACTACATTGCAGAACTATTCGGCGACACGCCACTACTCCTTTCCATCGCCGACTTGATTTTCTCTTTCAAGGCTTGGCACACTAGAACTTTAGGCGAGATCATGGCCATTCGGCGACTCGCCCAATGCGTTAGGTGATCATCAGGCCTTCTTTTCTTCGTTCTTTTAGCTGCCTTGTTCTTTTTTGCTCATTACTGTCCATTCTTTGTTTCTAAATCCAAATACCTAAAAATCAAGGATTTACATCAGTTATTGGCACAAAATAAACATTTGAGGACACTAAATCTATTAAAATAAAGCCCTAAATTAGTCCAAATCGTGGACTCATCAATGACTAAATCATCCCATTTCTTGCTGGTAAAGACTACCTATACAACAGAGGATTATGCTAGATTATATAGTCAAGAGATTGTTAGACTTCATGGAGTTCAGATGTCCATCATTTTGGATAGAGATGCACAATTCACCATAGTGTTTTGAAAGTCTTTCCAGAAAGTTTTGAGTTCTAAGGTGAACCTGCGTTCCATCTTCAGGCTGATGGTCAAGCAAAGCCTGCGATTTAGTCTTTAGAGGATATTTTAAGGGCATGTGCGATCAATTTCAAAGGAAATTGAGATGATCACTTACCTCTAGTAGAGTTTCTTACAACGACAGTTTTCACTTTAGCATCCAGATGGATACTTATGAGGCTCTTTATGGGCGAAGATGTAGATCTCCTATTGGATGGTTTGAAGGTAGTGAAGATGGGTTGATAGGAACAAATTTAGTTCATCAAGTTATGGAGAAAGTGTAGATCATTCAAGACAGGTTGAAAACAGCATAGAGTCATCAAAAATCCAATACGGATGTTAGGAGAAGAGACTTAGAGTTTGAGGTGGATCAGTGGGTTTATTGGAAGGTTTCACCCATGAAGAGTGTTCTGAGATTTGGTAAGAAGGGGAAGATCATTCTCGGGTATGTTAGTCCTTATGGGATATCCAAGAGAAATGGCAATGTAGCTAATGAGTTAGATCTACCACCACAGTTAGCAGTAGTCCATCCGATGTTTCACAAGTCTATGTTGAAGAAGTGTATGAGCGATCCTTCTCCTATTATACCTAGAGATAATATTTGTATAAAGGATAGCCTGTCTTATAAGGATATTCCTATTCAGATTATAGATTGTCAGGTTTGCAAGTTGAGAACCAAGGAGGTAGTATCAATCAAGGTCTTACTTGGGAGGCTTAGGAGGATATGAAGAATAGATACCAGCACCTCTTTTCTTCCAGAGAAATTCCAGACCAAGGTAATAACTTCTTGTAAAACACTTTTAAAATTGATATGCTATGTTATGTTAAATTGCATTTTGGGTGTCTGAGTTGGGTATTAGATGTTCCACCCTCATTTCTACTTAGAGTAATCTCATTCGAGAAAAAATTATCCCAAGGGGGAGATATTGTAACAACTTGGTCTCGAAAAGAGATAAATTTTGAAAGAACTAAGTTATGATTTCTGCAAGTTAGATTTCAATTGTGAGTTTTAGGTCAAATTCAAATGACGATAACTTTCAGCACGTGATGAGTTAGGTGGCCCGTGAGATATGAACTAAAAGCTATTTGAGTCCTCTTTCCAACGCCACCAAGTTTGATAAATTACGAGTTCAAATGAAGGAGAAATGCCCATTTGAATTCAACATGTCCAGATAAGGAAATTCATCCAAAATAAGGAGGGGTATTTTGGTCTTTTCCTTACCCCATTAAGTTTGCACGTTTTGGTTATCCCAAATAGGGGTATAAATTGATTTAGATAATTTTTCAAAATTCCTAAACACGCTTAGAATTTTAGAGAAAAGTGCAAGAGGAGAAAAAGAAGAAGTTCAAGCGTTCGTTCAAGATTATTGTGATCGTTGAGGAGTTTCTCCATGGCTTTGAACCTTACGAGGTATGTAAGTTCTCATAGTGTTGGGTTAGTTCACCCGCACACCAATCATGTGCTTTCTATCCGTAATATCGTTCTTCAGGTTAAATGAATCAAGTTCTTGAAGAGTTCTTGAGGTTTTGTGCTTTGTTCTTTGATAATGAAGTTCTTGTTGAGTGCTTGAGGTGAGAGTTGTGAAGGAGTGTTGATTTTGGTGGGTTTTGGTGTGGTTTTCATTGTGTTTGTGTTGGGTTTCAGAATCCCAAAGAGTTTGAGGGAAATCATTCGATTCTAGATGAATTAGGGAATGATATTGAACAAGAAAATTCGTAAAAAACTGGGCAGGGGCTTAGGGAGGCGCGGCACCATAGCAGTAGAACAACTGCCCAGTAAATTGGGGCCTGGCGCAGCACGCCACTAACTGCGCCCCAAACATGGGTCAGTAGTTTTGTGGCTGGAGCCCTGCGCTACTGAGTTCGCTAGGGTTGCTAGGTCCCCTAACCTTTCAACCTTATTTCCGTTTGAGTTCCCTCGAGTCATACCTATGTTCTCTACTATATATTCACACTTAAAATCTTCATTTATCCTTGAGAGAACATGCATAGCCAAGTCATAACTCTTGAATTCATAATTCAAATTCAAGGTAGAGTTCAGAGTAAAGTTTGAGGAAGCTCTTTGAGTCAGTTTGAGAAGTGTTTTACAGTATTTTAAAACTTGTTTTAAGACTTGAGTACTTGAGTATAAGGAGAGTTGAGTTCATGTTTTCAAAATGAATATAAGAGAACTAAGTATTCCCAAGTGTAAATATTTTCACATTTAAAATGAGAGGAAATCTTGATTTCCAAATGAGGTTATGAGAAGTTTTAAGCACTATATCTTTTTCATAGAATCTTTTGAGTAATAATCTCAAAGTTGAGGATGAGGAAATGTTTTTATACATATGAACATGATTTATATTAATGGGAGTAGTGTTGAGCACAGATATGGGGACGAGTTCACACAATTCAAAGTCCTCATGAACCATGTATGTCAACATGGGTAAAGAGTCATACTTTTTAGATGATTCCTTATTGCATTTAAGCATATCTTAGTGGATCCACTTAGTTGAGGATGTCGTATACTCCGTTAAGGTATAGGACAGTTCTGGAAGTGTGGCCGAGATGATGTATCATCACATAGCTCATAGTTATGGTTGTCAATTAGAGAATCTCCTAAATAAGAGTAAAAGAGTATAATTGTATTTTGAAATACATTGAGTTATTATCTACTATTTTAAGAAGTCTTTCTTTATAATGCATCTTTATTGTTGCTATTATACTGAACTGAGTTGAGTATTTCTACGTCTGACTATCTTTTAGTAACTTTGAGTATCCTTGAGTATCCTTGGATTGAGTTGAGATGAGATGAGTATATTTTTTCTATTTATTGGTTCAAGCTTATGTCTGTGTTTTAGAGTTCTCTTTGCAATCTCGTACATTCCATGTACTGACGCAATTTAGCTTGTATTATTCATGATGCAGTTACAGGTAACAAGGGTCATTAACAGGCGCTTCGTTGACTTGTAGTTCGAGATAGCTTTTGTGAGCCTCCTTGCTTTCGAAGGGTTCCATATTTTCATTTCAGTTTTTTTAGTATTTTGTGTGTCTTATCTCGACTTCAATCATAGTATTGTTAGAGGCTTCATAGAAGGTAGTGTTTTGAGAAGTCCTTTTATTTCCATTGTTAAATTTTTAAGACTTGAGTTGCATCTTCTGGCCAGTTGAATGTTTTCTAAATATTCTGAGTTATCTATTTTGAGACAATTAAAGTTAACTTTAATTTTGAGTCCATCTAACGTTTAGCAACTCTTCCACTAAGTATTGAGTCAGGCCAAGGGTTCACTTGGGGACCAACAATAGTTCTCAAGTGCTAGTTACGCTCGGGGTGTAGGCTCGGGGCGTGACAGTGAGCCTCCTCGTATTCCTGATGAATTCACATTTACTTTAAGTTTAGTTGTTTTGAGGCATAGTGTTCCTTGTCCACACACCTATCTTAAACATTATAGGCTTCATAGATAGATAGAGTTGAGGAGTCTTTTCGTATGTATTTTCTTCCTTGACATGTTTTTTGCAAACTATTATACTTGTAAGTTACAGGAACTTTTGGGTTGAGTATTTACTTTTAGTTTAATTGTTCAAAAATTCATTTTAAAGTCTTTTATAGCTTGAGTAAGTCTTCCGCTAAGTAGTCAGCAAGGCTAAGGGTTTGCTTGGGGACCAGTAATGGTTCTTGAATGTCGGTCACGTCTAATGTGTTGGCTTAGGGCGTGACATGTTTTGTATGACACTTCACATATTTCTTCCTTTTAATATGACATTATCTAAAATATTAAGTGTATCCCTTCATTAAAAGTTCATAAGTTTCTAAAAAATGATGACTAGTTCAAAGTACGTTTAATGATCTTGGGATGTCCATCGATCACTAGTTTTTTTATGAACTCATTGTCTACTTGGTAATAAAATTATTTAGTTACCAAAAAAAATATTTGATAACTTAGGCAATAATGGAAAAACTAAAAATAAAGTGATAAATAAAATAGTATCAAGTAGCCTGCTTAATTGGATGGATTTTGTTATATAGTAAATGTAGATACCAAAATTTTCTTAGACTCTACAAAATATGTTTAATTTCAATGGGACTCTATGATACGTGTTCAAATTTAGTTAGGTTGTTCTAGGCTTTTCAATCCTAATCCCTAGTAATATATTTTCCTGAAAAAGGCCTCTCAAATATCCCATATATAATATCCCATAAACTCTTGGGATATTCATAGGGATGGCAATGGAGCGGTGCGGGGTGGGGCGGTGCGGGTTGAGCTTAATCCACAAAAATTTTAATCTGCCCCGCATAGACCCGCACCTCATAATATTTTTCATATATTATTTTTTTAGTTAAGTTTGATACTAAAATATAATTCATAAAAATAAATTCATTTTTTATGAAGTGTATTAATTTAATAAGATAGTGACTTAAATTTTTTTTTAGAAGTCAATTGGGAAACATGTGAAAAATTGTATTATTTTTTATTGAACCATTTTCATTTACTATCTTGAATATTTTAGTAGTTTAAAGAAATTATCTTAATAAATAATGCTCTGTGACTACTCTTATAAGATGTAAAATGTTAAAATTAAATTTGAACCCACATAAAATCACATATATCCCCAACCTGCCCCGCCCCACGTTAGTTTTCAAAAACCCCACTTCAACCCGCCTCGCATCCCACCCGCTTTGCACAACCTTAAACCCGCCCTGCCCTAAGTAGCCTTAAACCCACCCCGCCCCACATCTGCCACTCCCCGTTTCCATCCCTAGATATTCATAAAGGATCAAGCCAAGTCATCTTTAGTTCAAGAAATACACCATTGATGACCCTCGAATAATGGAGAAACTCCAAGGAGAGAAGAATCACGAGATAAGCAGATTTGTACTAAATATTGTTTATAAAAAATATTATGTTTCTTCATATTTTATTTGTGATTACAATTTACTTTCTATCATTTTAACATTTGTTACAAACAATATCAAATTTCCTATTTTTCAATAGATGCCAAAACTTTTTTTATATAAAATGATTTAAAACAAATTATAACATTCTTGGAGATTTAGACATTTTAAGAAACAAAGTTAAGAGTTGGTATCCATGTTACTGTCGTCGATTCAAAATTCTAAAGTTCTTTGATTCAATTATTTTATTTGAGGGGGTAAACGATTGATATCTAATTTTATTTCGATTACTGTTTTTATTTTTTTTTCTTTGAAGAGAATACATTGATTGCCTTATTACTCCAACATTTCGACCACTTTGCTAAAGATGACTTTTCAAATCAACATTTGGATTTTACATGAACTTGATCTATAAAATTTTGGAGATTGTTCATCCAAAAGTAATTGATCATTCAAAAATCGATTTCTATAACTTGAGATATTTAAGATTAAATTTTTAAAAATTCTTCATTATTGATTAAACTTTAGTTCTCGTATGTGGTGAACATAGCAAATTTGAGAAAATATTTGTTTGTCTCTCAATTTCGAAATATTTTGTTAAGGATGAGTTCTCTTATCAACAATGTGGGGATCACTTTATATTTTAATTTGTTTTGTTAGGATAATTTTATTCCTGATCTAAAATAAAAATATCAAAGTCTAAGTTATGTTTTAGGACAATATTAAAATAATTTATTAAAAGATAGACCATTTATCTCTTCATTACCATAATATTGAAAATGAAGCTAGTGGCAAAGAAAAAAATAATTATTAACTAACCCATATAAAAAAATTAAAGAAAATACTTTTTTTAACATAAAATTATACTTTTATTATAGAATATTTTGATATATGCAAACTGAAACATTACAATGTCTCTTTTGTAAAAGTAACCACGTATATAGACTATGTTTGAAATGATTTGTTAACAAAGACAATGACAAAAATGATTAGGAGGTGCTTAGCTGATGACTTTGCAGTGACCTCCCGTACAATTTTGCTTGCAAATATTATCACATTTGGTATCATCTCGCTGCTAGGAATGCAACGGCCAATGTGGTTGTCGGTGCAATAGTTCAAACCATCTACTTGAAACAAACCTGAAATTCAAATTTCATTATATGTATTTTTCATATCTATTCCAAAATCTTCTAAGGTAAGGTAACATAATAAATTATGAATGAAAAAAATATAAGTTAATTATTTTTCAATTTTCTAGAGTTGAAATAGATTTATTGATGTATGTAACTTTAAGTGATCATTTGCACACTTCATTACATAGTCAAATATAATAAACTATTATACTGATTTTTAAAATAACAAAAAAGAATGTTTATAAACAGAAGAAACCAACTTGTTGATGCTATCAACATAACTAGGAGAACAGAAAATATCAAAGTATTCAATTTGCCCATATTTTCTTTCAAATTATATTGCATTTTTTGTTGTTTATCAACTTAAGAAGACACTCTTTATATAGTATTTCTTCCTAAGCGACAAAACAACTTTTATAGAAAAAATATAATGACTAGAATAAATATTGTAATATGATGATTTTCGTCATGATTTTTTTCAATTACTCTTTTGCTACTTGGTAATAAAATCCTTTTGTTACCAAAAAAAAAATATTTGATCAACTAGACATTTAAGCAAAAATAAAAAAGAAGTAATATATGACTCTACTTAATTAGATGCATTTTTGTTATATAGTAAATCCCCTATTTTTTTTTATAGAAGTCAAAACTTTTCATATATAAAAGGAATAAAGATAAACTATCATGATTCTTGGAGATATAGGTGTAAAAACATAAACTATATTGGGTTAAATTCATACGGAATTTGAATTAAATCCATGTTCGTTTGGGCTGAATGATTAATTTGGGCTTTACAAATAAATAAGTCCATTTTATTAAACTCAAATCCAAGGTCCATTTCATCTTGAAGCCCAAACTCATGCCACATGTCACAGTGACTAGGCATCCAAGACCAGTAAGGTGGTGCCACATGTCCAAATGAGGTGGTAGTCCCAATCAAGTGTAAGAACAAATCACAACATGCCAAGTGTCAAATTGACATCCTTTTGCCAATCATATGCAACCTTGTCTACCCCCTATAACTATAAATAGGGGATGGACATGACATTCTAAGGGCATCAAGAAAACTCTTCAACAAGCATTTGCCAAATTGGAGAAATCTAGAACATCAACTACATAGCTGTTCGAAGGAGTGGTCAACGAAGTTCTTCCTGAAGATCTACTTGAAATAACGAAGCACTTTCCGAAGTTCTCGGAGATCAACAACTTCTCAAAGAGGTCTACATGATCAAAAAAATTGAGAAGTACGCTACTGAAGGCCCTTGAATCTTTGAGAAGCTTAGGATAAAAGAATCAAGAGAACAACAAAATTGTACTCACATGATTCATCAATAAAATTCACATTTTTCTTTTATTTATTTTGCTTGCAGTTAATTTTCAGCGTTTTACGAAAAGTTGTTGTGAACAAATTTGGCACGCCCAGTGGGACCGATTCTGCTCTTCATCTCTTTCTCTTGCAAATCAGAAACTACAAAGGCAACTACTGCAATGGCCTTCAGAAAGAGTAGTGATTTTTCATGCAAGGACTCTATTGATGTCGTATCTACTGATCTCAGTCATGTTGGCCCAATTACTCCGCGTAAGTTCAAGAACAGTAGGCTAGATGGATCTTAATACTTCACTTCTTTGAAGGCGATAAAAAACAACAACTCTCATACGATGGTCGTAGGTGCAACACCTAGGGGCAATGTTGCATCTGTATTCTTTGGAGAATTTTCTTAAATTGGATCCAACTTTGGTGAATCTGAAGATTCAATGGATTCTCCAACTTCAATGAATGACAATGCTTTGATGGCTGACTCAACTGACATGGACGAGAAGTTTGCAATGATGGAGCAAACCATTGAGGCCTTGAAGAAATCCGTTGATGACAAAAATCTTCATATTGCTCAATTTATGAACGAGTTGGAGGCCTTCACACCTGGAGAGTCAAGTCACGTCCCCCCTCATCCATCTGGTTTTGATCAACAAAACAAGGATGTTGAGGAATCTCTAGCAAAGTCAAAATTTTAGAAGGAAAAACAATTTGCTTCAGTTGATGCTATCTATCCAACAGTTGCAAGACATGATAATGAATACTATCAGGGCTCAATATGGTTGAAAACCACAAAGTTCCTTGTGTTACTCCAAGCCATATACCAGACTGATTGATTGTCTATCAATGCCAACAAACTACAACAATTTGATGGCAAGGGGAACCCAAAGCAACATATCGCCCACTTTGTTGAAACTTTTAGCAATGCTAGAACATATGGTGACCTTTTGGTAAAGCAGTTTGTTCATTTATTGAAAGGGAATGCATTCGATTGGCATATCGACCTGGAACACGAGTCCATTGATAGTTGGGAGAAACTCGAGAAGGAATTCCTCAATCATTCTATAGTACCACCAAACCGTAAGCATGATAGAGTTGACCAGCACTAAGCAAAGAAAGAATGAGCCTATGGTGGATTACGTCAATCGTTGGAGATCGCTGAGTCTAGATTGCAGAGATCGTCTTTCTGAAATATGTTCCGTAGAAATGTGTATTCATGGTATGCATTGGGGACTTTTATACATACTATAAGGAATAAAACTGCAAACTTTTGAAGAACTTGCTACACGAGCACATGACGTGGAGTTGAGCATTGCGAGTCATGGGAAGGCATCTCCTTTTGTTAATCTGACAAACGAAAAGGAGGATTTTAGAAAAGGTATGACCTTAAAGACCCAAACTAAGTAATCTATGGCGGTGAAAGCAACTTCTGTAAAGGTCACTACCAAGAGTAAACTAAAAGAGGAGGAAGCCCCAAGTCAATATCCAAGGTAGGAGAGGGGACGTCCAAACTTGAAGGAGTTAGAGGCAAAGGTCTACCCATTTCTATATTCATATGTACATATGAATCTTGATGAATTGCTAGCTAAGAAAGTTATTGATCATCATGAATCAAAAAGACCCAAAGAAATCAATAAGGTTGGTGATCCTAGATACTACAAATTCCATCGCGTCCTTAGCCACCCGACAAGTAAATGCTTTATCTTGAAGGATAAAATCATGATGTTGGTAAGTGAAGGAAAAAGCATCATTAACCAGGATGAAACATCTGAGGCAAATCATGCTAGTGTAGCACCAAATCAAAAGAAGTGCTCAAGGTCTACTTTCTTGCAATTCGGAAGTTTAACACCCATTGAAGTTGACTTTCCAAGGAAAACCCGTGAAGGTTCACTAGAGATAGACGACAATGAAGTTCATCGTTGGACTCTAGTTACTCATAAGAAGCGGAGACATCATGCAGTCCTTAGGATACGACTTCCTCAGACAAGAGCAACAAGGAGTGATGTGAATCAATTACAGCCATCAAAAAGCGTCAAGCCTTGTACTAGCCAAAAGATCAATGGTTCTTCATCGCAGAAGGTTCGAAGGCCCATTACATTGGATGAATTCCTTCATGAGAAAAAATTTTGCGGTAGTCAAATTTGTGCAACACATGTTATTTCCAGCACAGACGAAACAAAGAGAAGCAAAGGTGAGCATAATCCAGCAATAACACAAGAACATCAAACTGATGAAAAAGTTGCCCCATGTTGTGCTACAATTGCCTTCATAGATGATGACTTGTTGTTAGGGTCTAAGAAGCATCATAGGCCCTTGTTTTTTATAGGGTCTATTTGAGAACAACATCTTAATCGCATTCTAATCGATAACGGTTCAACATACAATATTATGCCAAAAGTTGTTTTGAAAACACTTGGGATCTCTATTGATGAATTGTCCAAAAGCAACCTAATGATCCAAGGTTTCAATCAAGGAGGACAATGATCCATAGGGAAGATTCGTGTAGGATTGTCCATTGGTGACGTGAAATCAAACACTTTGATTGATGTCATAGATGCCAAAACATTATACAACTTATTTCTCAGGTGTCCTTGGGTTCATGAAAATGGAGTTCTACGATCTACTTTACATCAGTGCATGAAGTATATGAAATATGGTGAAGTAGTCAAAATAGATGCAGACATCAATCCTTTCGCTGAGATGGAGTCATATTTTGCAGATGCAAAGTTCTATCTAGATTCTGGAAAAGAAAATATAGGGAAACATGTAGAAGCCGACTCAATTGATCTCGAAGATGGTAAAGTTCAATGGGCCGCTATCAAGATGTCTAAGAAGAGAACGGAAGACGTTTCCATTAAGATCTCACTATCTAAAGAAGACATACAAACCAATATTGAAGGGAATATTGTTTCGTCGTTCCTATGAGGGACTATTATTGCGGTGTCTTGACAAAGAAGAAGCTCAACAAACAATGGAGGAGGCACATTCTGGCACATGTGGAGCACACTAATCAGGGCCTAAACTTCATTTTCACATCAATAGGATGGGCTATTATTGGCCAACAATGGTGATGGATTGCTTAGAGCATGCCAAAAAATGTTAAGCGTGTCAATTCCATGCTAACTACATCCATCACTCTCCAGAGGCTCTGCATCCAACTGTAGCCTCATAGTCTTTCGAAGCATGGGGAGTTGATGTTGTTGGACCTCTTCCAAAGTCATCAAAAGGACAAATGTATATCTTGGTTGCCACTGACTATTTCTCTAGATGGGCTGAAGTTGTGCCATTAAAAGAGGTGAAGAAGGAAAATGTTGTTGATTTTATCAAATCAAACATAATGTTTAGATATGGAATACCAAGATGTATAGTTACTTATAATGGAACACCCTTCAACAATAAACTAATGAGTAGTTTGTGCGAGAAGTTCAGTTTTAAGAAACATAAGTCTTCAATGTACAATACACCTACCAATGGTCTTGCTGAAGCTTTTAACAAGACACTTGGTAACCTACTGAAGAAAGTAGTTGCACAGAATAAAAGGGACTGGCATGAGAGAATTCGTGAAGCTTTGTGGGCATATCGTACAACCGTTAGAACAACTACGCAAGCGACTCTGTTTTTATTGGTGTATGGAGTAGAAGCAGTCCTTTTGTTGGAGAAGAAAATTCCATCATTGCGAATAGTAATATAAGAGGGACTTACAACTGAAGGTAACGCTGAACTTCCCCTAGCAGAGTTGTAGGCATTGGATGAGAAGAGATTGGAATCACAACAAAGGTTGGAATGTTATCAAGCTCGACTTGCGAGAGCATTCAACAAGAAGGTGTGACCTCGATCATTTCAAGTGGGAGACTTGGTCTTAGCAGTTTGGAGACCCATAATCCTCAACAAACACATCTGTGACAAATTTACATCAAAATGGGATGGGTCGTATGTTGTAAAGGAAGAATATTCAAGTGGCGCTTATAAAATTGTAGACTAAGATGGTGTAAGAGTTGGTCCAATCAACATCAAGTTTCTAAAGCAATATTTCCCGTGAATGTTGCCTATGCTCCTTAAGATATGAGCATAAATTGCATGTTACTCCTAGCCCGCAAGAGTATACCCAGTGTACGGCACAAAAAAAACTGAAATAAAATAAATGAAACTCATCATCTTGAATTATGATATGACTTGATGCTCTTCACCGAGGTACGTAGGCGCTTGGAGTAATCACTCTAAGCTCAGTCAAATAAGTAAAAAAAAAAAAATAGGTTTGGTGGCCTTGCGTGGTCATCACACTAGCTCTTTAAATTTTATGTAGCTAGCACATGAGTTCAAATGCGTCACAAATGATCAAAGGAGAAGATTTTTGGAGCCTACTTCGCAACGTGAAAATCGACTCATGATTCAGACATTTCTTTGCTAACTTGTGAATTTTCTACCACAGCCACTCAAAGCTGAAAAAAATAGAAAATAATCATCATATTTTGGAGTTGATCTGAGCATTTTAAAGGCCTATTAGTGGGAATTCATAAATATCTTGATCATCATTGCTGCACACATTGAATTTCTTGAATACCTCTCTGCAACAAAAGAAGAAGCTTGTAATACTGAGACCCCTACACCAAGTTACAGATCTTCTACTATGATCATTCAAAGTTGTATATCAAACATGCTAAATTCGGAAGTCAACTTCTGGTATTAATCTGATCAATTCAAAGGAATTTTGATTTGAAATATTGATATGCGACAAGCTGATGAATTCATTGGCATTGGATCAAGCGACTTGCAATTCTACTGGAGTTTTTTTGCTTACGGTGGACATAATTTTATGTAATTCACTGATGCTTCAGTAAGTTACTCAAAATTAGGGGCATCTTTACCTACAACATCAAATCAGGATACCCTTCGGATCAAAGCTCGATAGCTGCAAATATCATGATGTGAACAGTCCAAGTTCAAGAGACAATTTTTTGTAGTTGTCAAGAGCGCACAAAGTTGAGGGAATGGCATTTTGGGCGAATAGTCAACTTGAAAAATTTATTCTCATCAATTTGGAATGAATTTTGTTGTAACTTCTATAAATAGTGTTGTTCTTGATGCGCTCGTCACAATGAAATAAGAAACTCATAGTTTCATCACTCTTACATCGAATTTTGGACTTCACACCAAAGACGTGTTCCTCACATTGAAACAAGAATTTCATAGTTTCAGAATATGAGCTAACTTTTGAAAATGTATCTGTATTGATCTAAAAGATTTTGACTGTGATTTTTACATTTATTGTACATCTATGAGTTATGCTTCCAATGGAACAAGAATCACATCATTTCGATGCTCCTACGCCGAGTTATTGATTTTCTCTCAAAGTTGCCCAAAGCTGAAGAGTTGAGCGAGGCAGAATTGGAGCTAACTTTGAAAATATATCTGTACTAATCTGGAAGGATTTTGGCCATTATTTTTACATATGTTCTACGTCTATGATTTATGCTTCCAATGAAACAAGAATCGCATCATTTAGATGCTCCTACGCCGAGTTATTGATTTTCTCCCAAAGTTGTCCAAAGCTGAAAAGTTGAGAGAGGCAGAATCATGAGCTCACTTTGAAGCGATATCTGTACCAATCCACAAAGTCTTTGGCCGTGATTTTTATTCATTGTGTAGTTATTTGAGTCGTCTTTCCAACGGAAGAAGAAAATCGTGATTTCAATACTCCCACTTTAAGTTATGAATTTTATACTACCGACGCGTGAAACTGAAAAGCCGAGAAAGACAAAATTGTGGCCTGACTTTGAAGCGATATTTGTACGAATCCATATAGTCATTGGCCGTGATTTTTATACATACTGTAGTTATTTGAGTCTTTTTGTCCAACGAAACAAGAAACTCGTGATTTCACTACTCCTACTCCAAGTTATGAATTTTCAACCATAATTGTGCAAAGCTGCGAAAGAGATATCAAAATTCAAAAGCAACTTCAGAATTTAATCCTGAACAATGTGGAAGAAATTTTTATATGAAACTTTGAGATATTGTAAGACGTTGAGTTCTATCTCTCTTAGATCAAGTGTATTGCAATTTCATGGCTCCCAAATTAGAAAATAAATATATTTTCAAAGATGTGAAAGTTGGAATCACAAAAGTGTAAGAAATTCGAGCTCCATGTGCCTCCCAAGAAGTCAAAAGATTGGTCAAAGATCTCCTCCAAATTGATAGGAAGATGTCAATCCACACTACAGCTTGAACAATGAGATTATCCGCAATCTAGTTCATTGATGTTTGGAGGCCTACACCAAGTGTTTCTTTCGCCATCCTCACGTCAGGTGCTTTCTCGTCGGAAATGAAATGAAAGTACTCCAAATGTTTCTCTTGTGGAGCCGCAATAAAGGGATGAAAATGAAGGTGGCAAGGCTTCTTGACCAAGGCTGCAAAGAAGGTGAATGAGTCCAGTGAGTTTTCTGCCAACATTGCTAGGATGAGATGAGTGGTTCCACGTCAATCATATGAATAGCTCGTGCAACTTCTAAGTGATTTAGGCTCTTTCGGAAACCTGAAACGAAAAAAAAATTGAAGCGATCGGTGCAAACTACACGAAGTTTTCAATTTTTCTTGGTTGATCTACTTCTGATAACACATGTAGTAAGTTCATGAGCTTTCAATATGGCATGACAAACATGAGCAGTAGTACAACAATCTTGTTCGACATAGCAGTGCTAATAACTTGAAGCTTTGAATTACGGCCAAATTGGATCCTGAACATCAATCTCCTGTTCTTAAGAAACATTTCAATACGCAAATAAAGATCAACCACAACCATTGCCTTCAATAAAGAGAAGCAAGAAACATCCAAAAGACACAAATCCGTGAAAACAACGTCCAGATGTGGGGTCCAACTTCAAAAATAATTTTCCCCTCGATCCGGAAGGTTTCTAACAGTGATTTGTGGATATGTCATAGTATTAGAAGTCTTGTTTCTCCAAAATCAAGCCTCTCATCATTTGAATGCTCCTACACCAAGAAAATGATGTTTTCGCGATATTGCGCATAGTTGTGAGAAGAACGTCCAGATTTGGGGTCCAAATTCAAAAATTGATTCCCGTCGATCCGGAAGATTCCTAACATTGATTTTTCGATATGTCATAGTATTAGAAGTCTTGTTTCTCCAAAATCAAGCTGCTCATTGTTTGAATGCTCCTACACCAAGAAAATGATGTTTTGGCGAGGTTGTGCATAGTTGTGAGAAGAATGTCCAGATTTGGGGTCCAACTTCAAAAATTGATTCACGTCGATCCGGAAGGTTTCTAACATTGATTTTTTGATATGTCATAGTACTAGAAGTCTAGTTTCTCCAGAATCAAATCTCTCAACGTTTGAATGATTCTACACCAAGAAAAGGACATTTTGGCGAGATTGACATAATTAATAAAAGAATTGTCAGAGTTGAAGACCAACTTCAAAGATTGATTCCTGTTAATTCCAAAGATGTTTAATACTGGTCTTTTGATAGGTCGCAGTACTACAAATCTCGTTTCTTCCAAACCAAGCCACTCGTCATTTGGACATTTCTATACTAAGAAAACGAGATTTTGGTGGGACTGCACCAAATTTAGAAAAGAAGACACTAAATTTGGAGTTCCACATTGGTTTGGTAGGAGATATTTTTTTTTTCAATGATTCTCTCATCAATCCTTTGTAAATGGGAGATTCTTATATAGAAGTTCCTTTGAACAATTTTCATTTCTTGTACAAGGAAAGCTTTGGTAAAATTGGAAGAAGGAAATCATATCAATTCTTACTCATCTAAATGGAAGTTGCTAGCACTCCAAAGGAAAACAATAAGTCCTAAGATTTCAAGAATCATTCTTACAAAATCAAGCAAAGGAAAGAAAATTTGGTGTGATTATTAAATTACCAATTGTTTCCAAGTTGAAGGTTTGCAAAAAAAAAAAAAAAAACAAATCAAGTTATGTTCTTTTATTTTAAATTCAAATTTGAGGACTTGTGTAACACCCTAAGTGTTGGTTTCCAAATTTGTGTTCAAGTCTATGGTGAAAGTTTTTTTAATTTAAAATTCATACTACTTTGTCACATTAATTTGATTATCTCTCTCTCTCTCGAGTCCTCCATATCTTCCCTCGAGTGGGTTGATTCTAAAGAAAAGTCCTTAGGAGCACATCGAAATGTAGTTGCACATGACCCTACCATGCAACTTGTTTCATCGCAACAAACTGAGTCAAGCAAATGTCTTAAGAGTGAAATTGTTGGACTCATGAAGACTTCAACTCTCGTTGTCAAATTCGGCAAGCCTATACGTTGACAACTCTCAAATAATGAAAACACATTCATGAATACTTCAAGTCTTGTCGCCAAACTTCGGCAAGCCTACACGTCGACAAGTCTCGAAGTAAGGGCCATTTGTAGACACATAAATTGTATTGGGTTAAATTAATACGAAATTTGAATGCACTTCATGTTCATTTGGGCTTTACAAATAAATAAGTCAATTTTATTAAATTCAAATCCAAGGTCCATTTCACCTTAAAGCCCAAACTCATGCCACATGTCACAGTGAGTAGGCATCCAAGATCAATAAGGCGGCGCCACGTGTCCAAATGAGGTGGTAGTCCCAATCGAGTGCAAGAACAAATCACAACATGTCAAGTGTCAAAATGACATCCTTTGGCCAATCATATGCAACCTTGTCCACCCCCTATAACTATAAATAGGGGATGGACATAACATTCTAAGGGCATCAAGAAAACTCTTCAACAAGCATTTCACAAATTGGAGAAAGCTAGAACATCAACTACATAGCTCTTCGAAGGAGTGGTCAACAGAGTTCTTCCCAGAGATCGACTTGAAACGACAAAGCGCTTTTCAACGTTCCTGGAGATCAAAAACATCTCAAGGAGGTCTACATCATCCAACAATTCGAGAAGTACACTATTGAAGGCCCTTGAATCTTGGAGAAGCTTAGGAGAGAAGAATCAAGAGAACAACAAAATTGTATGCACAGGATTCATCAATAAAATTCACATTTTTCTTTTATTTATTTTGCTTGCAGTTAATTTTCAGCACTTTACAAAAATTTGTTGCGAACAATAGGCATTTTAGGGAAAGAAGTTATAGGTTAGTATACATGCCATTGTTATGGATTTAAAAGCCTTAAGAGTTTTTCGATTAGATTTTTTTATTCGAGGTGGCAAACTATCAATATCTACTTTTGATTTAGATTAATATTTGGAAATTCTTATATTGAGGAAAATGCATTTATAGTCTTAGTCCTAGATTTTAATCATTTTTCCAAGATTTACTTTTCAAATCAACATTCGACTTTTACATTAATCTGACCTAATCATAGTGAATAATATTATGAGATATTTAAAGCTAGAAGTTCATAGAGTCCCCATTCATATTAAATTTTATGTCAAGTAAGATTGTGATAAACATAGTTTATCTAAGGAAATATTTAAACTTTATATGCTTTACCACACTCTAGTTCCTATGTTGAGATTTTTTTAAAGGGATACCCATGCAAGCATCTTATCTATCACTTCCAATGTATCACAATCTAGGGTAAGTGGATAGACTCCCGATCAAAAAGAAGGAGAAGTTTTGGAAGACCACAAAATCTAGAGCCAAACCGTATTTGAAGATGAATAATAAGAGACTGCTAAGTTTTTATGAGAAGTGTGTTGACAAGATGATCACAAAAGGAAAACTTGTAAAAACATATATGCCAAAGAAGATACTCCCTTTGTCGAAACAAAATTTGGTTGTCACGTGTACATGTCTCTTATGTTGAAAACAGAATTGTAAGATAAATACTAGTGTTAATATCTTTGTTTCTCAAAGAGAACAAAGCATGAAATAAGGAACTAGGCCCGTGGGGATGCAAGCACGTAAATCTCACAATCCTTTGAAAGCCTCATAGAAAGATGAAGAAGAATGATCACATGTGTCAGGGTTAGGAACCTACACAAGTGTTGAAGCAAGGAGTGAGTATATAACAACACAATACTCAACAAGAAACCTCCTCAACAAGGTTAATTTAAGCTAGAATACGAGTACTTTTTTCATTCCAACTGAACTGGTTCAACTACAACTTGCATGGAAATCATCCTAACAAAAACATTAACAATAAACAACTCATAAGGCTTAACAATCATAGCTCAACAGTCACAGTCAAATAATCAACAAGTGTCAAGTATGTCAATCACAAGTATGAAGAAGATCATTCATAAGTATTGAGTAGATCAATCGCAATAGTGTAACACTTGACGAAAACATTTCCCATTGGCAGAATAACACTAGCCAAAATAATTTCCCTTCGAATTAATATAATGTCACTTGCTGGAATCATTTCTAGTCAGCACTATATCACTAACCAGAATCATTTCATTTCGACTTCATATAATATCACTACACGGAACTATTTTCCATTGACACAATATCACTAGGCGAAACCATTTCCCTTTGCCTTAATAAAATATCACTTGCCGGAACCATTTTCCATCGGCTCAATATAACATGTCTCATCATAGTACACAAAATCAATGCATATAAGTAATTACACACCATAAGGAAGAGACAATAAACTCAATCAATTCAAGTCCACAAAAATTTCATCAAACAACAAATTAAGGTCTACAATAAGGCATTTAGATGAGGTTGTTGGGGTGCGGGGTGGGGATTGATGAATTGGTTTAGATGTTGAATGGAAAAAAACATATATGGATTAGCATGGTTAAGGAAATTTAACTTACCGAACAATATCCAGTAGAGAGTGGAGTTTGGAATCAGGGAACCTTCATTAAGTATAAGTTTTGCAGAGGGATCAAGAGGAGAATCTACTGGTTTCAAATCCATTACACCAAATTGTTGAAGCAAATTTAAGTTAAACTTCCGTTATCCTAGTATAATTCAATTAGGTTCACGAATTATTTCCATACCCTATAAGTCACTAGCTGGACCAGAGCTTTAATCTTAAATTTTGAATCAAGAAACACTTTGAGAGAATGAATTTAAGAGGGGTCGTCCCCTGTAAGTAGTATATTATCAACATAGACTTCTAGGAATGAAATACGACCATTTGATTTCTTAAAGAAGAGAGAATATCATTGAGAGAGTGAGAATAACCCTTGAAATTGAGTGCACCAGTGAGTCGAGCATACCATTGACAAGATGCTTTACGAAGCCCTTATAAGAATTTCTTCAATCAACAAGCAAGGGAAGGACTAAGGACAGAAATGCCAATAGGAAATGTAATGTAAGCTTCTTCATGCTAATATCTATGCAGGAAGGCATTGTTGACATCTAACTATGTGAGATCTCAATTCTTCTCAACAACAACAACCAATAAACAGTGAACTGTAGTAATCTTCACAACTGGAGAATAAGTTTATAAAGTCTATAACATTGCTTACTATCAATCAAAATGTAAGCTGGCCTGAGAATAAATGTTAGGTTTAGTGTTATGAGAGATAGAATTTAAGAGGGATTGATTATATGGTTATAGAGTAGAGAAAGGCAATACATTAGGAGAAATAGTAGAGGAGAAATAACAGACAATGAGATCACCAAAGATAACATAATTAGAAGTGTAATCTTGCAAGTAGGAGGTTTATGGGATCTGGTTAATTTTTTGACTAGAACATGAATGGGAGAAGAAGAGGATATAGGAACATGATAAGGGTATGGCAATGGCATGTCAGAATGGAAAGAGAGGACAGTAGAAATAAGAGAGAAAGATAAACTAGAGGGAAGAGTAGAAGATGGAGATAATAGAGGAATGTGAGGTGTAGTAAAAATTGAATCATCCTGAAGAGGAGGGACAAATACATAAAACAAAAGGATAAAGTGGGGTAGAAGAGGAGGAGAAAGTAAAAATTGACTCGTTAAACACCACATCCCGAGAAATACTGGCGGAGCCATAAATTTCACGAATGGTGTTCATGTGCTAAAGTGAGCATTCTCTTCTTAACCATTTTATATATCATATTACTTGTATATACAGTATAATTATCTCACAAAGGATGTCCAATTGGACACCGTGACATGAGTGTAGCTACACCCCTGCCTAGAAATAAAAATCTTATTCAAGTCCAAATCTAAAACTTTGTAACCTTTCTTTCCAAAGGGTACACCAAGAAAATGCATTTAGTATATCTAGGGTCTAATTTGATTCTATGGGTTTCTAAAGTTGTGGCATAGCATAAGAAACCAAAAAATCTCAATGTAGTGTAATGAGGTGGTTTACTGAATAGAGATTCATAGGGTGTTTTCATTTTGTGAAATTTAGTAGGAACCTATTAATTAGGAAAGTAGAGGCGGGTAAGCATTCCCCAAAATTTGATAGGAAAATTTGATTGAATTAATAAGGCTCTGCAAGTTTCTAGAAGGTGTCAATGATTCCTCTCCACTACCCCATTTTGTTGTGGTGAGGAAACATAAGATGTTTGATGATTGATGCCTTGGATGCAAGGAAATTAAGTTTCATGATTGCTTCCTAGTTTCAAAGCATTATCACTCTAAATAACTTTAACTTCAGTTTGTAATTGAGTCTTAGTCATTGCGAGGAATTGTATCAAAAACATTCAAAGCATTGGATTTAATAGCAAGAACAAAAGTCCAAGTTGACCTATAATGGTGAGAAAATACTTGGAATAATCATGAGTTTGCTATTTATAGATCCCCAAGTATCAAAATGAAGTTTGGATGAAATTTCACTAACATGAAAGGGTAATTTGGTTTTTTTTAGCCTTTTTGCATACATCACATGGAGGTAAAATAGAAGAGTCAGAAATAGAACATTATTCATACTAGAAATAGTCATATAACCCAACCTATTGTGCAGAACTTTTCCATCAATAGAAGTAGAAACTAAGAACAAAGAAAAATTTGGAACATGTGCACTAGCAGTTTGATTACAAATATTAGAACTAAGCGGAAGGCCTAATATAGTTGAAGTAGCATTAGGCTTCAGTGGGCTTGATATTTTAGACTCTAGCATATATAATCACTTGCTAACTTTACCAAGAATCACTAACCTTTTCATTGAAGGGGTCTGCTAGGTAGCACCAAGACCAGAAAATATAAGAATAAAGTTAAATTGCAAACATAAATTGTAAATAGATAAGAGATTGCAATTGAAAGAAGGAAAACAAAAAGAACATTATTAACAGTGAAATTAGGCACAATAGCGACATCACCTGATTGAAAAACTAAAGCTTTATTGGAGTTAGGAAGAGTGACATAAATAGGTTTAGAAAGCATTTTTCGCATTAAAGAGGATTCTTAGATTGGAGGTCATATGCTCAGAAGCGTCTTAGTCTAAGATCAAAGAAACAGAATTCAAACAAACTTTAGTGTAAGATTTAGAAGAAAGGACATAATTTAGGATACCAAACCAATTCACAATAGTTATATCCTCAATTAGTTTATCTACCTCTGAACCAATTTTCACATATTGTACATGTTGGTAAAGCCTATGAAATTTATCTTGAGTCATTGGTTGACCCCTTGCATGATTCTTAGGTTCATCATTAGTACACACAACATTGCTTTTTTGTTTCTTGCAATAAGTGCAAGAGAGACCTGAACTATTTTTATTTCCTTTTGTGATAGGTTTCTTCTCTGAACGGTACCTGGTTGCAGCATAAGATGACTTACTAGTATAAAAGTTTGATGTACCTCGATAAGTATTGATATGAATAGTTGTTGTATCTGGATGAGTATTTATCTAAACGTCCTTTTGTTTCTCATCTCTTTTATGAAAGAAATAAGCATAATTAACTGAACATAAGGGGACAAAGCATTAGAAAATTTACCCTTGGACTTGTGTAGGTATCATTCAGTCCCATAAGGAACTAAATCAGCATGCTATCTTGCTTATATTTGAGGAACTTATCCTTACTTTGATAGATGCAATCACAAGTACAACTTTGAGAGACATATAGGTTTCAAGATCATCCCACAACCTTTTGATCTTGGTGTAGTATTCAATATCAAAATTTTCTTGAGCTAACTCACTAATTTATTTTTGCAGGTGATAAAGTTATGGACGATTGCTTTGGCTAAACCTTTATTCAAGCTCCTTCAAAATTTTCATGGGTATTTTGGAATATAAAACACTTTGTGTTGTTTCCTTTGAGAGAGAGTTTGATGTTATTCTTGGGAAGTATTGGCTTAATGCATGTTATGCTTCTATAGATTGTAAGACTTGATTGGTCACTTTGAAAGTTCCGAATGTACCTATCATGTCATAGGAAGGGGGAAATTTTGTTCTTTAGTATCCGGTTTATATCTTGCCTAAAATCTAAGAAAATAATTTCTAAGGGTTGCATTTATCATCTTGTTCGAGTTAGGGATATATCTTTTGAAACCCTTTCCGAAAGTGCAATGATCTTCCTGGTGGTATTCCTCCCGAAAGGGAAATAGACTTCAGTATTGACACTCCCCCAAATACAAAGCCAATCTCTGTTCCGCCATACCATATGGCTCCGACAGAAAAAAAGGAGTTGAAGGAAAATTGAACGATTATTAGATAAGGGTTTATTCGACCGAGTATGTTTCCATGGTGTGCTCGATGTTGTTTGTTAGAAAGAAGGATGGTTCTCTTAAAATAAGCATGGATTATCAACAATTGAATAAAGTTACCACTAAGAATAAGTATCCTATTCCAAGGGTTGATGATTTGCTTGATCAACTCCAAGGAGAAAGTTACTTTTCTAAGATTGACCTTCGGTCAGGTTATCACCAATTGAGGGTGAAGGAGAATGACATTCCAAAGACGGCTTTTCAAATTCGGTATGGTCGTTATGAGTTTTTGATGATGTTGTTTCGTTTGAATAATGCCCCAGTGGTATTTATGAATTTGTTCAATTGAGTAAGCATGAGAATTTTAAGAATTTGATGATTGTGTTGCAAATTTAGAAGGACCGTGGAGCTATATGCCAAATGTAGCATATGTGAGTTTTGGTTGACGTTTATTGATTTCCTTTTACATATTGTCTCCGGTGAAAGAATTCAAGTCAATTCTAAAAAAACTGAGACGGTTAAGAATTGGCCTAGACCTTTGTCCGCTTTAGATATATGGAGTTTTTTTAGTTTGGTCAGTTATTATACAAGGTTCGTGGAAGGATTTTCCTTTATTGCTTCACTATTGATGACATTGACTCAAAAGAAGGTAAAATTCTTATGTTTGGAAGCTTGTGAAAAGTGTTTCAAAGAGTTGAAGGATAGACTCACATCAGCCCCTATTTCTAATTAAGAGTTGAATTAGTTTTCCTTTTTTTAATTCTTTTGAAGGTTAACTGAAATAGGCCTTACTATCCATAATTATATTTAAATTGGTATTTATATTGGATTATTCAGGTTAAGCAGGTTGGTTGGTACGACCTCGGGCCTATGGGGGTTCCGAGGGCTATGTCGCGTTTAGGGTGGGGTCTTGTGGGATGACACTTACTTTTGTATATTACTCTATGCATATGTATGTCAACTGGCTTGTGTAGGACTTCTTGTTGTCTTATACATCATGTTACACCTAGGATGTACTTTGGGTTGTGACAGTTAAACGGAAAACCAAACCATTAAAGATCATAACGGACAAATCAAAAACTGATTAATCTCTAATTGGTTTGGTTTTTTTGTTATTGGCTTAACATATTTAAAACACAAAAGACAATAAACCAAACCGATAATACATAAAATCAAATCGAACAAAACCTACCGATGCACACCCATACTCTTGAATCAAAAGACTTGAAATTGTAAGCTTTTTGCCTTCCCTCTCCTCTAATCTCAGTCATCTCGATTGTCATTTATTTTTAGTACACAAGATATCCTTCAATTGTTTGATTATGGCTTCGAATTAGGTCATGCTGAGAATAAATGTTTTATCTAAAAAAAAGGTCTTGATTTTATTTTTTTGCATTAATCATCAATACAGTAATTCAATTGTTAATTATTAAATGCTCTCACGTATTAAATCGATCATAATACTTGTGTGTCTTTTCTTTGATAGTCAAAGTATCTAGTTTTCGTAATTACATATTTGATTTATTGTCTTTTTATTATTTTCCAATTTCGCACAAAAAAATTCCCCCTCATTTTTTCTATTTAAGAAAATTTTCCCCCTCTTTTAGTTTCAACATCTAGGCTTTCTCATTTCACTGAGGCACATCGGCACATTTTCTCTCCCTAAGTTTATCTATCTAAGTATATTTTTGCTCTCTTTTAAATTCAACATCTAGGTTTTCTCATTTTACTGTGGCTTAGCGGCGCAGCTTCTCTCAACAAAAGGCTTTAAATTGTAAGTTCTTTGCCTTCTCTTCCTCTCTTATCTCAGAGGCACGTCTTCTTTGGACTCAAAAAGCTTAAAATTGTAAGCTTCTTTTTACCTTCACTTCCCCTCATTCATCTAGATTGTCATTAATTTTTATTTTATAATATCTCTTTCATTTGTTTGATTATGGCTTCGAATTAAAACCTGATGAGAATAAGTATCTCTCAAGAAAAAATAGGTCTGGGTTTTATTTTTTTTCCATTAATCATCTTCACACTAATTCAATTGGTAATTTTCATATGCTCTCACATATTAAATCAACCATAAAACTTGTGGTCTCTTCAATGGTCAAAATATTTAATTTTCGCAATTCCCACTCATTTTTTCTATCTAAGTAAATTTCTTCCCTCTTTCAGTTTCAAATTCTAGGTTTTCTTATTTCAATGTGTCTCAACGGAGCATCTTCTCTCGACAAAAGACTTGAAATTGTTATCTCTTTATGCCTTCTCTTCCTCTCTTATCTCATTCATCTGGATTGCCATTCATTTTTAGTTTCTAAGATCTTTATCAACTGTTTGATTAGGGATTTGAATTAGGTCCTAATCAGAATATGCTCTCTCAAGAAAAAATAGGCCTTGACTTTATTTTTCTACATGATTAATATATACACTAATTCAATCATTAATTCTCATGCATTGTCACTTATTAGATGAATTATAATACTTGCGGATCTCTTCTTCAATGGTCAAAATAGTACATTCCTTTTGTCATATTAGGTTAATGTGATTTTTCAGTATTTTCGCTCTTCTTTGGATAATAACTATATTTTTGTTCTTCATTTTTATTTTCTTTAATATGTAGAAGATTTGGTAGATGAAGTAGATTTTGATGAGAATAAGCTATCAAGTAAGGTATAATTATATAAATATGTTATTATCTTTGCTCTTTTATTTATTGTTCTTTTGTATTTTTTTTTAAAAAGTTATGTTGAAGGAGTAATCTGAAAACAAATTTAAGATGCAAGAATTTCAAATAATAAAATAAATTAAAATAGAAATCAATTCTACCTAGGCACGTCTATTAAGATGTTGCATCTTAAATTTGTTTTCAGATTATTCCTTCAACATAACTTTTTTTTAAAAAAATACAAAAGAACAATAAATAAAAGAGCAAAGATAATAACATATTTATATAATTATACCTTACTTGATAGCTTATTCTCAGCAAAATCTACTTCATCTACCAATTTTTCTACACATTAAAGAAAATAAAAATGAAGAACAACAATATAGTTATTAGCCAAAGTAGAGCCAAAATACTGAAAAATCACATTAACCTAATATGATAAAAAGAATGTACTATTTTGACCATTGAAGAAGATATCCGCAAGTTTTATGATTGATTTAATAAGTGAGAGCGCATGCAAATTAATAATTGAATTAGTGCATATATGGTTCATGTAGAAAAATAAAGTCAAGGCTTATTTTATCTTGAGAGAGAAACTATTCTCATTAGGACCTAATTCAAAGCCCTAATCAAACAGGTGATAGAGATCTTATAAACTAAAAATGAATGGCAATCCAAATGAATGAGGTTATAGAGGAAGAGAAGGCATAAAGAGCTAACAATTTCAAGCCTTCTGTCAAGAGAAGATGCACCGTTGAGACACATTGAAATGAGAAAACCTAGAAGTTGAAACTAAAAGAGGGAAGAAATTTACTTGAATTGAAAAATGAGGGGGAATTGCGATAATTAAATATTTTGACCATTGAAGTGACCACAAGTTTTATGGTTGATTTAATAAGTGAGAGTATATGAAAATTACTAATTGAATTAGTGTAAAGATGATTCATGGAAAACAAATAAAGTCAAAACCTATTTTTTCTTGAGAGACACTTACTCTCATCAGGTTTTAATTCGAGGTCATAATCGAACAACTGAAAGATATATTATAAAATAAAAATGAATGACAATCTAGATGAATGAGGGGAAGTGAAGGCAAAAAGAAGCTTACAATTCCAAAATGGCAAACAAATTCTAAGATGAAATAAAAAAGACAAAGGCGCACGGGTCCTTGCACCTTGATGTTTTACCCTTAATGGACGTGAGCCAAACATTAAAGAAAAGATGCATAGCCTCTACCCCTTACAAGGCGTAGGGACCCGTATGCCTTACTCCATTTGTTGAAAAAAAACTAATATGTAATAGTCGAAATATATGTTACTATCTCTGGATTTGTTCATCAATTTTCTACTTAGGCTACACTGCATAAGAAAACAACAAAGAAAAAAGAGCCCCAAATTTCTACCATTCTGTACGACAGACCAATCAATTCTTAAATTTCGATCATGAACAAGCTTTAACAAGAGTCCAATGTTGATTGCTACGGAAAGCATCAACTAGTGCTCCTACTGCAAGTAGCACAACCTGGTTGATGCTTTCAATAGTGGTCAACATTGGCTTCCTATTTACACTTATTCATGATGAAAATTTAACTGGTCTGGCTTGCAGAATGATAAAGAAAATGGGGCTTTTCTTTCTTCATTATCTTCGTACGCAGCGAAGCGTAAGCCAGATAATGATAGACAATTTTAGAGAAAAAACATAAATTTAGACTAATAAGTATTATATATTATTTTTCAATAGATGGAGAAAGGTGTACGGACCCTGCACTTGTAAGGCGTGGGGCATGCACCTTTCATTTAATGTTTGGTTCGGATTCGTTAAGAGACTAAGGGAAAGGATGCACTTTTCTTTATGGTAATTCATAACTCTAGGCTTGTCATTCATACTATTTCTGAAAAGTACGATTTATTTGTTTGTTTTCTCAAATTACTATATATTGTGATTTAGTTTAAATCCAATTAATACTCGACCAATTTTTACACTTTCTTATAACTTTAAAATTAAGTAGCTTGATAGCAATTGAGTAATTATATCTTATTCAAAAAAGAAGATCACTAAATTATACAAAGAGGAATAAAAATGTTTTTATTAAATAATTTGATCTAGAAATATCCTTGTGGTTAGTATACTTTGCTTGTTGTAATCTTTTGAAAGAAATTAGTTTTTCCCAACATTATTGGTCCATTTCGTAACTTATGACATGGTTAATTATTTAATTACATTGTGAGACAGTGACAGTCCTAAAATAAATGTGACATTTTTTCATTGGTTCTCACCTTCATCTGATTGGTCCATATCATCAAATATGACATCACTGACGAACCCCCTCGCTATATATATTATGTATGATATTTGAAGAGTCCATAATTGTGTCTGCAAAGAGAAAAGAAAGAGGAGAATTGTTAGCTAGTAGTTGAAGAAAATAGATAAGTTGAAACCTGTTATATTTCCGGGAGCAATGAATGGTGGTGCGTGGAAGCGAAGCGCATCCTTCATCGTCTTATTCCACAAGCTATTTACTCCTTATTTGCGTGAAGATCTTCATTTTTAATATTTTACAATGAAAATTAGGTTAGAATATTTGTTGGGTATATAGCAAGAGTTAATGAGAAATGGAGGGAAGATGAAAAGAGAAGAACTTGAATAGTTCTCTTAAGCCTTAGTAAAAAGACATTTCTCCCTCATTGGTGGTGGAAAGAAAAATTGAAGTGTTTAAATAAATGAACACTTCTATTAGTTGTTAAAAGGGTTTGAAAGAGGGACTTCCTTCACACCGTCATCTTCGTCGCTCGCTCGGCTACGACTTCAGCTTTGTCTTCGAAAAATGATCGAGAGATTAATATTTGGACAAAGTTTTTTTTTTAATTATTTAACTAAATTAAATTAAATGGCCAATACATTTCAATTATTTAGTTAATTAACCAAAATTTTCCAACCTGACTCGGATCCGCATGACCCATTTTATTTAAAACACTTTCCTGTTTTAATTTGAATTTCCTGTAGTTAGAGATGACTGTTCTGAAAGGTTGCAACTTTCAAGAACAACCATGACCGTTTGAAAGGTTGCAACCTTTCGGAACCAGTGCTTCTTGGCTATAAATACCAGTGATTCTTCAGAGTTTTTACTTACGAAATTTTTTTGATTTCTTCTTCTTCTTTTGCACAAATTTTATTCATGTACTTTACTGCCGTTGAGTGGCTCATTGACACAAGAGTTTTGGGTATCAATACACTGCTGATTGAGATCATTCTATCCTGGGAGGACATATTCCAAATCAAACCTCATATACTAGAGGGGAATAATTTCCTTAAGGGGACAATGTGCATTCAGCTGGCTTGATCTTCTTTCCATTCTGTTTATTACTAATTCTGATACGTTTTACATATTTTAGATTTTTTGTTAATTAATTTCTGTTCTTCACTGTGTGATCTAAACTTTGGTAACTTATTGTTTCTGCAATGTTTTTCTTGTCACCAGTATTGTTTAGACTACAGATTACTAACAAGATTCTAATATGTGAACATTGTGATGTGTATAGACTGTATGAAGTCTCATGTTTTGCATGAACATCTTTAATTTTTTGTAAGGTTGATTCGTCAAGCTCGCTATATGAATGCACATTGTTCAATTGCAAGTTGCAAAAGTGGCTGACAGTTAGGTTAGATGAGTGACGTCTTTTACTTTTAGATGTGTTTATGAATAGTAAACTTTGGTATGATATTCTTGCAATCTTCAGATCTGCCTGTTCCGAGGGTAGTGGTATAAAATCAGTGGGATAAAAAAATGTTTATTGGGCCTTGTTAGGAAAGTTGGGCATCGTATCCCCTCCCTCCAACTTGAGGTGGGTGGGGGGGGGATCTCTAATTCTTCAACTATATATTTCTCCTATTTCTTCTAATGGAGATTTATCTTCTCAAATCAAAGAAAATTAAAGCTCAAGTTTCAGGCATAAGCATATAGCATGAAACAAATATAAACACCTAGTTCATCATCATTGGCATCCTACTTTGATGCTTCAATATCAGCTGTATGATTAATTAACCATTCAATGATGACACAACATTCTCTAGAAGGTTCCATAGTGTGTAGATATGTTAGGAATATTCATTTATTATTTTTGTCATTTCTCAGTTAGTTAGGTTGTTATGCAATAGCTAGTAGATTAATTACAAGTGTATAGATAGGATTTATTTTTGCTTTAGCTATATTTGTATGAATACTATTGTATAAATTCAAGAGGAATACACAGGAAATTAAGTCAATCTTTTCAATTATTTCTTCATTCCAACAACTAACCACAGAAAAATTGAAAGGACAGGAAAATGAAAATCAAACTCACTCAAACATCACGCTCTATTACAACAGATGTATGTAAGGATATCATTCCATTTATCTTTTTTTTAGGATAAAGAAACGAGACGTTGTTTCTTAAAACCATAAATCAAATATATATAAAAAAATTATTGTTCTATCATTAAGAGTTTTGTGAGCAGTTTCGCAGGTGTGAAAAAGAGGGGACAAAGCTAACGGAAATAAATTTGGTGAGGTATTGTTTGCGTATGAAGTGGCAGTCCATATCGACATGCTTCATACGCTCATGGAAAATAAGGTTTTTCCCTATATAAGTTGTTGCTTGGCTATCTGATAAAAGAGGACCAGGAAAGGGTGAAGGGACAAATAAATCATCAAAAAAGTGCACCATCTAAAAAATCTCATCCACTACCTGCCGCATAGAGCGATATTCAACTTTGGAAGAGAGGGAAACAAAAAATTACTTTTTAAATTTCCACGAATTCAGAGATCAACAAATGAATTGAAGTATCAGCTAATTGAACAGTGGGTGTCCAGACAACGAACCCATTCATACTCACAAAAGGCAATAAATATGTAAGAATATGATGAGGAAAGAGGTATCCCAAACTAGGATCCAATAAAATATAACGAAGGAAATGTAATGCGGCATCAATATGATGTTGTGGGGGAATTTAATGAATTGGTTTAGATGTTGAATGTCAAAAAAATATCTAGGCGAGTATCGGTAAGGAAATTTAACTTATCCAGAAATATCCAATTAGAGAGTGCGCTTTTGAATTAGGACATCTTCATTAAGACGAAGTTTGGCAAAGGATCAAGAAGAGAATCTACCTGTTTCAAATCCATTCGACCAAATTCTTGAAGAAGATCTAAGTTAAACTTCTGTTGGCCTAGTATAATTCCATTAGGTTCATAAATAATTTCCATAACCAAGAAGTAATTAGCTAGACACAAATCTTCAATCTTAATTTTGATTCAAGAAACACTTTGAGAGAATGAATTTCAGAAGGGTCATCCCCTGTAAGCAGTATATTGTCAACATAGACTGCTAGGATTTAAATGTTTTCCTGCCCTGAAGCTACCCCCAGGACGCAGACACGGGACCTAGTATCACGAGTGACCCCAAGCTAACCCTGGGCTGGCATATCGTAAGCATACATAAAAGAAATACTAAGTGGAAGCTAAATTATGAAATATCTAAAATGATGGGGAATACCCAATACTATCTGTATAAAGAGAAAATATGAGCTTTAATAAACAACTGAAGATTCAAACTCGAATCTAAAGCTAAATCTAACTATGTGTGAGAATAGCCTCTAAGTGTTGGGACATGTCCTAGCTAAGTCAAGCAAATATTGAAAACTAAAGATTAAAAGCAAAGGAAGATAATCATGTCACTCGTCCTCGAAGAATGAGGACTCACCACTAATGCTGCTCAATTGAAGATTGGGAACCGATCTATGCGTGATTTGAAAGTTGAGAACCTGAACCTAAATCACGAGAAGATGTAGCTCAGAGTATGCGTTAGTACTTGAAAGTTATTGAGCATGCATGATAGAGTAAAGTTGAACAATAACATAACTGAATCAAAACGTAAATACTGAGCAATAATAAAAGATAAATGTAATGCTATACTGAGAATACAAAACATGAAATAACTGAATGAAATGACAAAGTTTATAACATGCTAGGACTTAAATATGACTGTAACTAATAACATGGTCAATGCAATAGAATCTGGCTGAACTGTGAGAGCTACCAATAACCGACATAAAACCACATGAGCTAAATATGGAGTCCGATGTATACGCCCCATCGAGAGGACCCAATATACCCTTCTAGAGGTATAGAGGTATGCTAGCATGATCACTAAAATGTAATGCCCAACAGATAGGACTTAACCTATGGGGCACGTAGTTTTGGGATTTGAGGGTGACTGACCCTAGTCCACTCGGTATTAAGCTATTCCCATTTGAATATATAATTAACAATTTATGACTGAATTTCTATAATACTGGATAGCTCAAAATACTGGCATGCAATTGAGAATGCAACGTTAATAACTGATAATGAAACATTTGAAAACTGAGGCATGTATGTATATATTTGAATTAACTGACTTAGGATGTGTAATTCATGAACTAAAAGAACTACATAGCTAGGGTTCTGAATTTATGCATGAATCTGGGCAAAAACGATACTACAACATGATAATTCAATTAGGATCATTAAAATAACTAATTCATAATAATCTGTTGAAATTCTAGAAACCCTAAGTCTAGATAATATGGAGGGAATCAAGAATCTTACGGAATTCTATGGACCTAATTAGTTAAAGGAACCCACTAGTGAAATCCCACATACCTGGTGACGAATTCCACAGAGAAATCTTTCAATTTCGTGGCTTAAACTGATGGAACCTTACTGCCTTCTTGAACTAGGGTTCTTGACTTCTTTCTCATCTCTACGTTTGAATTTTCTAAGTTTTGGTGAAAGATCTGACTTAGGTAAGTTCTAGTTTGTTTACTAGGCAAAAACTGACCAAAACAACGTAGTTTAGGGGTTAAACGACATAGTTTAGAGGTCCAACACATAAGGAAAAGACTAAAATGACCTTGACTTAAAAGCTGTCGGGACCAATCGATGGACCTGGTCCATGGACCGTGGTCCACCCTACGGTCAGTCCTGGTCAGCGGTCGTTCGGCTTCAAAAGATGGGTTCTGCGGACCATGGTTCAACCTACGGTCTGTAGGTCTTGGCCATGGGTCAGGGATTTTTTTTTCTGCAGACCAGGTTCCATGGACCATGTCCACGGACCATTGTCCCACCTATGGTCGAGATTTTTCTGGTGTTTTTTTTCTTTGGATGACGTTCCACAAACTTGGTCCATGGACCGTGTCCAACCTACGGTCTGTAGGTGGCCTCTGTCGGTGTCACCTGTAATTCTGAAAATCTGCATTTTGGTAGTTCTAGCATATGGGGTGTTATATTATTTCCCCCTTGGGAACATTCGTCCTCGAATGAAGACTAAACTAGATGAAAGGGATGGAAAGGGCTGCAAACCGTACCACTACGTAGTGGAAACTGATTTCTGATTGAACTAAGTTCCAAGAACATGCAAATACGCTGAAGATGCTAGTATACACTGAAGGAACATGATACTAAGACTGAATCTGTGCATGAATGATTGAAAAACTGAAGAGGAACTATTACCTCAAGCTGGAATGGAATCAGAAGGAAAGATGTTAGGATACTTGGCCTTTATGACGTCTTCTGCTTCCCAAGTTGCTCCCTCTATGGATTGACTCCTCCACAAACCTTGACTGAAGTGACTTCCTTGTTTCTCAACCTTCGAACCTAACGATCAAGGATTTCAATTGGAACCTCTCCATAAGTGAGACTATCCTTCACAGCCACACTTCCTAAAGGTACTATAGATGCTGGATCACCCACACATTTCTTCAACAACGAAATGTGTAAAACCGGATGCACTGCTAGTTCTGTTGGCAACTCTAACTCATAAGCCACTTCACCAACCCTTTTCAAGATTTTGTAAGGGCCTATGATTTCACGTATCAGGACCACTTTATCCAATACTAAGTGTCAACAATCGTTCAATAGTAATATAACCCAACTATGTGAGTTAGGGTCGAGTCCCAAGGGAGTGGTACGTAGATGAGAATAAATAGGCAAGTAATATGTTCAAGTCAATCATTGCTAAAAACATTTACCAATAAAAGCATTGTTCAAATTAAGAGTGACACAAGTGTCAAATATCACGGGTATTTGGTTTCAATTATCAACTAAGATAGCAAATAACATGAAAATACGAATATAGAGACGGGTTCTTGGGATGTGATTGGATTATGGGCTAAGGTAAACAACTGGGTAATTGCAATTAATAGTAAACAACTGTAAATCAGTGAATAAGCTAGACTTTAGTGGGGATTGACTTTCTCTCGAACAATTTATCCCAAATCAAATTGGTTTCTCTCGAACACCAATAAGCAGTAGTTAAGCACAACCTTCACTTTAGTCCATTCATTCTCTTGAGCTGAATGTGTGGAAAAGGTTTAGATTTGACTCTCTCAAGCTGAATCTATGACAACCGAATACCCACAGACCATCGATTCAGTAATTTTGGTTTTAAAACCTATCTCGAGCAAGCCAAAAACACGAAGTTAAGACTGTATTTGCAACTACAACCCATTAAATTCAACCACAATTACTGAACGAAATCACTTTTAAACATCAAATAAACTATCAATTAACAATACCCAACACTTAAATCAACCCATAATCACATAATCATAAAAAGGTAAAAATTGTTACCAAATTGTGTTTCCATCAACTGGGTAAGATTGATATTGCCTTTACAAAGGTCTAAGATGAAGAATCTTCAACACCCACTTCTAATTTCTTAGAAATGGAAATTTTCAAATCTTCAAAGCTAAGGAAAAATGTCTCTAAACTCAGTTCTCAGCTCTCAAACTTGAAAACTGAGTAATAATAATGATAAATTATAAACTTGATACTAAACCAAGAATTTAAAAACGTATTTATAGTCGCCCAAAAATGTCTGGCAAAGGGCCATTCAGCGCAATAAGTCGGGATCGCCGATCCACTCGGCGATTCGCCCTTTGATCAATTCCATCGCCTTTTTGCTTTGACCTTCAGCATCTTCAGGTTTTGTACTTTGGGCGATATGGCACTGCATCGCAGAACCGTTCGGCGACTCTCCGACTGCTCCTTTCTATCACCAACTTAATTTTCTCTTTCAAGGCTTGGAACACTAGAACATTACGCGAGATCACGATCGTTCGGCAACTCGCCCAATGGGTTAGGCAATCCTCAGGCCTTCTTTTCTTCGTTCTTTCAACTGCCTTGTTCCTTTTTGCTCAATAGTGTCCATGCTTTGTTCCTCAATCCAAATACCTGAAATTCAAGGATTTACATCAGTCATTGGCACAAAATATGCATTTGAGGACACTAAATCTATTAAAATAAAGCCCTTAATGAGTCCAAATTGTGGACTCATCAACACCCCCAACTTAAACTTTTGCTTGTCCTTAAGTAAAACTCAAGTTCAACAGTTCAAAAAAGATGTCTCAAATAGTGCTATACAAGATCAATCATGAATGCACACAAAAAGACTGAACTTACTCATACAAGGATCAATTTTGCACTCAAAGATTCAAGTTGTGACTCACCATTACCACATAATCCAATGCTCACAATACTTGCTTCAAATGCAAGTTCAAGCTCAACAAAGGTGATCAAATGCCCTCACACAAAGAATGATTCCATATTTACACACAATGGTCCACAGTTTAAAGCTCCGGAATCAAATGCAATGCTCACACTCACATAGATGAAAACAATGCATGATTTCACCCATAGGTTTGCCTGTATTTTCAAATCAACACTTTCTTTAGCTCACTGAAGATCAAAAAGGTCTTTCCAAGGCTTGTAATGGAGCTGAGTGCAAAAGTATGGTCATTTAGGCTCAATGGTTATAATCCTCATGAAATGTGATGTGAACAACACTTCCTATGTTTTTCTTCTATATTCTCATTCGTGCTCAAAAGTCATTCCATTATTCACTTTCCATGGATTGTTGGAAACCCATTTTGTTTGTATTTTCACAACTTTATCCCACAACTTTTGTCATTCTTTTCTTCTTTTTCTCTTTTTTTTTTTTTTTGTATGGAGGGCTTCCATTTTTCACAAAACCATGGGTCAAAGGGGTCTTTCTTGTACTTCTTGATTTACCTTCTCTTTTCACCACACCCCCAACTTAGGCTTTTGGCCTAAGTTGGCTATTCAAACAAACCACAAATAATGAGGATTATGGGTAATGGATTAAGAAAGTTCACAATTTTATCACCTTTCTTCCAAGAAAAGGGTAAGGCTCAAAGGGTGTTCAAAAGGGGTTCACACACTCACAAGGTACGCCACAAAAGAGGTATAATATCAATTTGTTTCACACTCTTCAAAATTGGCTAAGATCATATCAATAGATTGCATAACTTAGTCAACCGGACCAATGGGGCAAATTCTAGGTGTCATTGCACATGGTTCACGGTAAGCTCATCACACAAGGCATAGACACTAATGTCAAACAACACTCCACACTTTCGCTACTGTGCACTGTTTATCACAAGAGACTCAATTCGATACTTTGCTAGTAAACGAGATGAAAAAAGTTCACACATTGTCTATGCAATTTCATTTGGCCTTATCATAGCCGTACATTTATATTTGTTTGATTATGAACACTATTCAAGTCATTGGTATTGATCAAAAGTGATACTCAAATTTGCAAGAGAACAACCACATTTTACACAAAGAAGAGGTGGAACAATATTTTTTCGGAAGGGTCCAAAACTCATTTATCATTTAAAACAAGGAGCTTCAAGCTCAATCATCCACAAAAGCAGTGTAAAACACAATTATAGCTCAGAACCCAATATATAAACAGAACCAATATTCACAAAAGGTCACACAAAAGGTGGGCCTCACCCCACCACAAATAAAGTCATTTGTCCTCAAATGCAAACAAAGCCAAAATATCCAAAAGTCAAAATAAAGTAAGACAATGAGGGAGGTAAAGAAGGGGTTCTGTCTACACAGTCGCTCCATTTTTCTGGGCATCAGCGCCCGGTGCATCTGTCTGATCTCGGGCTTTAGTACCCGGAGTCACCTCAGAAGGACCAGCTCCACCAGAGGCTACCATAGATGTCTCTGTCAGTGATGTCTGGATCACTACTGCACAATCGTCTCCTTAAGATCTGGCAAATCTCTTTATATGCTCTTCTTCCGTATCTCTATCTGCTCCTCGTCGATTTCTGCATCCGACTCATCAACTGCTACATCCTCCCTATGTACATCTCCGATGGTTGTCGGAGGAATCTCTGAAGTTGCAGGGGCATCTACATCATCAACAACTTCCAGTAATGAAGTGAAGTAGGTAGACTTCAGATAGTCTACATCCTTCCTCAAGTATGCTACTTCAGCTTTGAAAGCCTTAACCTTAGAGGCCTCCCCCTGCTGCTCTCACATGCCTCAACTCTCTTAGTGAGAGTGTCAATGGAAGTTTGGATGGGGGCCAGTGCAGATAAAATGGTAGCCTCAATCATAAAGGGGAAGTCTTTCTCAAGTCTGGTAGCCCTCTCGTCAGTTGATGGGCCAGGTGCCCTATCTTTAGGATTATCTCTTGAGTAATCTTGGTTTGCTGGGAGGAAGTGGAGGTGCTTGGAGCATGTGACGAAGAGCTAGGGGCAGAGGTACGTGGAGGATGGAGTAGGAAAAGATGCCTCTGCAGGTATCGAATTAATATCTACCTCTGGGGATGTATCCACTGGAGCTGCTCTCCTCCTGTCAACTTCTTCTTTAGTATACTCAGCCTCAATGCATTGGATGTTAGTGGAGGAGGACAGGGTAACATCAAAATCTCTAGCAGCATCCCTGGGAACTCAAGCATGTCGGCACAACTCCGTGATCAGGATCGGGAATGGTAAGGAGGTCTTCCTCTGCTTGGACCTCATGGCAATCTCCTGTTCAATAAGAATTCCCATGTCGATGCTTCTCCAGGATATGATAGATCCAAGGCAGGCTACCTTAGGATGACGCAGAATAGACTCTTTCTGGGATGGCATTATGGTGTTGCTAATGAAGCCAAACTAGAAACAAGCATCAATACTCAAATCCCTCTTCTCTGTGGGGACCTCTGCCTCGATCCACCTCGGGGTGGTATCGGAAATTAGTGGAGCCAACCAGCCCTTTAATTCATCTAAGGACTGAGCGACCAACAATCCATCATAAGGATACGTTGAATGTAGAGCTCTATCCAAAATATTGTTGATGTGCTCACTATTGCATCCAGCTTCCTTACCCCGGACCATGACCAACTTAATCGGTCTGAACTCCCTGGCCTTCTTCTTACTCTTTGGCACCAAATCACCATATGTTGTATAGAACTCCAGGACCTATGAAGGAATGTAGGGGCTTCGGGGCCTGGTGAACTGCTTGAATCTATGGAAGTGAAGGGTGTCTCTCACATCAGAGTATTTGCCATCAAGGCCCTCTGTAGATAGCAGCTTTTCCTTGAGGATGGTTCGCAAACCATCACCTTTCAATCTGTTCAGAAGCCTGGGAGGAGGGACGACTGGTGGCATAGGAGCAATAGGAGGTGCCGGAGGTGGGACTGAATCTGCAGGTGTAGGAGCTGGAGGGGCTCTGGCTGTGTAAGGGTGAGATCTAGCCCAGATCTCATCCTGTTGGGACTGCAAAAGTTGGTCGTCCTCAAGCTCAAATAAAGCAGCTTGGGAACCAGTAGGCACCCTATCAAATATGGGCCTGTTGCCCCTACTCTGACCTCTAGTTGAAGGCCCTTGCCTTTCTCTTTTTTGAGGATTTGATCCCCCTTCTTTGATTGTGCTCCCCCGTACTCTTTTTCAGGGAGGCATGCCTATGTTGGTCTTGACTATGTCTGCAAAACATCAGGAGAAAGTTAGAAAAATTTCAATCAAAAGCACAGAAAAATAACTTTAGACAGACTCGCTGAATAAGTCAGCGAGTTGCCAAATCACTTTGGCGAGCTAGATCGGGCTCACCGAAAGGATTGGCTCCAAATTCTCAAAAAAAAATCTAGCAGGTCGGTGATGGGAACACCTTTCGGTGAATCACTGACATCCTTCGGCGAGCAAGGATTAGCTCGCTGAAAGTTACATTGCAACTTAAGCTATTGGGGTGTAGAAAAAGGGTGAACAAGAGGACTTTCGGTGAGTCGCCGAGTGCCTTCGGTGACCTCGGGCTTCTTGCTGAAAGTTATAGAGTCAAATATCAAGTAAAGCATGAAATTAAAGGCGAGATGGGGAATTTCGGTGAGCTGCCGAATGGTTCTGCGAGCTCGACCCAGCTCGCCAAACGACCCAACGTGCCTACTATCAACCCAACTTCTCGAATTCGACCCTGCAACCCCCAAAAACAAAATCAAAGCATGCACAACTCAAATTAAAACAACAACCATAACACCCATTACCCCAAAATACTCAGACTTCTCCCAATTTAGCAAAATTTGGCCTTTTGATGACATTTGCCCTTAAGAAAACGTCACCAGCTCTATCATTGGGCAAATACCATCATTTGGCACAACTACGGGTTACTTAAAATTCACCTGACTAGACCCAACAATAGGCAAGCACAACCCCACAAAATTAAATCAATTTTAAGGAATAAAATAATGGGATTTCAAAAATATAAACACTACGGGCAAGTTTATAAAATTAAAACAGGAATTCAAATACACTAATCCTAGCAGAGAGGCCCAACACACTTCAACAAGATAAAATCATTTGCATAAGAGTAAAAAATGCCAAAAGTAAACTTGGGGTTTGGAAAACCAACCTTTAATGTCGAATAATCAAGACTGAAATGCTAGGCGGCAAAGTAATCCCAATTCAAGCACAAACCAACAGCTAAAATACTACTGGAAATGCAAAAATATAGAAACTAAAGTGCGGGTGTGAGTTTGTGAAGTTCAAAAGTGAGGGAAAGTGAAGAGTTTGAATGTTTAAAGCTTTGGCCTTTTAAAAACCGTCCAGTTCTCGCCCATTCGGTGACAATTATCTTTTTACCGAACCCTCAATTGATCTGGTGGTCCAAACGGTAGACTAGATTGTGGTCGGCGACCTGGTCAACGACTCGCTAATAATTTCCTAGGCTTGCTGAGTTTTACAGACTTCAATTTAAAGTTGTCTCGAGTCAAACGGTGGTCTAGGTTGGGGTTGCCGACCTCTTTGGATATGCGCTAACTAGACCTTTAGCTCGCCAATCTTTCACTTTTCAACCACTTTCCATACTTTGACCTGCACATTCAACACACCATGGCTCCTAACACAAACATAAAGCAATAAAACCTTGGGTTGCCTCCCAATAAGCGCCTTAGTTAAAGTTGTGGCATGACATCGGTTCCCACTTAAGTTCCATTAGTGGGGTTCGCCTCATTTTCATAAGGAAACCCCTCTTCTGGCTCTGGGTAGAGGTCATTCAGTACTTTATCCATTTAGGACCCTAGTATTTGAACGAGCATGGAATGAAAGGTCGTCATTTTGTTCAACATCAAGACATTTTCTCTTATCTCTTCCAACATTCTATCATGTTCTTCGACTCTATGTAGAATGAGTAAGAGGACCTCTTCAATTTTCCCGCCCTTTTTCTTCTTCATCTTTTGATGCTCGTGAGAGGGGATGTACCTGTTCGTCTTTTTGGATAGTAACTCCAAGTCCTTGACCTTTTGGGCCAAGATACCCAGCTGACCCAACAATATGGCCAAGTGTTGGTCGTTCTCACTCTCCTTGTTGGCTTTGGCCACACAATCAGAGAGTTGGGCTGCAGTCTCATAGGAGTGTCGTATCAAGCAACTCGAGGAGAGTTGATCAGCCATTTTTCTATTTTTGGGGCTAAGGCCCCGGTAGAAACATTATAGAAGTAGTTTATCTAAAATCTCATGAGTTGGGCATTGCTACAATAGGATTTTAAATCCTTGCCACATATCATACATGGGCTCACCCTCCAATTGCTTGAAATTTAGGATGTTATCCCTAAAAATCATCAATCTCAAAGAAGGGTGATCCATTGGGTTACCGTTGCTACCAAATATGTTCCAAGTTTTTGCTCAAAACAACAACAGAAAAACCAAAACTAAAAATGAAGTAAGGTTAACTATGAACAACAAGAACAAAATTTAACTTAACTAAAAATTCTCGAGTAACACCACTCCCCGGCAGAGGCGCCAAATTTGATTTCATGCATCAGAACACTACATCCAATATTAAGTGTAAACGATCATTCAATAGTAATATAACCTAACTATGTGAGTTGGGGTCGAGTCACAAGGGAGTGGTACGTAGATGATAATCAATAGACAAGTAAGAATATGTTCAGGTCAATCATATCTAAAAACATTTATGAATAAAAGCATTGTTCAAATTAAGAATGACACAAGTGTCAAATATCAGGGGGGGTTTGATTTCAATTATCAACTAAAACAGTAAATAACACGAAAATACGAATATAGACACGGGTTCATGGGATGTGATTGGGTTATGGGCTAAGGTAAACAATCGGGTAATTGCAATTAATAGTAAACAACTGTAAATCAGTGAATAAGCTAGACTTTAGTGGGGATAAACTTTCTCTCGAACAATTTATCCCCAATCAAATTAGTTTCTCTCGAACAATGATAAGCAGCAGTTAAGCACAACCTTCACCTTAGTCCATTCACTTTCTCAAGCTGAATGTGTGGGAAAGGGTTTACAATCACTCTCTCGAGCTGAACCCATGACAACCAAATACCCATAGACCATCAATTCAGTAATTTTGGTTTTAAAACCTCTATCTCTCGAGCAAGCCAAAAACACAAAGTTAAGATTGTATTTGCAACTACAACCCATTAAATTCAACCACAATTACTAAATGAAATCACCTTTAAACAACAAATAAACTATCAATTAACAGTACCAACAGTTAAATCTACCTATAATCACCCCAAGAATTGGGATTTTAACTAGACTTCATAAAAAAGTAAAAATAGTTACCAAATTGTGTTTCCATTAACTAGGTAAGATCTATATTGTCTTTACAAAGGTCTAAGAAGAAGAATCTTCAACACCCACTTCCAATTTCTTCGAAATGGAAATCTTCAAATCTTCAAAGCTAAGGAAAAATGTCTCTAAACTCTGTTCTTAGCTCTCAAACTTGAAAACTGAATAATAATAATGATAAATTCTAAACTTGATACTAAACCAAGAATTTAAAAACGTATTTATAGTCACCAAAAAATGTGCTGTGAAGGACCATTCGGCGCAATAAGTCGGGATCGCCGATCCACTCGGCGATCTGCCCTTTGGTCAATTCCATCGCCTTTTTGCTTTGACCTTCAGCATCTTCAAGTTTTCTACTTTGGGTGATATGGCATTACTCCGCGAAACCATTCAGTGACTCGCCGACAACTCCTTTCTTTCACCGACTTGGCATACTTGAACATTAGGCAAGATCATGGCCGTTCGGCGACTCACCCAATGGGTTAGGCGATCCTTAGGCCTTCTTTTCTTCGTTCTTTCATTGCCTTGTTCCTTTTTGCTCAATAATGTCCACGCTTTGTTCCTCAATGCAAATACCTGAAATTCAAGGATTTACATCAGTTATTGGCACAAAATATGCATTTGAGGACACCAAATCTATTAAAATAAAGCCCTAAATGAGTCCAAATCAGGGACTCATCAGCCTACATATCTAGGACTGAGCTTCCCTTTCTTGCCAAACCTCATCACCCCTTTCATAGGTGACACTTTCAAGAAAATCCAATCATCAACTTACAACTCTAATTCCCTTCTCCTTATATCTGCATAGGACGTATGGCCACTCTGGGTTGTCTTAAGTCTATCTCTAATAAGTTGCACTTTATCCATAGCATCATGAACTGAATCTGGCCCTATCAAGGCTGCCTCACCTACTTTAAACCAACCAACTGGAGATCTACATCTACGCCTATACAATGCCTTAAAAGGGGCCAAATGGTAACTTATTGTAGGCGAAATCTATAACAGAAAGGTGATCATCCCAACTACCCTTGAAATCGATCACGCAAGCTCTCAACATGTCCTCTAAGGTCTGAATGGTATGCTCTGCCTGACCATCCATCTAGGGATGATGCTAAGAGTAACTTGAGTACCAAGACCTTTCTAAAACGACTTCCAAAAATGAGAGGTAAACACAGGACCTCTATATGAGATGATAGAAAAAGGAACCATATGCAACCTCACTATCTCATTAATGTAAAGATTGGCATAGTCCTCCATCGAATTTGTAGTCTTAATCGCCAAAAAGCGCATAGACTTATTAACTCTATCAACAATCACCCAAATGGAGTCATTATGTCTGCGACTACGAGGTAAACCTGTGATGAAATCCATGTTGATCACTTCCCACTTCCAAGTAGGAATGTAGATATCTCGAGTCATACCCGCTGTTTTTTGATGTTCTAACTTAACTTGCTGACAATTGGGAAACTTAGCCACAAAATCTGCTATATCCCTTTTCATGCCATTCCACAAAAAGACTTCCCAAATATCACAGTACATCTTAGTGGTGCCAGGATGAATAGAATATCTAGATTTATAAGCTTATACACAAATTTGCTGTCTCAACTCACCCACCTTAGGAACATATAAGCGACCCTGATAACGAAGTACACCATCTCCCTCTTGGGAGAAAACCTAAACTCTCTACTGATGGACTGTACCCTTTAGTTGAAGAAATATCAGATCATTGTCTTGCTTTTCCTTAACCTCCCCTACCAAAGAAGATTATGCCCCCATTCTGAACCGTTATGCCACCATCTGAAATGCTTATAATATGAACTCCTAACCGAGCAAGTATGTGAACATCCTATGCTAGTTCCTTCCTTTCTTCTTCAACGTGTGCTACACTACCCATTGATAGTCTGCTAAGAGCATCTGCTACTACATTAGCCTTACCAGGATGGTAATGCACACTCATCTCATAATCTTTGAGGAACTCAAGCCAATTCCTCTATCGAAGATTCAACTCTTTCTGGATGAATACATACTGAAGGCTCTTATGGTCTGTGAACACATCTACGTGAACACCATACAAGTAATTTCTCTAAATCTTAAGTGCAAACACCACTGCTGCAAGTTCGAGGTCATGAGTTGGATAGTTCTTCTCATGCACCTTAAGCTGTCTAGAAACATAAGCTATAATATTACCTCACTACATCAACACACAACCAAGGCCATCTCTGGATGCATCAGAGTAGTTAACATAATCGTTTGAACCCTCTGGTAGAGTCAAGACATGATCTATAGTCAACCTAGTTTTTAATTCTGCAAAGCTTTTCTCACAATCATTTTACCACTGAAACTTAACCTTCTTCTTTGTCAACTTAGTCAATGGAGAGGCTTTGGATAAAAATCCTTCCACAAACCTTCTGTAAAAGCCATCCAAACCCAATAAACTTCTGATATCTGTAGGAGAAGTAGGTCTAGGTCATTGTTTCACTGCTTTTATTTTCTGGGAATCTACTCGAATCCCTTCACGAGACCATGAAAAGCAACTAACTGTAACAAAAATTCGCACTTACTAAACTTAGTAAATAGTTGATGATCTTGGAGAGTTTGCAGGACAAACCTCAAATGACTCACATGTTCTTCCTCATTTCTAGAGTAAATGAGGATATCATCAATAAAGATGATAACGAACAAATCCAAATACTGCTTAAGCACTTTGTTAATCAAATCGATGAAACCTGTAGGAGCATTGGTTTGTCCAAATGACATTACTACAAATTAATAATGACCATACTGAGTTCTGAAGGACATTTTCAGAATGTCACTATCTCTAACTCTGAGCTGGTGATAACCGGATCTGAGGTCTATCTTCGAGAAATGACTAGCACCCTAAAGTTGGTCAAACAAGTAATCAATCCTGGGGATGGGGTAGTTATTATTGATTATGACTTTGTTCAACTGCCTATAGTCAATGCACATCCTGACGGAACCATCTTTCTTTTACATGAACAACACTGGTGCATCCTATCGAGAAATACTAGGTCTAATGAAGCCCTTATCTAGAAGGTCTTTCAAATGCTATTTCAAGTCCTTAAGCTCAGATGGAGCCAATCTATAAGGAGGAATATAAATAGGTTAGGTATTTGGAAGGAGACCAATTCCAAAGTCGATTTCCCTTTCGGGAGGAACTTCGGGAATATCTTCTGGAAACACTTCTGGAAACTCGTTGACTACTAAACTGACTCAAGAGTTGGGGTTTTAGAGCTTGAATCCTTAAACCGAACTAGATGATATAAATAACCCTTAGAAATCATCTTTTTGTCCTTAAGGTAAGAAATGAATCAACCCATAGGCATAAGCTACTACCCTTCCATTCTAAGATTGGTTCATCTGGAAACTAAAAACGAACAATCCTAGTTCTACAATAGACTAAGGCATAACATGAATGTAACAAATCCATGCCTAGAATGATATCGAAGTCTACCATTTCTAACTCTACAAGATCTGCTAAGGTGACATTCTGGGAGACTGTGACAGGGAAATTTCTGTATACCCGTCTAGCTATAACTGGGTCACCGACTAGAGTAGACTAAGAAGGGTTCTGAGAGAGTTTCTGGACTAACATTGAATTTGACTGCTAAATAAGGAGTTACAAAGGAAAGAGTAGCCCCTGGATCTAACAAAGAATAAACATATAAGTCGAAGACTCATAATGTACCAGTGACTACATCCGGAGAATCTTCATGATCCTAGTGAGCCTGAAGAGCATACAACTTCTTTTGGCACTACCTGCCACCTCTACCAGATAAGTTGCTCTGATAAGCAGGGCGACCTGCTGGTGCGGCTGAAGTTGTGGACTAAGCTCTACTATTATTGCCCCTTGAACCTGTTTAGAAGGATAATCTTTCAACCTGTGACCAGACTGACCATACCTAAATCATCCTTCCTTTCCTGCAAGGCACTCGCCCAGATGGCTCTTACAACACTTTGGACAAGTTGGGTAGGTTCTGTTGCCTGAAATACTACCTTGAGACATAGAGCATGATGCCCTACCTTTCTAATCATTATAGAACTTGGAAGATGGAACACTAGCTGATGAAGATGCTGGAGCTGAAGACTTTTGCTGAAACTGTGAGTGATTTCCACCACCCGATTTCTATTGAGAATAGTTATAGTTGCCTGTCCTTGCCTTCTTATTCTCCTTGGCCTATTCCCTAAGCTTATCACCCACAACCTGCTGAGCATGAGTCATGAGCCTAGAGATGTTCATATCTATAAGCAACATAGCATTCCTGCACTTTATTTTAACTAGATTGGATACCCCATAAATGAACTTGTTCATTTGAGCCCTAAAATCAGCAACCATGTGAGGAGCATACCTGGAGAGTTGGGTGAACTTGAGTCCCTACTCTTGGACTGTCAAAGAACCCTGCCTCAAATTCATAAACACTTGAGCTTTTGCCTCCCTTACTCTCTTACGAAGAACCTGTCCAGAAAGGTCTCACTAAAGGATTGACAAGTGATAGGAGCTACATCTGTACCCCTGTTCTCCTTCCACTAATTATACCAGATATGAGCTACATCCTTAATCTGGTAAGATGCCAACTTAACCCGATCATTCCCAGTTACATGTATCACTCCAAAGATCTTCTTGAACACATCTATGAAGTTTTGGGGATCTTCACCAATCTGCGATCCTAAGAACTCAGGCGGATTCATCCTAAGAAAATCCCAAACTCTAGCTGCAATTGACCGAACATTAGCATTTGCTGGAATTGGAATATGCCGATTGTTCTAGTTGGTCACACTCTGAGCCAACAACTGGATAGCATTCTAAAATTCAGCATTTGAAACTTCCTAAATCTTAGACTAGAGAAGTTGTGTTTGCATTCCTGGCTTTCGCATTCCTTGCGTAAGCTCTACGAGAAGGCATGATCTAAAAGCGCATAACGAAGGGTTAGCATGAGGAATTAGATCATACCTTTCGCACGATAACAGTAGCAAAGAAATTGAAGTTTTTCCATAAACAATTTGCAGCCTCCTACTAGTTAGACGTGGTGCACTTCACACCCATGAAAAGGACTCTACTTAGTGCGGCTTTTCAGACATCCTAGGACACTTAAACCTAGTGCTCAGATACCAAGTTTGTCATGCCCCGAAGCTACCCCAGGACGCGGACACAGGACCTAGGATCACGAGTGACCCCAAGTTAACTCTGAGCTGGCATATCATAAGCATACATAAAAGAAATACTGAGCGGAAGCTAAATCATGATATAAATGAAATGATGGGGAATACCCAATACTGTTTGTATAAAGAGAAACTATTAGTTTTAATAAACAACTGAAGTTTCAAACTCGAATCTAATGCTGAATCTAACTATGTCTGAGAGTAGCCTCTAATTGACTAGAAGTGCTAGGACATGCCCTAGCTAAGTCAAACAAATACTAAAAACTAAAGACTAAAAGCGAAGAAAGATAATCATATCACTCGTCCTCAAAGAATGAGGACTCACCACTTATGCTACTGAATAGAAGGTCGGGAAACAATCTATGCTTGATCTTGAAGCTGAGAACCTGAACCTACATCACAAGAAGATTTAGTGCAGAGTATGCATCAGTACTTGAATGGTATGAAGCATGTATGACAGAGTAAAGTTGAACAATAACATAACTGAATCAAAGCGTAAATATTGAGCAATGATAAGAGATAAACGTGATGTTATACTGAGAATACTGAACATGAAATAACTGAATGCAATAACCAAGTTTATAACATGCTGGGACTAAAATCTATTTGTAACTAATAACATGGTCAATGCAATAAAATCAGACTGAACTGTGGGAGCTACTAATAACCAACATAAAACCACATGAGCTAAATGTAGATTCCGATGTATACACCCCATCGAGAGGACCCAATATACCCTACCAGAGATATAGAGGCATGACTGACGTGATCACTAAAATTTATTGCCCAACAGATTGGACTTAACCTATGGGGCACGTAGCTCTGGGACTTAAGGGTGACTGACCCTCGTTCACTCGGTATTAAGCTACTCCCATTTGAATATATGATTAAGAATTTATGACTGAATTTTTGTAATACTAGATAGCTCAAAATACTGGCATGCAACTGAGAAAGCAACATTAATATACTGATAATGAAATATTCAAAAACTGAGGCATGGATGTATATATCTAAAATAGCTGACCTAGCATGTGTAATTCATGAACTAAAATAACTACATAGCTAGGGTTCTGAATTTATGCATGGGCAAAAATGATACTACAATATGATAATTTGATTAGGAACATTAAAATAACAATTTAATTAAATTTGCTAAAATTTTAGCAACCCTAAGTCTAGATAATATGGAGGGAATCAAGAATCTAACGGAATTCTATGGACCATATTGCTGAAAGGAACCCACTAGTGAAATCCCACATACCTGGCGACGAATTCCACAGAGAAATCTTTTGATTTTGGGGTTCGAACTGATGGAACCTTGATGCATTCTTGAACTAGGGTTATTGACTTTTTTCTCCTCTCTATGTTCTAATTTTCTAAGTTGTGGCGAAAGATCTGACTTAGGTAAGTTCTAGTTTGTTTACTAGGCTAAAACTGATCAAAACTACGCATTTTAAAGGTTAAACGACGTAGTTTAGGGGTCCAATGCATAGGGAAAAGACCAAAATGACCCAAACATAAAATCTATTGGGACCAACCGACGGACCTGGTCCACGGACAGTGATCCACCCTATGGTCTGTCCTGATTAGCCATCGTTCAGCTTCAAATGATGGGTTCTACGGACCACGTTCCACAGACCATGGTTCAACCTACGGTCTATAGGTCCTGGCCGTGGGTGGAAGCTTTTTTTTTCTTTTGCGGACCACGTTCCACGGACCGTGGTCCCACCTAATGTTGGGTTTATCTGGGGTTTTATTTCTTTAGACCACGTTCCAAGGACCATGGTCCAACCACGGTCCATAGGTGGCCTCCGTCAGTGGCACCTGGACTTCTAGAAATCTGCATTTTGGTAGTTCTAGCATATGGGGCATTACATTATCTCCCCCTTGGGAACATTCATCCTTGAATGAAGACTAAACTAGCTGAAAGAGATGGAAAGGGCTACAAACCCTACCACTACGTACTGGAAAATGATTTCTAACTGAACTAAGTTCCAAGAACATGCAAATATGTTGAAGGTGCAAGTACACACTGAAGGAACATGATACTAAGATAGAATCTGCGCATGAATGACTGAAAAACTGAATAGGAACTATTACCTCAAGCTAGAATGGAATCGGAAGGAAAAAGGTGAGGATACTTGGCCTTCATGACTGTTTCTGCTTCCCAAGTAGCTCCCTCTACGGACTGACTCCTCCACAAAACCTTTACTGAAGAGACTTCCTTGTTTCTCAGCCTTCGAACCTGACGATCAAGGATTTCAATTAGTACCTCTTCATAAGTGAAACTATCCATGACAGCCACACTTCCTAAAGGTACTGTAGATGTTGGATCACCCACACACTTCTTCAACAACTAAATGTGAAAACCCGGATGCACTACTGCTAGTTCTGTTGGAAACTCTAACTCATAAGCCACTTTACTAACCCTTTTCAAGATTTTGTAAGGGCCTACATATCATCTTCTCTTTCTTGTCAAACCTCATCACCCCTTTCATAGGTGGCACTTTGAGGAAAACCCAATCATCAACTTGGAACTCTAATTCCCTTCTCCTTACATCTGCATAGGACTTCTGGCGACTCTGGGATGTCTTAAGTCTATCTCTAATGAGTTGCACTTTCTCCATAGCATCATGAACAAAATCCGGCCCTATCAAGGTTGCCTCACCTACTTTAAACCAACAAAATGGAGATCTACATCTTTGCACATACAATGCATTATAAGGGATCATCTAAATGCTGGAATGATAACTATTATTGTAGGCGGACTCTATAAGAGGAAGGTGATCATCCCAACTACCCTTGAAATCGATCACATAAGCTCTCAACATGTCCTCTAAGTTGTGAATGGTATGCTCTTCCAGACCATCCATCTGCGGATGAAATGTCGTGCTAAGATTAACTTGAGTACTATGACCTTTCTAAAACGACTTCCAGAAAAGAGAGGTAAGCTGAAGACCTCTATCTGAGATAATAGACAAAGGACCCCCATGCAACCTCACTATCTTATTAATTTAAATCATGGCGTAGTCCTCCACCGAATCTGTAGTCTTAACCGCCAAAAATCACGTAGACTTAGTAACTCTATCAGCAATCACCCAAATAGAGTCATGTTGTCTGCGAGTACGGGGTAAGCCTGTGATGAAGTCTATGTTAATCACTTCCCACTTCCAAGTAGGAAGTTTGATCTCTTGAGTCATACCTCCTTGTTTATGATGTTCTACCTTGACTTGCTAACAATTGGGGCACTTAGCCACAAAAAATGCTATATCACTTTTCATGCCTTTCCACCAAAAGACTTCCCGAACATCACGGTACATCTTAGTAGCGCCTGGATGAATAGAATATCTAGAGTTATGGGCTATTGCAAGAATCTGCTGTCTCAACTTACCCACCTTAGGAACACATAAGCGACCCTGATAATGAAGTACACCATCTATCCCTTGGGAGAAAACCTCAACTCTCTGCTGATGGACTGCACCCTTTAGTTGAAGCAATATCGGATCACTGTCTTGCTTTTCCTTAACCTCCACTACTAATGAATATTCTGCCCCATTCTGAACTGTTACGCCACCATCTGAAATACTCATAAGACAAACTCCTAACCGAGTAAGTTTGTGAACATCCTTTGATAGTTCTTTCATTTCTTCTTCAACATGTGCTACACTACCTATCGATAGTCTGTTAAGAGCATCTACTACTACATTGGCCTTACTAGGATGGTAATGCACACTCATCTCATAATCCTTAAGAAACTCAAGCCATCTCCTCTGGCGAAGATTTAACTCTTTCTGGTTGAACACATACTAAAGGCTCTTATGGTCTATGAACACATCTATGTGAACACCATACAACTAATATCTCCATGTCTTAAGTGCAAACACCACTACTGCAAGCTTGAGGGCATGAGTTGGATAGTTTTTCTCATGCACCTTAAGCGGTCTAGAAGCATAAGCTATGACCTTACCTCGCTGCATCAACACACAACCAAGGCCGACTCTGGATGCATCATAGTAGCTAACATAACTATATAAACCCTCTGATAGAGTCAAAACAGGAGTTGTAGTCAACCTAGTTTTCAATTCTGCAAAGTTTTTCTCACAATCATCTGACCACTGAAATATAACATTCCTCTAAGTCAACATAGTCAATGGAGAGGCTATGGATGAAAATCCTTCCGCAAACCTTCTGTAATAGCCAGCCAAACCCAAGAAACTTCTGATATCTATAGGAGAGGTAAATCTGGGCCATTATTTCACTGCTTCTATTTTCTATGAGTCTACTCGAATCCCTTCACTAGACACTATATGCCCAAGAAAAGCAATTGACTGCAACCAAAATTCACACTTAGTGAACTTAGCAAATAATTGATGATCTTTGAGAGTTTGCAGGACAACCCTCAAATGACTCGCATGTTCTTCCTCACTTCTAGAGTAAATGAGGATATCATCAATAAAGATGATAACGAAGAAGTCCAAATACTACTTGCACACTCTGTTCATCAAATCTATGAAACCTGCAGGAGCATTGGTTAGTCCAAATGACATTACTACAAATTCATAATGACCATACCGAGTTCTGAAGGTCATTTTTGGAATGTCGCTATCTCTGACCCTGAGTTGATGATAATCGGATATGAGGTCTATGTTGAAGAAATGACTAGCACTCTGAAGTTGGTCAAACAAATCATCAATCCTGGGGATGAGGTACTTATTTTTTATTGTGACTTTGTTCAACTGCCTATAGTCAATGCTCATCCTGAGGAAATCATCTTTCTTTTTCACGAACAAAACTGGTGCACCCCCATCGAAAAATACTAGGTCTAATGAAGACCTTATCTAGAAAGTCTTTCAACTTCTCTTTCAATTCCTTAAGCTCAGTTACAGTCATTCTATAAGAAGGAGTATAAATAGGATGGGTATCCAGAAGGAGATCAATTCCAAAGTTGATTTCCCTTTCGGGAGGAACTCTGGGAAGATCTTCTGGAAACACTTCTGGGAACTTGTTGACTACTGGAACTGATTCAAGAGTTGGGGTTTCGGAGCTTGAATCCTTAACCTAAACTAGATGATAGAGATAACCCTTAGAAATAATATTTCTAGCCTTAAGGTAAGAAATGAATCAACCCATAGACGCTAAGCTACTACCCTTCCATTCAATGATTGGTTTGTTTAGAAACTAAAAACGAACAATCTTAGTTCTACAATCGTTTGAGGCATAGCATGAATGAACCAATCCATGCCTAGAATGATATCAAAGTCTACCATTTCTAGCTCTACAAGATCTGCTGAGTTGACTTTCTGGGAGATTGTGACAGGGTAATTTCTATATACCTGTCTAGCCATAACTAGGTCACCGACCTGAGTAGAGACTGAGAAGGGTTCTGAGAGAGTTTCTGGACTAACATTGAAGTTGACTGCTATATAAAGAGTTACAAAAGAAAAAGTAGCCCCTGAATCTAACAAAGAATAAACATCTAAGTCAAAGACTCATAACGTACCAGTGACTACATCCGGAGAATCTTCCTGATCCTGGCGAGCTGAAGAGCATACAACCTATTTTGGCACTGACCACCACCTGTACCAGATGGGTTACTTGCTGAGTCGGGTGACCTGCTAGTGCGGCTGAAGTTGTTGACTGAGCTCTACTATTATTGCCCCATTGACCATGTTTAGAAGGACAATATTTCAAGTTGTAACCAGACAGACCACACCCAAAGCATCCTTTCTTTCCAACAAGGCATTTGCCCGGATGGTTCTTACCACACTTTGGATAAGTTGGGTAGGTTCTGGTGCCTAAAATACTACCTTTAGACTTAGAGCCTGATGCCCTACCTTTCTGATCATTTTGAAACTTGGAAGATGGAAAACTAGTTGATGAAGGTGCTAGAGTTGAAGACTTCTACTGAAATTGCGAGAGATTTCCACCACCCAAATTCTGTTGAGAATAGTCACAGTTGCTTGTCCTAGCCTTCTTATTCTCCTTGGCCTATTCCCTAAGATTATCACCCTCAACCTACTGAGCATAAGTCTCGAGCCTAGAGATGTTCATAACTTCAAGCAACATAACATTCCTACATTTTGTTTTCACTAGATCGGATACCCCATACATGAACTTTTTCATTTAAGCCCTTGAATCAGCAACCATATGAGGAGCATACCTGGAAAGTTGGGTGAACTTGAGTCCACACTCTTGGACTATCATAGAACCCTGCCTCAAATTCATAAACTCTTGAGCTTTTGCCTCTGTTAACTCTCTTGCGAAGAACCTATCTAGAAAGGTCTCACTAAAGCATTCACAAGTGATAAGAGTTGCATCTGTACCCCTATTCTCCCTCCATTAAGTATACCAAATATGAGCAACATCCTTAAGTTATTAAGATGCCAACTCAACCCGATCATTCCCAGTTTCCTGCATCAGTCCAAAGATCTTCTTGACCTCATCTATGAATTTTTGGGGATCTTCACCAATTTGTGATCCTACGAACTTGGGCGTATTCATCCAAACAAAGTCCCAAACTCTAGCTGCAGCTGATCGAACATTAGCATTTGTCGAAACTAGAATCTGCCGATTTTGCTAGTTGGTCACACTTTGAGCCAACACTTGGATAGTGTTCCAAAATTCAGCATTCGAAACTTCCTGATCTAGGATAGGAGGAGCCGCATTTGCATTCCTGGCATTTGCTTTCCTTGCGTAACCTATATGAGAAGGCATGATCTGAAAGCGCATAACGAAGGATTAGCACGAGGAATTAGATCATACCTTTGGCATGATAAGAGTAGCAAAGAAATTGAAGTTTTTCCATAAACACTTTGCAGCCTCCTTCTCATTAGATGTGGTGCACTTTATACCTATGAAAAGGACTCTACTTAGTGCGACATTTTAGACATCCTAGGACACTTAAACCTATTGCTCTGATACAAAGTTTGTCACGACCCAAAGCTCCCCCCAGGATATGGACACAAGACCTATGATCACGAATGACCCCAAGCTAAACCTTAGCTGGCATATCAAAAGCGTACATAAAAGAAATACTGAGCGGAAGCTAAATCATGAAATAACTGAAATAATGGGGAATACCCAATATTCTATGAATAAAGAAAAAATATGAGTTTTAATAAACAACTGAAGTTTCAAACTCGAATCTAAAGTTGAATCTAACTATGTCTGAGAATAGCCTCTAACTGACTAGAAGTGCTGGGACATGCCCCAGCTAAGTCAAGCAAATACTGAAAACTAAAGACTAAAATCAAAAGAAGATAATCATGTCACTTGTCCTCAAAGAATGAGGACTCACCACTGAAGCTACTGAACTGGAGATCGGGACCAATCTATGCGTGATCTAGAAGCTGAGAACTGAACCTACATCATGAGAAGATGTAGCGTAGAGTATGCATCAGTACTTGAAAGGTACTGAGCATGCAGGATAGAGTAAAGTTAAACAAAAACATAACCGAATCAAAGCGTAAATAAAGAGCAACGAAAAGATATAAACATGATGCTACACTGAGCATACTGAACATGAAATAACTGAATGCAATGACCAAGTTTATAACATGCTGGGACTGAAATCTGACTGTAACTGATAACATGGTCAATGCAATAGAATCTGACTGAACTGTGGGAGCTAGTAATAACCGACATAAAACCACATGAGCAAAATATAGAGTCCAATGTATATGCCCCATCGAGAGGACCCAATATACCATGCCAGAGGTATAGAGGCATGACTAGCATGATCACTAAAATGTAATGCCCAACATATGGGACTTAACATACGAGGCACGTATTTCTAGGACTTGAGGGTGACTAACTCTAGTCCACTCGGTATTAAGCTACTCCCATTTGAATATGTAATTAACAATTTATGACTGAATTTCTATAATACTGGATAACTCAAAATATTGGTATGCAACTGAGAATGCAACATTAATATACTAATAATGAAACATTCGAAAACTGAGGCATGTATGTAGATATCTGAAATAAGAGACCTAGCATGTGTAATTCATGAACTAAAAGAACTACATAGCTAGAGTTCATAATTTATGCATGAATCTGGGCAAAAATGATACTACAATATGATAATTTGATTAGGAACATTAAAATAACTAATTCATAATAATCTACTTAAATACTAGAAACCCTAAGTCTAGATAATATGTAGGGAATCAAGAATCTGACGGAATTCTATGGACCTAATCGGTGAAAGGAACCCACTAGTGAAATCCCACATATCTGGTGATGAATTCCACGGAGAAATCTTTTGATTTCAGGGCTGGAACTGATGGAACCTTGCTGTGTTCTTGAACTAGAGTTCTTGACTTCTTTCTCCTCTCTACGTTCTAATTTTCTAAGTTGTGATGAAAGATCTGACTTAGGTAAGTTCTAGTTAGTTTACTAGGCTAAAACTGACAAAAACTACTTAGTTTAGGGGTCCAATGTATAGGGAAAAAACCAAAATGACCCTGACTTAAAAGCTGTCGGGACCAACCGACGTACCTGGTCCACGGACCGTGGTCCACCCTACGGTCCGTCCTGGTCAACCATTGTTCGGCTTCAAATGATGGGTTCTGCGGACCACGTTTCACGGACCCTGGTTCAACCTATGGTCCATAGGTCCTGGCCATAGGTTTGGGCTTATTTTCTATAGACCATGTTCCACGGATCATGGCCCCACATACGGTTGGGATTTTTCTTTTGACCATGTTTCATGAATCTAGTCCACGGACCATGGTCCAACCTATGGTTCGTAGGTGGCCTCCGTCGGTGGCACCTGCACTTCTGGAAATTTGCATTTTGGTAGTTCCTGCATATGGAGTGTTACAAATGCAACCATTGGATTTCTTAAAGAAGAGGGAATAGTCATTGAGAGAGTGAGAATAGTCCTTGAAAATGAGTGCACTAGTGAGTCGAGCATACCATTGGCGAGATGTTTGATGAAGTCCATATAATAATTTCTTCAATCAACAAGCAAGAGAAGGAGTAAGTGCAGACATGCAATAGGAAATTTCATGCAAGTTTCTTCATGAAAATTTCCATGTAGGAAGGCATTATTGATATCCAACTATTAGAGATACCAATTCCTCTTAATAGCAATAACCAATAAGCAACGAATTGTAGTCATCTTCACAATAGGAGAATAAGTTTCTATAAAGTCCATCATTTCCACTGAATGTCACCACTTATTGTTAGGTTTTAAAAGGTGTGAATGGAAAATTAAAAGTTTCAACTTTTATGAAGAGTTGTGACTTTTATGAAAAGTTGAGACTTTTATGAAGAGTTGTGACTTTTATGAAGAGTTGTGACTTTTATGAAAAGTTGTGACTTTTATGAAAAGTTGTGACTTTTATGAAAAGTGTGACTTTTATGAAAGGTTGTGACTTTTCCAAAAGATTGTGAATTTTCCAAAGGGTTGTGACCTTTTCGCTAAGGCACAATAAGAACCTTTCCATACTACCCTTTGTTTTCTACAAATTGAGGGATTTCGTCTCATTTTAAGAGAACCAATTTTCTGGACTTCTTCTACTACTACTACTAAATCTAGTATTCTATATGTACTTTACTACCGTTGATTGGTTCGCTGACACTGTGGTTTTAGGTACCGATACACCAGTGAGTAAGATCGTTCTATCTTAGGAAGATATATTCCAATAACCTCGAGTAGTTGAGGGGAATAATTTCCTTTAGGGGAAACTATGCATTCAGTGGACTCGATTTTCTTCTTTAAGAAAAATATTTTGTATATTGTTTCTAATCTATTTCTGATTCTATTTTATCTACTGGTTTGATTTTCTAGTTCTAAAAATGATCTTTAAATTTTGTTGTTTGTTATCAAGTTCTTCAAAGTTCAAAGTTTTTGTTCTAAGTATCTTAGGAATACAAAATGAACAACAATCTCAAGGAAATTATTTTACTACTGGTATTTCTTGTATTCTACTGATTCAGGGAAATAAATCATTGAAGTAGAAGATTAATGCACTAGTTCTTCAAAACTCGGTGCCTTGTTTAGCAAGTTTGATGTGATAATGTACTAGAAAAATTGGTGGTATTTCGGTTAATGATTACACCAGGTAACCTTCTTATTAATTATCTAAGGAGGAAAATAGTTTCTAAAAGTTAAAAGTTTGGAGATTTATCATGTGTGTCTTTGAAAAAAGATCTTCAAATCATCTGTTTAGAATGAATTTTCCTCGGCGAATAGTGTTGCTTTTAAAATTCTTTAGCTTGCAGAATGAAGTATGCGTATTTTAGTTTGATAAAATAGTATGTCAAAATGTTATAGTTGGAAGGCTATTTGAATAGAAAAGCATATCTATGTGATAATCTAAGAATATGTTTTTTCAGTTTGGAGACTAAAAAAAAAATTTTGTAGTTGTGTACTCCGTGTGAAATTTGATTATATCTAATTTTTGTAGACTAAAAAATTTTGTAGTTTTCTACTGTGATAAATTTGACTATGCAATTGGTTTAATGTATATGAATACTTCACCTAATAAGTTAGTGTTGTAATTTTTGTTTTTTATAAACTTCATTGTTAAATAGAACGAAATTGTACAAAAAATTATGTTTTATTGTTAGTATTCTAAATACTAAGCGGTATGTCTATTTGTGATAGAGGAAAAGGACCAGTGACTTGGAGTTTGTGCCTCTATGGATGAACTTTGACATTGTGTAAAGATTGTCAAAGGGAATTGAAGCACTATAATTCTTTTGTAGAATAATATTTCAAAAGTGGTTTCATACGCCAATGATATTTTGATAGTATGGGAAAAATATATGTGGGAAAACTATTTTCAAATACTTGAAAAATATTTTTGAAATCATATTTAAAATGTGGGGGTTCTTTGCTTATGATAAAGATAAAATATGACTTAGTGTCTAACTTAAATTTGGTGCACAAGTTATTAAATTTAATGATACTTTTGAATTATGTTTGACCCACAAAATTATTGGAGTATGTTTGATATCATGGTTGTTGAGTTTCTCTTTTACTAGTATATGGTGTGACTAGTATGAAACTACCAAATTATATAATACTTGTTCAAAATAATTGTGTTCTTTTATGAAAAAATGTCACTTATAATATTATGATTTTTTATGAAAAGATATGTCTATTAAAATAAAAGTATTTGTATGGACATGAATATTGATGAATTGTCATTTGTCATGTTCTGTAAAAAAAAGCATTTTGGCCTATATTGCCTTTATTGGACCAGATGAAACTATGTTCATGGGTAGTTCTATAATAATCAAATTGAATGTTATTGAAAGGTCCTTTTGAAAAGGACATTTGACAAGATGCTGACTCTAAACAATGTTTGTATCACACAAAATTGTAAGAAGTAGGAACAAAATATTTGTGAGAAAAAGTTATCTCACGGAGAGCTTTTCAAAATTAATATTTTAATTTATTCTTACTCCCTTGAGTCAAACTGTTTGTGACATGAACGCTAGGGACATGTCAATTACAAAACCTTGTAAGAAACACTAATCAACTTAGAAGTTTTGTCTGTCTTCGAGTGCAATGAATAAAAATGTCAAGTTTGTGTTGATTCTATGTATGCTAAGCATTATTATAAAGTTATTGAAAGGAATTCTAATCCCTTAGAGTTGATTGGCACTGACATTTGTGATATGAAGTCCGCACCATCTCGTGGCGGGAAAAAGTATCTCATAACTTTTATTGACAATTGCATTAGATACGTTATGTGTATTTGCTGAATGGTAAGAATGTAGCAATGGAAACACTAGGAAATATATAAAATTGAAGTTGAAATTAGTTTGTCAAAAAATAAGAAGTGATAGGGATGGAGAGTATAAATCTCCTTCTGCAGAAATATGTTTGGAAAGTTGATTTATCCATCAAACTGTTGTCCTATTCACCTCAATCTAATGGAAAACTAAACGTTGAAAGAAATTATGGATGCATTACGTATAAATTCATGTTTAGCACAAAACTTGTGTGGAGATACGATCCTTACTGCAAAAGGAAACAAAAGTTTTTTTTGTCTTTTCAGAAAGAAAGCAATTTTGTTGTGAAAGATCTTGAAGTTGCTGATGCGGTCTTAGGTATAAGATTCCTTAGAACTCCATAATGTTTAACATTGTCACAATTTCATTACATTGAAAAGATACTTGACTAGTTCAAATAATTGGATTTTAATATTGTCAAGACTCCAATAAATGTGAGCTTTAGACTTCAAAAGAATAAAGGTGAAAGTGACTCACAATTGGATTATGCTTTAGTATTGGGAAATATAATGTATATTAGAAAGTGTACGCGATCAGATATAGCATGTACTATTAATAAACTTAGTCGGTTCACGAGTAATCCTAATCGAACTCATTAAATGATAATGGAAAGAGTTTTGGGGTATTTAAAACATACACAAAACTATGTTTTACATTATAACAAATATGCAATAGAATTCAAAGGATATAGTGATGCAAATGGAATCACCGGGATCAAATGAAGGAAAATCCACAAGCGGATATGTACTTACTCTTGATAGAGCTGTCTCTAGGAAATTTTCCAAAAAGACATGTATCGCTAGCTCTACAATGATCTTTGAGCTAGGTGCTCTAGATAAGGCCGGTGAATAAGTTGAAATACTCCATAATTTCTTGATAGATACTCTTTTTTGGCCCAAACATTTGGCAACTGTATGCATACACTTTGATAGTCAAGATGCAATAGGTAGGGCATGAAACATGATGTATAACAAAAAGACTCTTCATATAAGACATATACATAATACCGTTAGAAAACTACTTTCTAGTGGAATTATCACAATTGACTATGTAAAGTCAAAGGATAATGTGCAGGATCCACTTAAAAAAAGGCATAACTAGAGAGAAAGTTTAAAAACCATCTAATGGAATGAGTTTACGGCTTAGGGAAAGTCATATTGGTGGTAACTCTACCTAGTAAACTGGAGATCCCAAGAGCTAGGTTCAAGGAGAAAAACAAAGTTGTTACTGACAGTTCGACATTGTCAACCAACTCAATCCATTCTTATGATGAAGACAATGATCAGGAACAAGGATACAACATTAATGCTTGTTAATGAGGTAATAAAGCTTAAAGTTTTTAATGATTTGGTAAATTTGGCACATTTAACCAAATAGTGTATCTATGCGATAACACGGTTAGAAATTACTTATGTGAGTGTGAAGTGTAAACTGTTTCAAAGAGGATAATTGTCAAAAACCCATCTCTCTATACACTCTTGAAACCAGGAGGTATTCATGGCTAAAACGAACACAACCACATGAACCATAAACAGTAAAGGGTTAATTGTGTGACATATGGTTGTCTAGGTATACACCAAAGCTTGACAGTTCTATGATAACAAATCTACCGATTCATCGAGTATATCTGAGATATGTTCACTACGGAAAGTTCAAAGGGAAACCTATTTATCCAGATACACTTAAGTATTGCTTGTAAAGTACACACACTTGTCCGTTTCTTTTTATTGGAGTAATTCCCCATTCATGCGGGGTTGGGTTTTAAAACGTGTGAATAAAAAATGAAGAGTTTCGACTTTTATAAAAAGTTGTGACTTTAATGAAAGGGTTTGACCATTTCGAGATATTCTGACTTTTTAAAAGGGTTGTGACCTTTCTGGTAAGGCACAATAAGAACCTTTTCACACTACCCTCTGTTTTTTTTATAAATTAAAGGATTTCCTCTCATTTTAAGAGAACCAATTTTCTAGACTTCTTATACTACTACTATATTTAGTATTCTAAGTGTACTTTACTGCCGTTGAGTGGTTCACTGACACTGTGGTGTTAGTTACCGATACACCAGTGAGTAAGATCATTCTATCTTGGGAGGATATATTCCATTAGCTTTAGGTACTTGAGGGGAATAATATCCTTAAGGGGACACTGTGCATTTAGTGGGCTCTATTTTCTTCTTTAAGAAAAATATTTTGTATATTGTTTCTGATCAAGTTCTGATTATATTTTATCAACTGGTTTGATTTTCTAGTTCTGCAAATGCACTTTAAACTTTGTTTTTTCTTATCAAGTTCTTCAAAGTTTTTGTTCTAAGTATCTTAGGAATACACGTTGAACAACACTAATAACTAATCGTGCTTTAAGCCTCTCCACTCTACCAACCTTGCAACACCCCAAATTGAAAAAAGGATAAAATTGTAGATTTCTAGAAGTTGCAGGTGCCATTGACGGAGGCCACCTACGGACCGTAGGTTGACCCAAGGACCGTAGGTGGGGTCCGTGGTTGGCCACCTCAACTTTCCCCCAAAACTCCCAAAAAAGGGTTGACCAACGACATGACCTATGGACCGTAGGTGGGACCATGATCCGTGGTTCAGACCCTAGTCTTCAACTTACTGACACCAACCGATAGACTGACAGGATGAGCCGTCAGTCCACCTATGGTCCGTCGGTAAGGCCTGTCAATGGCCCCGTCTGCTTTTAAATTAGGGTTATTTTGGTCTTTTCCCCTATGCATTGGACACCTAAACTATGTCGTTTAATCCCTAAACTACCTCTTTTTGGTCAGTTTAAGCCTAGTGACTTAGTCTGAACTTACCCTAAGCGATTCATTCACAAAAATTCACTTAGATTAGAACGAAAAAGAGGAAAAAGAGGCGAGCCAAAATCCTCCAAGAACGCAGCAAGTTTTCTTCAATTCCATCCCTGAAATTGAAAGATTTCTCTATGAAATTCGTCACCAGGTATGTGCGATTTCACTAGTGGATTCCTTTCATCCATTAGGTCCCTAGAATTCAGTTAGAATTTTGATTCCTATATCTCTCTTAGACCTAGCTTTTCTAAAACCTTAGATATTGGTTGTGATTTAGTCATTAGAATATTCCTAATCAGATTATCATGTTTTTGTGAAATAGTTGCTTAGTTATTTTAATGAAATTATGAACCCTAGTTGTGTAGATCCCTTTAGTTCATGAATTACACATGCTAGGTCAGTTAAACATATATACATGCCTCAATTTTTTCAAATGTTACATTATCAATATATAATTTTTACATTCTCATATATTGCATGTTAGTATTTTGAGGTATCAGCACTTCAGTATTTCAGTCATAATGTGTTATATACATATTCAGTTTGGAGTAGACTTAACACTGAGTGGACTAGGGTTTTAGTGTATCCTCATAGTCCCAGAACTACGTGCCCTCGTAGGTTTATTAGTCCCCTCTCTGGGCATTTATTTAGTGATCATGCCAGTCATGCCTTTATACCCATGGCAAGGTATATTGGGCCCTTCGATGGGGTGAGTACATTAGATACCACAGTTAGCACATGAGGTGGTTATGTCGGTTATTAGTAGCTCCCAAAGTCAGACTCTAGTGCATATGGCCATATGACCATGTTTTCAGTTATACATCAGTATTCAGTCTCAACATGTTATGTACTTGGTTATTGCATTATTTCAGTTCTATTTCGTATATATATATATATATATATATATATATATATATATATATATATATATATATATATATATATATATATTCATCATGTTCAAATCATGTCATTGCTTAGTTATGTTTTGTTTCATTTTATATGTTTATTCAGCTTTTATCCTATCCTATAGGCTCAATACCTTCCAAGTACTGACGCATCTTCTACATTACATCTTTTCATAATTTAGGTTTAGGTCCCAGCATTCAGATCACGTGTAGATCGGTTCCCGATCAACACTCAGCAGCATCAATGGTGAGTCCACATACTTTGAGGACAATAGACATGTTTTTTATATTCTATCTTTTATTTAAGTTTCAGTTTTGCTAGAGTTAGCTAGGGGCATGTCCCAGCAACTCAAGACAGTTAGAGGCTTTTTCAGACCTAGTTAGATTTAACTTTAGTTTTGAGTTATAGTCCAACATCATTAACTCTTATTCAGTATTTATATATTCAGAATAGTTTTGGGTATTTCCTTACTATCAGTTATCTCATGATTTAGCTGCCGCTTTAGTTTATCCTTTATAGATATAGTCAGTTTTTCTTATGATATGCCAGCTCAGAGTAAGCTTGAGGTCACTCATGATCGTAGGTCTCGTGTTTACGTCCAAGGGGTAGCCTCAGGGTGTTATAACTTGGTATCAGAGCATTAAGTTTAAGATTCCTAGGATGTCTGAAAAGCTACACTAAGTAGAGTACTTTTCATGGGTGTGAAGTGCACCACATTTAATGAGAGAGAGGCTGTGAAGTATTTTAGGAAAAACTTCACTTTCTTCGCTGCTCTTATCCTGCGTAAGGTATGAACCAACTTCTTGTTTTTAATTCGTTGTTATGCATTTCAAATCATGCCTCCTCATAGAGCTTATGCAAGGAATGCTAATGCCTACAACGCTAATGCAGTTCCCCAGTCCCAAACCATAAGGTTTCAAATGCAGAGTTTCGAAATGCTATCTAGATTTTCTCAGAGTGTAGCCAACCAAAACAACCAGTAAGTTCCAATTCCTACTAACACTACTAGTGGATCAGTGGCAACTAGGGTCTGAGATTTTGTTAGGATGAATCCGCTTGAGTTTCTAGGGTTGCAAGTTGGTGAAGACCACCAAAACTTCATTGACGAGGTCAAGAAAATCTTCGAAGTGATGAAATGGACTGGAAATGGTAGGGTAGAGTTGGCTTCCTACCAGCTTAAGGATGTAGCTCACATTTGGTTCACTCAGTGGAAAGAAAACAAGGGTACGGATGCAGCTCCTGTGAATTGGGAGTAGTTTACCAGAGCTTTTCTAGACATGTTCTTCCCAATAGAGTTGAGGGTGGCTGAGGCTCAGGAATTCATGAATTTGAGATAAGGTTCAATGTCAGTCCAAGAGTATGGACTTAATTTCACCTAACTCTCCAAGTATGCTCCACACATGGTTGCCGATCCAAGGGCACAAATGAGTAAGTTTCTATTTGGGGTATCCGACTTGGTGAAGACGGAGTGCAGGAATGCTATGTTGTTAGAAGACATGGATATCTATAGACTCATGACTCATGCTCATTAGGTTGAGAGAGATAAGCTTAGGGAAATGGCTAAGGATAATAAGAAGGCTAGAACATAGAACTATGAGTACTCTCAGCAGAAATTAGGTGGTGGAAATCGCTCACAGTTTCAGCAAAGGTCTACAACCCCAGCGCCATGATCAACTAGTGCTCCATCCCACGTTTTCAACAAGATCAGAAAGGCAGGGCATCAAGATCTAAGTCTCAGGGGAGTGCTTCAGGTAATAGGACCTACCCCGAGTGCTTTGCATGCAAGGAAGGATGCTTTGGTTGTGGTCAGTATTTTTATAGGTTGAAAAATTACCCTTATACCAGGCAGGGGAAAAAAGGTAACAATAGTAGGGCTTAGTCTACAGTCCCAACAGCACCAGCAGGTCGCCTAACTCAACAAGGTGCTTCTTCAAGTACAGGTGGCGGTCAGCACCATAATAGGTTGTATGCTCTACAGGCTCGCCAGGATTAGAAAGATTCTCCTGATGTGGTTACTGGCACGTTACGAGTCTTTCATTTAGATGTTTATGCTTTGTTAGATCCAGTGGGTCCTCTTTCTTTTGTAACTCCCTATATAGCAATTAACTTCAGTGTTAGTCGAGAAACTCTTTTAGAACCCTTCTCAGTCTTTACTTCTGTCAGTCACCCAATTATACCTAGATGGGTTTACAGAAATTGCCCTGTCACAATTTCTCAGAAAGTCACTTTAGCAGACCTTGTAGAGTTAGAAATGGTAGATTTTGATATCATTCTAGGCATGGATTGGTTATATTTCGGTTATGTCTTAGTCAATTGTAGAACTAGGATCATTCAGTTTCAGATTACAGATGAACCAATCCTAGAATTGAAGGGTAGTAGCTTAGTGCCTATGGGTCGATTTATCTCTTTACTTAATGCTAGAAAAATGATCTCCAAAGGGTATGCTTACCATCTTGTTCGGGTTAAGGATTCAAGCTCCGAAACCCCAATTCTTGAGTCAGTCCCTGTAGTAAATGAGTTTCCAGAGGTATTCCCAGAAGCTCTTCCTAGAGTTCATCCTAAAAGGGAAATCAACTTCGGAATAGATCTCCTTCCAGATACCCAGCCTATTTCGATTCCTCCTTATAGAATGACTCCAGCTGAGCATTAGGAATTGAATGAAAAGTCGAAAGAACTTCTAGATAAGGGCTTCATCAGACCTAGTATCTCTCCATAGGGTGCTCCAATGTTATTCATGAAAAAGAAAGATGGATCTCTCAGGATGTGCATTGACTATCAACAGTTGAACAAAGTCACAATCAAGAACAAGTACCCTATCCCCATGATTGATGACTTGTTTGACGAACTTGAGGGTGCTAGTCATTTTTCGAAGATAGACCTAAGATTCGATTATCACCAGCTCAGAGTCAAAGATAGTGACATCCCAAAAGCTTCCTTCAGAACTCGGTATGGTCATTATGAATTTCTAGTTATGTCATTTGGACTAACATATGTTCCTGCAACTTTCATTGATTTAATGAACAGGGTGTTCAAATAGTAGTTGGACTTGTTCGTTATCATCTTTATTGCTGATATCCTTATTTACTCTAGGAATGAGGAGAAGCATGTGGCTCATTTTAGGGTTGTCCTACAAACTCTCAAAGATGGCTAGTTATTCGCAACATTTAGCAAATGTGAGTTTTGGTTACAATCTGTTGGTTTCTTTGGTCATATAGTATCTAGCAAAGGGAATCGAGTAGATTCTCATAAAATAAAGGCAGTAAAATAATGTCCCAAACCCACCTCTTGTATATATATAAGAAGTTCTTGGGTTTATCTGGTTACTATAAAAGATTTGTGGGAGGATTTTCATCCATAGCTTCCCCATTGACTAAGTTGACTCAAAAAAAGAAGATAAGTATGAGAAGAGCTTCTTAGAACTAAAAACTAGGTTGACTACAACTCCCATGTTGAGTCTACCAGATGTTTAAGATGGATATGTGAACTATTACGATCCATCTAGAGTCGGCCTAGGGTGTGTGTTGATGCAGTGAGGTAAGGCTATAACTTATGTTTCTAGACAACTTAAGGTACATGAGAAGGACTATCCGACTCAACTCAAGCTTGCAACAGTAGTTATTTTCGTAAAGATTTGGAGACATTACTTATATGGTGTTCATGTGGATGTGTTCACAGATCATAAGTGCCTCCAGTAAGTATTCATCCAAAAAGAGTTGAATCTTCGCTAGAGGAGATAGCTTGAATTTCTCAAGGACTATGACATGAATGTGTTTTACTATCCTGGTAAGGCCAATGTAGTAGCTGATGCGATTAGCAGACTATGTATGGGTAATGTAGCACATGTTGAGGAAGAAAGGAAAGAATTAGCGAAAGATGTTCACCGGCTTGCTCGGTTAGGAGTTGGTCTTATGGACGTGTGAGTTAGTGCAGAATAGATCAGAATCTTCATTGGTAGTAGAGGTTAAGGACAAACAAGATAGTGATCCTATATTGCTTCATTTGAAGGGTGCAGTTCATCAGCAGAAAGTAGAGGTTTTCTCCTAAAGGGGAGAGGTTGTGCTTTGTTACAAGGGTCGCCTATGTGTTCCTAAGATGGGTGAGTTGAGACAACAAATCCTTGTAAAAGACCATAACTCCAGGTATTCTATTTATCCAGTTGTACTAAGATGTACTATGATCTATGGGAAGTGTTTTGGTGGAATCGCATGAAGAGGGATATAGTAGATTTTATGGCTATGTGCCTTAATTGTAACCAGGTTAAGGTAGAACATCAGAAACCAGGAGGTATGACAGAAGAGATTAACATTCCTAGATGGAAGTGGGAAGTGATAAACATGGATTTCAACACATGTTTACCTTGCACTCGTAGACAACATGACTCCATTCGGGTGATAGTAGATAGAGTTACTAAGTCCGCACACTTCTTGGTTGTCAAGACTACAGATTCAGTGGAGGATTACACTAAACTTTATGTTAACGAGATAGTCAGGTTGCATGAGATTCCCTTGTCTATCATCTCAGATAGAGGTCCTCAGTTTACCTCTCATTTCTGGAAGAAGACCTCTCATTTCTGGAAATCATTTCAGAAGGGTCTTGGAACTCAAGTAAATCTCAGCACAACATTTCATCTACAGATGGATAGTTAGGCGGAGCGTACCATTCAGATCTTAGAGTACATGTTGAGAGCTTACGTGATCGATTTCAAGGGTTGTTGGGATAATCACCTACCTCTCTTAGTGTTCTCCTACAATAATAACTAGCATTCCAATATTTAGATGGCCCCTTATTAGGCACTGTTTGGGCGTAGATATAGATCTCTAGTGGGGTGGTTTGAAGTAGGTGAAGTTGCCTTGATAGGGCCGAATTCGGTTCATGATGCTATGGAAAAAGTTCAGCTCATCAGAGATAGACTTAAGACAGCCCAGAGTTGTGAGAAGTCCTATGCGAATGTAAGGAGAATGAACTTAGAGTTCCAAATCGATGATTGGATTTTCTTGAAAGTGTCACCTATGAAGGGAGTGATGAGATTAGGCAAGAAAGGGAAGCTCGGTCTTAGATATGTAGGTTCTTATAAGATCCTGAAAAGGGTTGGTAAGGTGGCTTATAAGTTAGAATTGCCTTCAGGACTAGCAGTGGTTCATCCAGTCTTTCACATTTCCTTGTTGAAGAAGAGTGTGGATGATCTAGCATTAATAGTACCATTAGAAAGTATGGCCGTGAAGGACAGTCTCACTTATGAAGAGCTGTCAGTTGAAATTCTTGATCATCATATTCGAAGTTTGAGAAACAAAGAAGTCACTTCATTTAAGGTTTTGTTGAGGATTCAGTCCGTAGAGGGAGCTACTTGGGAAGCAGAAACAGCCATGAAGGCCATGTATCCTCATCTCTTTCCTTCCTATGCCAATTCAACTTGAGGTAATAGTTATTCTCCAGTTTCTTAGTTTACTCTTGGGTAAATTCAGTCTTAGAATCATGTTCCTTTAGTTATATTGGCATTTCAGCATATTTGCATGTTCTTGGAACTCAGTTCAGTCAAATTTCAGTTTCTAGTACTTAGTAGTAGGGATTGCAGCTCCTTCTCTCCATATTCAGCTAGTTTAGACTTCATTCGAGGATAAATGTCCCCAAGGGGGAGATATTGTAATACCCCAGATTCAAAAAATGATAAAATTGTAGATTTCCAGAAGTTGGAGGTGCCATTGGTAGAGGCCACCTATGGACCATAGGTGGGGTCCGTGGTTGGATACCTCAGCTTTCCCTCAAAACTCCAAGAAAAGGGTTGACCAACAGCAGGACCTATGGACCGGGTCGGACTACGATCCGTGGTCAAGGTAAGTTGTTCAGACCCCAATTTTCAACTCTCTGACGCCAATCGACGGATTGACAGGATGGGCCGTCAGTCGACCTATGGTCCGTCGATGGCCCTATCAACTTTTAAGTTAGGGTCATTTTGGTCTTTTCCCCTATGCATTGGACACCTAAACTACATCGTTTAATCCCTAAACTACATCATTTTTGTCACTTTAAGCCTAGTGACTTAGTTAGAACCTACCCTAAGCGATTCATTCACCAAAATTCACCAAGCTTAGAACGAAAAAGAAGAGAAAGAGGTGACCCAACACCATCCAAGAACACAACAAGTTTTCTTCAGTTCCAGCCCGAAATCGAAAGATTTTCCCATGAAATTCATCATTAGGTATGTGGGATTTCACTAATGGGTTCCTTTCACCCATTAAGTCCCTAGAATTAAGTCTGAATCTTGATTCCTATATCTTTCTTAGACCTAGGGTTTCTAAAACCTTAGATATTGGTCGTGATTTAGCTGTTAGAATATTCCTAATTAGATTATCATGTTTTTGTGAAATAGTTGCTTAGTTCTTTGCATGAAATTCAGAACTCTAGCTGTAATGATTCTTTTAGTTCATGAATTATACATGCTAGGTCAGTTAAACCGATGTACATGCCTCATTTTTTGAATGTTACACTATCAATATATAATTGTTTCATTCTCAAATTTTACATGTCAGTATTTTGAGTTATTCAACATTTAAGTATTTCAGTCATAATGTGTTATATACATAATCAGTTGGCAATAGAATTAGCACCGAGTGGACTAGAGTTTCAAAGTACTGTTATAGTCCTAGAACTATGTGCCCTCATAGGTTTATAAGTCCTTTATGTGGACATTAATTTAGTGATCATGCCAATCATGCATTTATATCTCTAATAAGGTATATCGGGACCTTTGATGGAGTGAGTACATCTGACAACATAGTTAGCTCATTTGGTTGTTATGTCAGTTATTAGTAGTTCCCACAGTCTATCTCTAGTGCATTTGACCAGGTTTTCAGTTATACTTCAGTATTCAATCTAACCATGTAATGTATTTGGTCATTGCATTCAGTTCAACTCTTTTCAGTATATATATATATATATATATATATATAAAATATTTCCATCATGTTCAGATTATGTCATTGCTTTGTTATGCTTTGTTTAGTTTGTACGTTTGTTCAACTTTTATCCTATCCATGCTCAGTACCTTCCAAGTACTAACACATACTCTGCGCTACATCTTTTTGTGATGTAGGTTCAAGTTCCAGCATTTAGATCACACGTAGATCAGTTCCTGATCCACACCTAGCAGCATCAGTGGTTAGTCCTCATACTTCGAGGACAATAGACATGTTTTTTTATAACCACTTTCATTTCAGTATCAATTTTTCTAGAGTTAGTTTGGGTCATGTCCCAGCAACTCTAGTCAGTTAGAGGCTTTTTTCCACACATATTAAATTCAGCTTTTGTTTTGAGTTATAGTCTAGTATCGCTAACTCTTATGCAATACTTATATATTTAGACTAGTTTTTTGTATTTCCCCACTATTAGTTATATCATGATTTACTTTCCGCTTTAGTTTATCTTTCATAGATATATTCAGTTTTGCTTATGATATGCCAGCTCAGGGTTAGCTTGGGGTCACTCGTGATCTTAGGTTCCATGTTTACATCTAGGGGGATAGCCCTGGGGCGTGACAAACCTTCATGTGTTTAATCATGTAAATCCATTTGTATAGCAAAGCCTTCAGAGCCTCGTGGCGATTGGACTACATTACATATTTGATTGGATTTAAGGACATGAAATTCATTAGTGATTGCTTGCTACCAATCAAAGTGTAAGTTGGCTTGAGAATAGCTGGTAGGTTCAGTGGTAGAAGAGATAAAATTTATGAGGAAATAATTGAAGGGTGAAAGAGTAGAGAAATGCAATATATTAGGAGAAACAACACACAATTAGATTAGCGAGGATAACAAAATTTTGAAAGTAATCTTGCAAGAAAAGAGGCTTTCGAGATCTAACTAGTTGATTGTCTGACAAGAACATGCATGGGAGGATATGATATAGGAATAGGAGAAGGGTCTGATTATGAGGGATCAAAATTTGAAAGAGGGATAGTAGAAATAGGAGAGAAAGATAAACTAGAGGGGATAGCAGAAGATATATAGAGATGACAGAACAATGGGAGATGTAATGAATACTAAACCACTCTGAGGAGGATGGACAGATACATGAAACTAAGGAGGAAGTGGGGTATAAGAGAAGGATAAAGTAAAAATGTACTCATGAAACTCCATATCCCTAGAAACAAAAATCTTATTGAAGTACAAATCAAAAATCTTGTAAACTTTCTTTCGAAATAGATACCCCAAGAAAATGCATTCGGTAGATCTAGGGTCTAATTTGATTATGTAAGTTACTTAAATTGAGGCATAAAATACGAAACCAAAAGATTGCAATGTAGTGTAATCAGGTGGCTTACCATATAGTAATCCATAGGGAGTTCTCATTTTGTGAACTTTAGCAGGAACCTATTAATCAGGAAAGTAGAAGTAAGTGTACTACTTTATAATGTCTATAAAATAAAACCGTGGATTATACAAAGCAAATTCCTTCTTTTTAATTTGAATACAAATTAAAATGATAGTCAAAATAAAAACCAAAAAATGTTTTGGAGCAGAAGAGTTATTTTTAGGTAGTGTTCGATCGATTACGTATTAATCAATATTCGATTGATTGGTATGATGTTATCGACGAAAAAGATTTGTCTAAGTCACTTTATTTATTTTTGTCCAAGTCACTTCTTTTTTTTTGTTTAAGTTATTTTTATTTTTTGTGTAAATCAGTTCCTTTTTTCTGTGTGAGTTTTGGAAATATCCCTATTCATAGGTCTGAGATCTAGATCTATCAATTGAAAGGTCCGAAAGGTATTCTTTTTCTATTTGAAATCACGTTAGGTCTAATTCCTATTACATTAGGTGGATTATTCGTAACTACATACTTACAATATCGGCGTGGTGATCAGTTGGATCATTAATTAATTAACATTCCCCCCAAAATTTTATAGGAAAATTTTATTGAAATAATATGGCTCTACAAGTTTCTAGAAGATGTCAATGTTTCCTCTCCATTACTCCATTTTGTTGTGGTGAAAAAAAACCAAGATGTTTGATGAGTGATGCCTTAGGATGCAAGGACATTCAAAGTTTCATGACTTCTTCCCAGTTCCAAAGCAGTATCACTCAGAAGAACTTTAACTTTAGTTCGAAATTGAGTCTCAGTCGCTGCTAGCTAAATCCCTCTAGATAGTGAAAGCATGGATTTAATAGCAAGAATAAAAGTCATCTACAATGGTGAGAACATACTTCAAATCATCATGAGTTTGTGATATATAAGGTCCCCAAGTATCAACGTGAATAAGATCAAAAATATGTTTGGCAGAAATTTCACTAACAGAAAAAGCTAATTTGTTTTGTTTAGCCTTTGCATAAACATTACAAGGCAGTAAAACAGAAGAATTGGGAATAGAAAAAATAATCTTCATATTAGAAAAAGGCAAGTAACCCTTCTTATTGTGCAGAACTTCTACATCAATATAATTAGAAGCTAAAAACAAAGAAAAGTTTGAAACATGTGCACTAGAACTTTTATTAAAAATATTATATCTGAAATAAATGTCTAATCTAGATGAAGTACCATTAGGTTTTAGTGGGCTTGATCTTTTAGATGCCAGAAGATATGATGACTTGCTTACTTTATCAAGAACCTGCAAGGAAGCGCAAGAGCAGCAAATATAAGAATAAAGTTAAATTACAAACATAATTTTTGAACAAATAAGAGTTTGTAATTGAAAGAAGGAACAAAGAGAACATGATCAAAACTAAGAGCTTGTAATCCCTCAAGATAGTGAAAGCATGGATTTAATAGCAAGAAAAAAAGTCCATGTTGCCCTACTATAATCATCTACAATGGTGAGAACATACTTGAAATCATCACAAGTTTGTGATATATAAGGTCTCCAACTATCAACATGAATAAGATCAAAAATATGTTTGGCAGAAATTTCACTAACAGAAAAAGCTAATTTGTTTTGTTTAGCCTTTGTACAAACATTACAAGGAAGTATAACAGAAGAATCGGGAATGGAAAAAATATCTTCATATTAGAGAAAGATATATAACCCTGCCTATTGTGCAAATCTTTTACATCAATAGAAGTAGAAGCTAAAAACAAAGCAAAATTTGATTAAAAATATTAGATCCGAAAGGAATGTCTAATCTAGATGAAGTAGCTTTTTCACATTTAAGAGGATTTATAGTTTATAGGTCATGTGCTCATATCTGAGTCTGAGATTAATGAAATAGAATTGAAACAAACTTTAATCTAAGACTTAGAAGGAAAGTCATAGTTTAGGGTACCAACACAATTCGCAATAGCTATGTCCTTAGTTAGTTGATCTTCACTTAAATCAATTTTCTAGGGGTGGAAATAATAGTTCTAGTTCTAAACATTTTCCACCTAGATTTACAATTAATACTGACGATTACATTTATGTTGAAGAAACTTCTTTTATGTCACGACCAAATATTATTGATTTTAATTCTGCAAATGAAAAAGATCGTGAGACATCATCTAGATGTTTTACTATTTTTGAGGAATAATTAGAGAAGGAAGAAGAAATAGAAGACGAAGAGGATGACACTCCTACCCCTACTAGTCAGGCTACTCATTTACTACAAAAAAAATTATATGCCCTTATACCTACATTTTCAAAGACCGAACGTGTTAAAAGATCCTTTGTTTGGAAATTTTTTATACAAAATATGGGAATAAACCTACTGCTACTTTAATAAAATGTAATCAAACCATGAATCATTTGACTACATGATCACATGGGGGCGGGGATGCTAAAAATGTATTTGAGAAAGTGTAATAAAGTATTTCTTCATCTAGATAAAATCGAAAGGGCTAAAAACTTGGTGTACCCATACCTAAAGCATGAGGTTCTAATATATTTCAAACTATGTTAAATATGTCTAACCCGGCTGGCCCAACCACACACCGCACATATAGTAAAGAAAGAGATCGTAAATAATTGGCTAAGATGATTGATATTTGTCATTTGCCTTTTTCTTTTCCTTCACATCCTGATTTTATTCATTCTATTCAGTAAGTGTATAACTCATCTTTTGAAGATATTCCAAAAAAAATATAATTAAAAATGATATTTTTAAACATAAAAAAGAACATTGTCATTTTCTTTGTTATTTATTTGTTTATTTTGATGGTAGATTAACAATTACTTCTTAAATGAGTCGTAGTCCTAATGATAATGATTATTGTACGATTACTGTCCATTGGATTGACCATGATTAGACAATGCAAAAATGAATAATAGGCTATAAATATGTTGAAGAGACTAAAATTGGTTCTTATATGTAATACCTTAGATTTGAAAAAAAATGTAGTTTTTGGCTTGGTGTCTGTGTCTATGGGTCCCATCTACGGATCATAGAAGCTTCTACGGGCCGTAGATGGCAACCGTAAAAACTGGAGAAAATAATTTGTTTAAAATCAATTGCCAGTAACCTTTTTATGGTTCACCAGGATGGTCCATCAACCTTTGTACGAGTCATAGATAAGTCTCGTAGGTGAGTCCTAGACTTAGGGAAATTTTGATACTCAAATTAGGGTTTTACGGATGGCATGTACAGACCGTAAGAAGACCTACAAACCGTATATGGGATCCATCAAAGATGGGTGAATTTTAATGTCCCGGTAACCATTCTACGGGTGACTAGTATGATCCAGAGAAGGACTTACGTATTGTAGGTCTAACTCGTAGGATTGAGTCAACAGTTCTTTTAAATGGGCTTCCGAGTCTTTTCCTAATTGTTTAAACCCAATACTATGTCGTTTTACCTTCTACCCTAGGCCCTATATTAATGTTTTAAGCCCCCAATTTTCCTATTTTGAACTCTTTCTCCTTAATTCCCAAAACTTGACAAAATTCATCCTCTCAAATTCTCTCAATGCTAAGAAAGAAGAAAGAGAACTAGAGTTCCATTCAAGTCTCCAATTCACCATCTTTCTTGGGCTTTTAACCTCAAGGTATGTAGTATTCACCTATGGAGTCCTTTCCTCCATAGGGTTCTTAAATTCTCCAAGTTTACAAAGTTAGATACCCAATCAAAGTTACTATTTTATTCAATGTTCATGTGTTCTTTTAAATATTGATCAATTGATTGTTTTGTATCTGTTTATGCATGAATTGAAGTAATTACATGTTTTGGAGTTAAATTCATTTGAGCCAATGCATACCCATGTATTTTAGACTATGAGCACATGATTAAGTTTATGAACTTTTAATTATGATTTAATGAAGATATGCATGTTATTTCTATGGGATTGATATGAATGATGTGGGGTTTCTTTGAGAGTAAAGTATCAATGTTGTTGTTGTAAATGGTTATTCTCTCATGAAGGATTTATAGAAATGAAAGGTTTTTTGAACTAAATTTGAATCAAGGATTATGAACTTTTCTAAATGAACACTAGCTTGGATTGACTAATTAATTATATCTTTCCATAAATAATAAGATGAATATGATTAATCACTATTCCATGGGATTTATGCTTAGCATCGAGCCAACTAGCAACATTACCATGTCCCATAACTATGTGTGACCATAGGTTTGTCTTAGATAGACAGTAGCTAGTGGATCAACTTTAGCTCAAGTTTATGGTCCTTACCTTGACAAGTAAGGATATATCTTTTCAGTGTGGAATAGACACCAGATTCCATGTTATACCTCATATGGTCTGTATCGGTCAATGGCAAACTTCCTACAACAACAAACTCAGGTTACTTTCTAAAAGTATCTCAAAAGTATTTTAAAGAACTTTATCTTGCATTGACCATGATAATGACTTATTTTTTCAAACATGTTATCTTATGATTTAGCTTGGTCATTGTATGTCATGTATAGTCCTTTTTTAGTATGATTTCATTACTTTTATGTATTGCTATCATACTAAGTACATTCCATGTACTAATACATACTTGTGCCTATATTGTTTCACTAATGTAGTGTGCTCCTATTCCGCACAATCATGGCTAGTTGATCCTTTTGGGCTTTTGAAGATTAGTAAATCCTCACGTTTCAAGGATCGAGACTCTTTTATTGCTTTATGCCACTTTCATTTTAGAAGTTACTGTGATGTATGGGTTACATCCCAATCACTTTCCTTATGATGTACTAAATGGCTTTGAGCCTTATGTTAGACTTCCATTTTTATCAAACTCTTTATGATATAAGACTGTCTTTTGAATTCTTTAAATTCTATTATCTTGTATAATGTTTGCTAAATGGCATTTGTAGGATCTTTCGGGGTCCTCTACCTCATGTTACAGCTAGGGCATACTTTGGGTCGTGTAAAACTTGGTATTCAGAGCACAAGGTTTATAAAAGTCCTAGTATGTCTCATATGCCACGTCGTGTAGAGTCTTGTTCATGAGTGTGAAATGCGCCACATTTATGAATAAGAAACTATAAGATGTTTAGGAAACTCCAATTCTTTCATTACTCTAAAGTCCTGCGATAAAGTGTAGCTCTAAATGTCTCTCTCATAATCCTTATATGATGATTTTCAGGATATGGCCCTTGAAGAGCATATGTTTAGGAAAAGACCCAACTACCCCTAGACAAAAAATTGACTAGGTGAGCCACAGACCTGACCGACGGACCGTAGGTCGACTGAAGGTTCGTCCTGTAAATAGTCGTTAGCTATCAGAAGACTGGAAACTAGGGTCTGAACCACAGACCTAGACCATGGACCTTGGTCCTACCAACGGTCTGTAGGTCCTGCCGTTGGTCAAGACTTTTCTGGCCTTTTTGGGGAAAGTTGAGGTGACCAACCACAGACCCCACCTACAGTTCGTAATTCAACCTACGGTCCATAGGTGGACTCCGTCCGTGGCACCTGCAACTTTTGAAAATCTAGAATTTTTTCTTTCTCGAATTCGAGTGTTATAATATCTTCCCATTGGGAATATTCTTCCTCTAATAAAGTCTAAACTACCTGAATATGGAGAGAAGGAGCTGTAATCCCTACCCCTAATTACATGAAACTGAAATCTAACTAAACTGAGTTCCAGGAACATGCAAATATGCTAAAATGCAAGTAAGCCTAAAGGGACAGTGTACTAAGACTCACTTTACGCACGAGTAAATTAAGACACTAGAGAGGAAAATATTATCTCAAGCTGATAAGGAATCAAAAGGAAAGAGGTGAGGATACTTGGCCTTCATGGCTGCTTCTGCTTCCTAAGTAGGACCCAACCAAGTTTGTCAAATCTCATCACCCCCTTAATAGGTGATACATTTAGGAAAACCCAATCATCTATCTCAAACTCTAAGTTCCTTGTCCTTACATCTGCATATGACTTTTGTCTTACGTCTATTTCTGATGAGCTGAACTTTTCCTTAGCATCATGAACTGAATCTAGCCCAATAAAGGCTGCTTCACCTACTCATCCACCTTATGAATACAGAAGCACACCATCTCCCCCTTGGGAGAAAACCTCTACTTTCTGCTGATGAACTACTCCTTCAAACTAAATCAGTATAAGATCACTATATTGTTTTTCCTTAACTTTCGTTACTAATGAGGATTTTGATCTATTCTGCATTATCACACCGCCATTTGATGTGTCCGAATGACTAACTCTTAAGAGAGCAAGCCGATGAACACCTTTTGCTAATTCCTTCATTTCTTTCTCAACATGTGCTACACTTCCCTTTAGAGATCATCTTTTTGGCCTTAAGGTAAGAGATAACTCAACCTATAGGCACTGAGCTGCTACCCTTCCATTCTAAGACTGACTCATTTGGAAATTGAAATGGAACAATCCTAGTTCTACCATCGACTCAGGCATAACAGGAATGTAACCAATCCATGCCTAGAATGATATAAAAGCCTACCATTTCTAACTCTACAAGATATGCAGAACTGACTTTCTGAGAGACTTTGATAGGGCAATTTCTATATACATGTCTAGCTATAACTGGGTCACCAATAGGAGTAGAGACTGAGAAGGGTTCTGAAAGAGTTTCTAGACCGACATCTAATATTACTTATATAAAGACAGTTACAGAAGAAAGTGTAGCCCCTGGATCTAACAATGCAAAAACATCTAAAGAAAGAATTGTAACATAGCAGTGACCACATCAGGAGAATCTTCATGGTCCTGGCGAGCCTAGAGAGCATACAACCGATTCTGGCGCTGACCGCTACCTTTACCAGATGACACACCCTTCTAAGTTGGGCAACTTTCTGGTGTTGTTGGGACTGTATATTGAGCCCTACTATTGTTACCTTCTTGACCCTGCCTGGTAGAAAGGCAATTCTTCACCTTGTGACCACACTGACCACACCCAAAGCATCATTCCTTGCCTGCACGACACTTGACCGGATGGTTCTTACCACACTTTTGACAAAGTAAGTAGGTCCTATTTCGTGAAACACTACCTATAGACTTAGAGCCTGGTGCCTTAATATTTTGATCTTGTCGAAATTGTGAGTGATTTCCGCCACTTAATTTCTACTGAGAGGACTCATAGTTCCCTGTTCTAGCTTTCTTGTTGTCCTTAGCCATTTTCCTAAGCTTATCTCCCTCAACCTAATGGGCATGAGTCATGAGCCTAGACATATTCATATCCTCTAAAAACATAGCACTTTTGCACTCTGTCTTTACCAAGTCGGATACTCCAAATAGAAACTTACTCATTTGTGCCCTTGGATCGGCAACCATGTGTGGAGCATATCGGGAGAGTTTGGTGAACTTAAGTGCATTCTTTTAGACTGACATGGACCTTTGCCTCAAATTCATAAACTCTTGTGCCTTAGACTTCCTCAAATCTCTTGGGAAAAACTGTCCAGAAAAGCTCCATTAAAACATTCCTAAGTCACAGGAGCTACATCCGCACTCATGTTTTCTTTCGACTGAGTAAACCAAACTTGAGCCACATCCTTAAGTTTTTAGGATTCCAAGTCTACCCTATCATTACCGGTCACTTTCATAGCTTTATAGATTTTCTTAACCTCAAAAATGAAGTTTTGTGGGTCCTCACCAACTTGCAACCCAAAAACCTCAAGCAGATTCATCCTAAAAAAATCTTGAACTCTAGCTACCACTGATTCGCCATTTCTATTAGTAGGAGTTGGAACCTACTGATTGTTCTGGTTGGCTACACTGTGAGCCAGAAGTTGGATAGCATTCAAAAATCTGCATTCAAAACCTCATGGTGTGGGACTTAAGGAACTGCATTTGCGTTGCGTGCATTAGCATTCTATGGGTAAGCTCTACGAGGAGGCATGATCTGAAATGCATAACGATGGATTAGAATGAGAAATTTTGATCATACCTCACACATGATAAGAGTTGCAAAGAAAGTGAAGTTTTCCTAAAACACTTCAAAGCCTCCCTCTCATTAGATGTGTTGCATTTCACACCTATGAAAATGACTCTACTTAGTGCGGCTTTCAGACATCCTAGGACTCTTAAACCTAATACTTTGATACCAAGTTTTTCATTCCCTGAGGCTACCCCTTTGGTGTATACACGATGCCTAGGATCACGAGTGAGCCCAAGCTAACCCTGAGTTGCCATATCATAAGCAAACTGTAATTATCTGAATAAAAGATATACTATGTGAAAGCTAAATCATGAGATAAATGAATGATGGAGAATACCTAATACTGGTTTGAATATATATAAAATTCTAAAAGTTTACTGATACGGAACAATCACTCAAAACTAAAACTAAATCTAAAACTATGTCTGAAAAAGCCTCTAACTGACTAGAGTTTTCTAGGACATACCCCCAGCTAATCCTAGCAAAACATAAACTGAAAAGAAAGAAAAAAATTTGGAAACATGTCTATTTTCCTCCAAGTATGAGGACTCACCACTTAAGTTGCTGAATGTGCATTAGGAACCTACATCATGAGTTAACAGTGGAGTCTGATGTATACAACCAATCGAAGGGCCCGATATACCTTGCCAGGGGTATAAAGGCATAACTGGCGTGAGTACTAAAACTGATGCATACAGGGGGAACTTAACCTACGGGGGCATGTAGATCTGGGACTATGAGGGTACACCAAAACCCTAGTACATTCAGTGCTAAGCCTACTCCCACTGAATATGTATATGACACATTATGATTGAAATACTAACATGTTGAATAGCTCAAAACACTGACATGCAAAATCTAAGAATGTAATAATTATATACTGATAATGTGGCATTCAAAAACGGAAGTATGTATATATGTTTAACTGACCTAGCATGTGTAATTCATTAACTAAGATAATCTACATAACTACGGTTTTGAGATTGATGCAAAGAACTTAAGCAATGATTCTACGAAAACATGATAACCTTATTAGGAGTACTCTATTAGCTAAATCACAACAAATATCTAAGGTTTTAGAAACCCTAGGTCTAAGCAAGATACAGAGAATAAGGAATCTAAATGAATTCTAGGGATCTAGTTGATGGAAGGAACTCACTAGTGAACTCCCACATACCTGTGGGTCCTCACCAACTTGCGACCCTAAAATTTGAGGTGGATTCATCATAACAAAATCTCGAACTCTAGCTACCAATGATCCACCATTTCTATTAGTAGGAGCTGGAACCTGCTAATTGTTTTCGTTGGCTACACATTGAGCAAAAAATTGGATAGCATTCTGAAACTCTGCATTTGATACCTCATGGTCTGGGACTTGAGGAACTACGTTTACATTGCTTACATTATCGTTCCTTGGGTAAGCTCTACAAGGAGGCATGATTTGAAACACATAACGACGGATTAGAACAAGAAAATTGGATCATGCCTCAGGCACGATAAGAGTATCAAAGAAAATGATGTTTTCCTAAAATAGTTCGTAGCCTCCCTCTCATTAGATATGGTTCACTTAACACCCATGAAAAGGACTCTACTTAATGTAGCTTTCACACATCCTAGGACTCTTAAACCTAATGCTCTGATACCAAGTTTGTCACATCCCAAGGCTACCCTCTTGATGTAAACATGACCTAGGATCACGAGTGACCCAAGCTAACCCTGATCTATCATATCATAAGCAAACTGTAATTTTTTGAATAAAAGAGATACTATGCGGAAGCTAAATCATAAGATAACTGAATGATGGGGAATACCCAATTTTGGTATAAATATATATAAAAAATTTTAAGAGTTTAGTGATACTTAATAATCACTCAAAAATAAAGTTGAGTTAGTGATAATTAATAATCACTCAAAACTAAAACTGAATTTAAAACTATGTATGAAAAAGCCTCTAAGTGACTTGAGTTGATGGGAAATGCCCCAGCTAATCCTAGCAAAACTAAAACTGAAATGAAAGACGAAATCTGAAAACATGTTTATTGTACTCGAAGTATGAGGACTCACCATTAAAGTTGTTGGATGTGGATCGGGTACCAATCTACGCGTGATCTAAATGCTGAGGGCCTAAACTTAAATCATGAAAAGATGTAACGCAGAGTATGTTGCAGTACTTGAAAGGTAGTGGGCATGCATGATATGGATAAAAGCTGAACAAAGCATAACTGAGCAATGATATAATCTGAACATGATGGAAATACTGATATATATAGTGAAAAGAACTGAACTAAATGCAATGACCAAGTCAATAACATATTGAGACTGAATACTGAAGTATACTGAAAAACCTAGTCAATTGAACTAGAGTCCGACTATGGGAGCTACTTATAACCGACATAACAACCAAGTGAGCTAATTGCGGAGTCTGATGTATACACCCAATCGAACGGCCCGATATACCTTGCTAGGGGTATAAAGGTATTACTGGCATGATCACCGATGCCCACAGAGGGGACTTAACCAATGGGGGTATGTAGTTCTTGGACTATAAGGGTACGCTGAAACCCTAGTCCACTCGGTGCTAAGCCCACTCCCAATTGAATATGTATATGGCATATTATGACAGAAATATTGACATACTAAATAACTCAAAATAATGACATAAAAAATCTGAGAATGTAATAATTATATACTAATAATGTGACATTCGAAAACTGAACCATATATATCTGCTTATCTGACCTAGCATGTGTAATTCATTAACTATGAGAATTTACACAGCAAGGGTTCGGAGGTTCATCCAAAGAACTTAAGCAACAATTCTATGAAAACATGATAACATGATTAGGAGTACTCTAATAGCTAAATCACAACCAATATCTAAGGTTTTAGAAACCCTAGGTCTAAGCATGATATAGAGAATCAAGAATCTGACTGAATTCTATGGACCTAGTGGATGGAAAGAACCCACTAGTGAAATCCCACATACCTGGAGGTGTTTCAGTCACCTCTTTCACCTCATTTTGTTCTAAGCTTGGTGAATTCTAGTGAATAATGGTTTAGGGTAAAATCTGACAAGAATAAAAGGCTAAAACTGACCAAAACTAAGTAGTTTTGGGATAAAATAATTGGGAAAAGACCCAACTACACCTAATCTAAAAATCCACTGGGTTATCGACGGACTTGACAGATGAACCATATGTCGACTAACGATCTGTCCTATTAGTCATCGTTGGCTGTCAGAGAGCTGAAAATTGGCGTCTGAACCACAGACTTGGACCACAGACCGTGGTCCTACCTAAGGCCTGTAAGTCCTGCCATTGGTCTTTTCTGGGGTTTCTAGGGGGAATTTGAGGTGAAAAACCACGGACCCCACCTGCAGTCTATGGTTCAACATATAGTCCATAGGTGGCCTCCGTCGGTGGCACTTGGACCTTCTAAAAATCTAGAATTTTTCATTTCTCAAATTCGGGATGTTACACCTTTAGGAAAACCCAATCATCGATTTCATACTCTAAGTCCCTTGTCTTTACATTTGCATAGGACTTCTGATGACTCTGAGCTATCTTTAGTCTATCTCTGATGAGCTTAAATTTCTCCATAGCCTCATGAATCGAATTTGGCCCAATCAAGGATGCTTCACCTACTTCAAACTAACCAATCGGAGACCTGCATCTATGCCCATACAATGTCTCATAAAGAGCCATCTGAATACTGGAATGGAAGATGTTATTATAGGCGAACTCTATGAGAGGTAGGTTAGCATCCCAACTACCGTTGAAATCGACTACGCAAGCTCTCAGCATGTCCTCTAAGGTCTGAATGGTACACTCAACCTTACAATCCGACTGCGGATGAAATGTTGTACTGAGATTTACTTATGTACCAAGACTTTTATGAAATAATTTCTAGAAATGAGAGGTAAACCGATGACCCTTATCTGAGATGATAGACAAGGAACCCTATGCAACCGGACTATCTCATTGATGTAGAGTCTTCTGTTATCCTTCGCTGAATCTATAGTCTTGACAGCCAAGAAGTGAGCTGACTTAGTGACTCTGTCCACTATCACCCAAATGGAGTCATGTTGTCTGTGAGTACGAGGTACACCCGTAATCAAAATCCATCTTTATAACTTCCCACTTCCACGTAGGAATGCTAATCTCCTGAATCACACCTCCTAGTTTATGATATTTTAGTTTAACCTTTTGACAGTAAGGACACTTAGCCACAAAATTTGCAATGTCTCTCTTCATGTTGTTCCACCAATAGATTTCTCGTAGACCACAGTACATCTTAGTGGCACCCGGATGAATAGAATATTTGGAATTACAGGCTTCTGTAAGGACCTAGTGCCTCAACTCACCCACATTTGAAACATATAAGCGATCGTAGTAACGAAGCACACTACTCCCCCTTGGGAGAACACCTCAACTCTCTACTGATGAACTGCACCTTTTAATTGAAGCAGTATGGGATCACTGTCTTGTTTCTCCTTAACCTCTGATACCGATAAAGATTCTAACCCCTTCTGAACTATCACGCCACCATATGACGAGTACAAAAGGTAAACTCCTAAGTGAGCAAGATAGTGAATATCTTTGGCTAATTCTTTCTTTTCTTCCTCAACATGTGCCACACTTCCCATGGATAGTCTGCTGAGGGCGTCAGCTACTACATTGGCCTTACCCGAATGGTCGAGCACATTCATGTCATAGTTTTTGAGGAATTCAAGTCATCTCCTCTGACGAAGATTCAACTCTTTCCGTGTGAAAACATACTGGAGGCTCTTATGATCTATGAACACATCAACATGAACACCATACAAGTAGTGTCTCCAAATATTTAGGGTAAACACTATGGCTGCATGATCGAGGACATGAGTCGGGTAGTTCTTTGCATTGAACTTATGTTGTCTAAAAGCATAAGTTATTACCTTACCTTGTTATATAAACACACAACCTAGGCCGACCTTGGATGCATCACAGCCAATGACATAACCGTCTGAACGATCTGGTAGAGTCTAGATTGGAGAAGTAATCAACCTAGTCTTCGGTTCTAAGAAGTTTTTCTCATACTCATCTGACCGCTGAAACATGACATTCTTCTAAGTCAACTTGGTCAATGGGGAAGCTATGGATGAAAATCATTCAACAAACCTTCTGTAGTAACCGGCCAAACCCAAGAAACTCCTGATATCTGTCAAACAGATGGACTGGGCCAGTGTTGTACTACCTCCAATTTATGAGAATCCACTCTAATCCCTTTGTTGGATACCACATGACCAAGGAAAGCGATCGGCTGTAACCACAATTCACATTTGCTGAACTTAGAAAATAGTTGGCAAAACAACTCTAAGATCACTCGCACGCTCTTCCTTACTCCGAGAATAAATGAGGATATCATCAATAAAGACGACGACGAACAAGTCCAAATATTATTTGAACACCATGTTCATTAAGTCCATGAAAAATGCAGGAAAATTCTTGAGTCCAAAAGACATAACTACAAATTCATAGTGACCAGACCTAGTCTTAAAGGTTTTCTTCGCGATGTCACTATCTCTTACTCTAAGTTGATGATAGCCAGATCCGAGATCTTTTTTAGAAAAGCAACTAGCACCTTGAAGTTGGTTGAACAAGTCATCCATCATGGGGATGGATACTTATTCTTGATTGTGACATTGGTCAACTTACAATAGTCAATACACTACCTAAGAGAGCTATCTTTCTTACACAAGAAAAAACACTAGATTACCCCAAGGAGACATGATGGGTCTGATAAAGCCCTTATCCAGAAGGTCTTTCAACTGTTCTTTCAATTCATTATGCTTGGTTGGAGCCATTCTATAAGGAGGAATCGAAATAAGCTGCGTATATAGAAGGAGATCTATTTCGAAGTTGATTTCTCTTTTGGGGGGAACTCTGAGAAAATCTTCTAGTAACACTTCTAGAAACTCATTCACCATTGGTACTAACTCAAGAGTTTGGATTTCGGAGTATGAATCATTAACTCGGAAAAGATGATGGGTATACCCTTTGGAAATCATATTTCTAGACTTTAAGGTAAGAGATAAATCAACCCATAGGCATTGAGTTACTACCCTTTCATTCTTCTAATAGCTTGTTTGGAAACTAAAACCGAACGATCCTATTTCTACAATAGACTAAGGCATGACAAGAATGTAGACAATACATGCCTAAAATGACATCAAAATCTACCATTCCTAACTCTACAAGGTTTGGTGAGGTGAATTTCTGAGAAACTGTGATAGGGAAATTTTTTTATACCCATCTAGCTATAATTGGGTCACCAACTAGAATAGAGACTGAGAAGTGTTCTGAGAGAGTTTCTAGACTGACACCAAAGTTTACTTCTATATATGGAGTTACATAAGACAGTGTAGTCCTTAGATCTAACAATGCATAAACATCGAAATGGAATACTTGTAACTACCACTGATAACATTAGGAGAATCTTTCTGGTCATGGCAAGCCTGAAGAGCATATTACCTATTCTGGCACTGACCACCACATGTAGCAGATGAGGCACCCTATTAGCATTGCTGAAGTTGTAGATTGAGCCATGTTAATGTTACCTACTTGTCATTCCCTTACAGAAGAGTATTCCTTCAGACTATGACCAGACTGACAACACCTAAAACACCCCTTGTTGCTAGCAATACACTCGCCCGGATGGTTCTTACAACCCTTTGGGTGAAATGGAAAAGTCTTGTTACTCGAAGCACTCTCTTGAGACTTAGAGCTTGATGCCCTTCCTTTATCATCTTGTCAAAAATTGGGGGATGGAGCGCTAGTTGATGAAGGTGATGGGGCTGCAGACCTCTACTGAAATTATGAGCGATTTGCACCACCCGACCTATGCTGAGACTATTCATAGTTACCTGTTCTAGCATTTTTGTTATCCCTGGACATTTCCTTGAGCTTATCTCCTACAACCTGCTGAGCATGGGTCAGTAATTTGGATATATTCTTATCCCCTAATAGCACAGCATTTCTGCACTCGGTCTTTACTAGATCGGATACTTTATACAAGAAATTGCACATTTGTGATCTTGGATCCGCAACCATATGGAGCATACTTGGAGAGCTGAGTGAACTTCGGCCCATATTCTTTGACTAACATTGAACCTTGCCTCAAGTTCATCAACACCTGGGCCTTAGCCTCCCTAAACTCTCTCAAGAAAACCATTCTAGAAAAAGCACTAGTAAAATAGTCCCATCTCACAAGAGTTGCATCCAAACCCCTGTTATCTTTCCACTACGTGAACTAGATATGAGCCACATCCTTAAGTTGATAGGATGCTAGATCAACACTATCAATACCAACCACTTTCATTACCTCAAGAATCTTCTTGACCTCATTGATGAAGTTTTATGGGTCCTCATCAACCTTCGACCCTATAAAAATTGGTGGATTCATACAAATAAAGTCTTGAACCCTGGCTATAGCAGATCTACTGGTGAAGTTTGCAGGAACTGAGGCCTATTGATTATTCTAATTAGTTACGGTCTGAGCCAATAGCTGGATCGCATTCCAGAAGTCTGCATTCGTAACCTCACAGTTCGAGCCTATAGGAACTGTGTTAGCATTTCGTGCATTAAATCTGCGAGGAGGCATGGTCTAAAACGCATAACGATGGATTAGAAAGGAGAGGTTGAATCACATTTCATGCATGATAGGAATAGGAAAATAACTGAAATTTTCTTAGAACACCTAGTAGTCTCCCCCTCATAGATGTGACGTGCTTCACACCCATTAAAGATACTCTACTTACTGCACTGAGGCTACCCTCTAGACGCAACAAGGGACCTAGGATCACAAGTGACCCCTAGCTAACCTTGATTCTAGCATATCACAAGCATATTGAAATACAACTAAGTAAGCAAAAGCATAACTGTAAAGTGAATAAAAACCTAAAAGAACTTCAAGTAAGAATATATTTGAATCTTAATCAGGAATAACCCAAAACAGTTAAATACAGACTCTATGTCTGTAAGCCTCTAATACTTATGAGCTGCTACGATAAGTCCCCACCTAACTCTAAAAATACTAAAAGACTGATAATAAGCTAATTAAACAAAAATCATAAAGAAATGTCCTCGAACTATGAGGACTCACCACTGAAGTTGCTGAGTATGTGTTAGATGTCGAACTAAGTGTGATCTGGATGTTGAGAGCCTAAACCTACATCATCCAAAGATGTAGCGTAAAAGTATGTGTTAGTACTTTGAATGTACTGAGCATGCATGATATAGATACAAAGCTGAACAATATAAACTGACATGGAAGAAAGCTGTACTGAAGTGTAACTGAAAAAATAAGCTAGATGCAATGACCAAGTACTAATCATGAAGATAACATGTTGAACTAAATACTGAAGTAAATGCTGATAACATTGTCAATGAAATAAGAGTATCACTGTGGGAGACTATTAAATGACATAAACCACGTGAACTAAATGTGGACTCCGATGTATACTCCCATAGAGAGAACCCAATATACCTTTACATGGGTATAAAGGCATGACTATGGCGTGATCACTAAAATTGATGCCCAACAGAGGGGACTTATGAACCTACGTTGGCACATAGTTCTGGGACTTAGAGGGTACACTGAACCCTAGTCCAACTAGGTGCTAAGTCTACTTCAAACTGAATATGCATAGGTAAATGCAAATGAAATACTGAGTAGCTCAAAATACTGAAATACTATTTGAGAATGCAACATAAATATACTGAAAGATAGGGCATTCCAATTCTGAATCATGATTTTCTGACTAATCTACCTAACAAGTATAATTCATGAAGTACTGATAATTAATATAAGCTAGGGTTCTGAGTTATATACATGGGACTATGAAAATTTCCAAGAAGCATGTCATTTAGATTATGGAAACTATAATAGCTAAAATCATAATGAATCTCCAAGGTTTTGGGAACCCTAGGTCTGAACAATTTATGAGAAATTGAAGAACTGACTTAATCCTAAGGACCTAATGGGTGAAAAGAACCCACTAGTGAAATCCCACATACCTAGTGATGAAAACTACAATGAAATCCTTCGGATTTCAGGGCAGAACTTGAAGAATACCTCTACTTGTTCTTGGGAGAAACTATCGCCTATTTCTGTTCTTTCTTTCTAAGTTGAATGATTTTAAGAGAATGAGGGCTTGAGCTAGTTTCTAATTAGAATATTAGGCTTATACTAAGTAAAACGACTTAGTTTAAGCACCAAACAATGTAGTTTAATTGCCCAATGCATAGGGGAAAAAACCAATATGACCCTGACTTAAAAGCTGACGAAGTGACTTCAAGAGAGGCTAGACGGGCCATCTAGAGCATCACAACCCATCTAGTGGGTCATGGTGCTTGCCCTACCTGATAGGGCTTTACTAAAATAAGCATAACATTTTACTCCTGGCTCGAAATTAGGCAAACTAAGTGGCATTGGAAAGGAGATTCTAATATCTTTAATTTGATGGGCCACCTAATTCATTTTGTGCTTAAAGATATGATAGATTGAAGTTGACCCAAACCTCATAGTCTATTAAGCCTTTATCAAGAGCCACTTCACAGCTCGTGTGAAGCTCCACAGGCTGTTTAGGCGACCATGGTTCTTCACAAAGGCTTGGGAGACCTGTGCCACTTTTCACGGGCCACTCCACGGCCCGTGTGAAGTTCCACAAATTGTCTAGTGGTTTGTAGTCCTTCACAGTAGCAATAGTGGTTCTGTGTCCCTTTTATGGCCCATGTTGAGTACCACGGACTGTCTAGTGGTTCGTGGTCTTTCACCTTTTGTTGGGTGTACAACCACGAGCAGGGTGACGAGTCGTGGTCCTATTCACGACCCATGGACACCTCTATGGTTTACCCTTCTCTCTTGGTCAATCTTAGGTCAGAATTTTGAGGTGTTATAGTACTTGTAAAAAGAAGAGTTAGAACTTCAATATATTGTAGATGACTACACTAACGACTACTCAAACTTCTCTTATGCAAGTAAACAATAATGACAATTTCCCTTAAGATTGTCGTCACTCAATCTATCATTGGGAAATGCCACTTAGTCTACAAAGACATATAAAACCTTTTTGGTTTTAATATATGATTTTAATTTTTTATACGGGAGGCTATACGGTCTGTGGAAAACTTCATAGTCCATACAAGCTTCCATAAATGGTATCTAAGTGTGGTCCACAATAGGTATAATGGTCTGTAGTGGTGTATACGTCTCATTAACCCCATTGTGGACTTAGAGTTGGACACAATTTCATCTTCATTCAAGAACTATCCCGCGATTCGACTTTACACAAACTCAAACGCCAAAATCAACGACACCCATTCATTGTGCTAGGAAGCATACACTTTCACTCATAGATGATGTTGTGGTTTCTATTTGGGAGGTCGAAGCCGATTTGATGTCCAAGTACCCCCTTATCTTTCCCTCCGCTTCAGTTTTAGTTTTACGTATTAGTTCTTCTTACGTACTTTTTAAAATTCATGCGTTTTAGCTATTCTCATGTTTCTATTTGTATGCATGTTCATGAAATTAGTTTGAAACTTCATGTTTTAGCTTGGGGTCGATTACTCATCGGTTTTATGCATTCTTCTCTTCCCTACTTTGTCCATGTTTAGTTGAGGCCCATTGAAGGATGAATGTTTCCAAGAGGCAGCTATTGTAATACTTCGAAAGTGTAAAAGTTAGTGAGAAAATTTAAAAGTTGTAGAAAACTGCTAGTGCATGGTTTCTCGAGTGGCATGTAAGAGTCGTACATCAAACCACTTATTGTGAAACCCAATCATTGCATATGCTTTTAAATTTCTAGAAAATGTCATGTCCTAGATGATGTTTTATGAGTCACCAGTACAACCCATGATTAGGAACATGAGTCGTAGTTGGCCTCATAGACTTGTCCTTCAGAATGTTGAAAATCTAGTTATTATAAAATACGAAGAGAATGTTGGGTCATGCACTAAAATAAGGCTTGTGGATTGGTTTTCATTTTTACCATTCTGAAAGTTGTTTTTTCTAGTAAGTAGGTATACAACTGGCTAGTGCAGGTCGTAAAAGGGAGCATGATCCATACTTAGCATTCCTATTTTGAGGCCTGAGGATGGAGCCTAAGTTCAAGACTTAGTATGCGAGGGTGTTTTATGGGTCGTATAAGAAAGGAGGGATCATGGAAGTTAACTCGTCATTCTTTATTAGAGAGTTGGTTCCAGTCACTTGGATTACGTGGAACATTGTATGGACCGTACATTGTATATGTAGACCTATCCGACATTTATTTTATCTAGGCTATTTGAGTCTTTTTCTACTCTTTTAATTCATATACTATATCATCTTCAACTTATTTCTAAGACTATAATAGTTTCTAAGACCCTAACTCCTCCCCATTCACTCACATTCTCTCAAAACCCAAACTCTCTCTCAAAGTCTTTTTTCCCCAAGAAAAGGATTCCTCATCTCCAAGGATCAAAACTTCAAGTCTTTATAGATTTCAATCTAGGGCTTCATCAAGGTATGTGGGAAATTTATCAATGGATTCCTCTTCACCCATTGAGTTCCAAAAAAATCTCAAATTCTCCTTTTATAATTCTTACCCAATTCTAGGGTTTCATGATTTTCTTGTGGACTCAATTGTTTAAAAGTTTGTTTATCATGATTGATCTTATTATGCATGATTTTATCATAATTCAATATTTTTAATGATATTTTCATGAGCCCATGTCATGCAAGTTACTTTGATTTGAATCCAGGCTATGATGATATGCATTTATTATGATTTGAAGAGTTTATGGAATCAAGGATGCTTTTAAATAAAGTATCAACAGGTTTTTATGCAATTAGGTTGTTTCCGATTGAAGTACTCTCATTATGAAAGATTATCATGATTTAGATGCCCTGGATTGGGTGTCTTTTATGAATATGTTATGAAATCATGATTTTTAAAGGAGCTATTCTTATGACTATCAGATTTTTAAGAATGATTTGTATTACTAGATTCTTACCATTTCACAAAATTATGAATATAAATATGATATGATTATGCATGTTTTTATAGAAGTTTACTTAGCACTGAGTTGGACTAGTGGTGATTACCTATGTCCCAAAACTATATGCCTTCGTAGGATTGTCTCAAATAGACATTAGCTAGTAGATCCACTTAAGTTCATGATTATGGTCTTTACCATGTCAAGTAAGATACTCTCTTATCGGTGTGTGGGTAGTACACTGAATTCTAGGTTCTAACTTACATGTTTATGTCGGTTAATGGTATCTCCCACAAAAGATTATGATTTCTACTTGTGTTATGATTATGACATTTTCAGAATATTGCATTGACCTTGTACTATGTTATTCAGAATAAGATTATCAATTTTCATGTCATGCTTACTTGATCATTGCATTATCATGTTTTAATACTTATCATGTTTATGTTATGTTCATGAGTCTTTTCTCATGCTCAACACATTATGAGTACTAACAACATATATCTCTCATGCCTACATTATTTTATAATATAGGTTCTGACCTACATCAATCTAGCCGCAGTTAGTACAACTTCTTATCAGCCTAGCACAACTTTTGGTAAGTCCTCATCATTAGGGAACCTTGCCACACATATGAGTTCTTTCATGTTCATTTCAGACTGTTAGTTTGCAGATTTGTTCTAGTAAGCTAGAACTTGTCTTAATCACTTATTATGTACTAAAGGTTTGTTAACAGACATAGTATTATCTTCTGCATTATGATTGTTGTACTTAGTTTTCCATTTATGTTGAGATTTTCATTTGAGACTTATATTCCATTTTCATGTTATTTCGATATGTTATCATCTTAGTGCCATCCTATGCTATGTGGTTAAGCTTAGAGGCTCTGGGAATTCTAGACACCATGTCACATCTAGGGGTAGTCTTGGGTTGTGACAAGTTGTTTGCATAATTCACTTATAGCCTCGTTTGTGTTTATTAAGATTAAGACGTTTGAATTTGAATGCACATATGAATGATCTTGTCTGTAGATCTAAACACTAAATGATTTAGGGTGTTTGATTTTAAACATTTGAATATATATGTATAGATTAATATGTAAACATAATAAATATTATAATTCAAATAAAATAGTAGATAGATATTACATAACAAAGTATTAGTAAAAAGGTCATTCTTTGATAAATTTTAAGATTATTGAATTATAAATAAATATGTTAAGTTTAATAAAAATAAACTAGAATTATATGAACAACATGTATATATTATAATATTAAAAATAATTGTTAGAAAAAAAATGCACGCATCTTTTCTTGAAGAATAAAAATTCAACACAAACTAATCTTAAATAAATAAGTGAAGCATCTATATATTCTATAATGTGTTCGCATGTACTCTTCTCTAAAAAAAATAATGAACTTCATATATTAAAATGATTTTAAACAAATTTTTGAAGGTGTCTGATCAATTACAACAACACATATTTATGAAGTTGTTTTGTAATTTAATCAAATAAATTTTAACAATTCTTGACAAAATAAGAAGGAAGAACAAAAATTAAAAGTTTAAAGGAAATAATTTGAATAACTAATTAAGTTGGAGATTGAGAGAGTCTTGAATGTTTTTTGAAGAAACAAATATGTAGCACATTTTTTCCTTGAAAATAAGTGTCTTTAAAAGAGTCTGCATGAGAATAAGACTCGTTCGGATATCTAATTTATTCAGAGTCATTAAGATATTTTAAAGTAGAAAAACAAACACACTTAATAACATAATGCCTGAACCATTCAAACTCAGACCTCCATTAAGTGCAAACAAATTAGATCTTAAACAAGTTGTTTGCGCGGTTGGTCCCAACACAAAGAAGAAGACAGTAGTGTGTATGTGTGGGGGGGGGGGGGATGTTAATTAAAAAAAGATTAATTTTTATAAATTCTTTACATTGAGTTTCTAAAAAGTTGGATTCAATTGCCACATCATTGTTTCATTAGTACAACTCCTATGTATTTGCTTTTGAGATACACACAATGTTTTTTCAACTGATTATCATTTTATATCTAATAGGTATAAATTTCTATTAAAATGTTCAATAAGTACAAGTTTAAACTAAGATAACTAAAATGTAATATACAAATAACTTCAAGGGGCCTCATATTATTAATCCTTAATAATATGGGTAGTTAATACAAGGGATTTTGAATTAAGGGTGACATTTATGTATCAAAATAAAATAGCGGTGACATAAGTTTTAATTATTGAGTGTAGGTGCCAATTATGTATTTAAGGATTAATGATTTATTACAGATGTGTAGGAGTTGCCCTTAAGTTTTTAAATAGACAGTTTTGTCCATTATATTAAATGAGGGGTAAAAAGGTAAAAGATTAAAACCCCAATTTTAACTAAATGGAAAAAGGGTCAAAATACCCTTAAACTATCAGAAATAGCTCATATTTACCCTTAAACTATATTTCGGCTCAAATCTACCCTTTCCATCAAACTATTGGGTCAAAAGTACCCTTATTATTAATGGAAGTTGTTGTTATGTGGATGCCATGTGGATGCCACATTGCATGCCACATAAGCTCCAATAGGGTTCCACTGCCACATAGACTAATAATTTTCCCCTCAATACGATTTCACCCATTTCCCCGAACTTTCCCCTCATTTTTCCATTTCCCTTAATAACTTAGTGTCGGATTGAAATAGCAGGAGGCGGTTTTTGAATTCATTTTTATGTTTTATTGTTTTTTCTAGAATTGTAAGCTTTGGAGTTGACAAATCTACTCATTTATGATCATACCGTTTTGTATACCAACCCTAATTGAGTACTTTGAATTTAGCTAATGTCAAGAAAGAGAAATTAAATGAAGTTGTCTTGCTTAAATTTAGTTACAAGTTAATTTTTTAGTATGTTTGCTATTTGGGATTAGAAAACCCATGGAACTATTCGACACTGCACCTGCTATTAGGGGAAATGGAGAAATGAGGGGAAAATTAGGTCAAATAGGTGAAATTGTATTGAGGAAAAAAATAGATATTAGGGGGAAATTATTAGTCCATGTGGTAGTGGAACCTATTGATTCCTATGTGGCATGCAATATGGCATCCACATGGAATTTAACAACTTCCGTAAATAAGAAGGGTACTTTTGACCCAATAGTTTGATGGGAAGGTTAGATATGAGCCGAAATATAGTTTTAGGGTAAATATGAGCCATTTTCGACATTTTAGGGGTATTTTTGAGCCTTTTCTGTTAACTAAAAGGGAAGGGAACCCAAAACAGATAAAAAAAAAAAAAAAAAGAAAGAGAAAGATAAAAGTTGGTCATGTACTATTCAAAAAATTAAAAAAATCATCCGTCACTCTATTTTTATTAAGAAACAAACTAAATCAATAAAAAAATATTTTTTTAAGTTGGTCATGTCTTAGCCACAACGAGAAGATAAAAGTTACCTAAAAAAAATAAGGATGTGGATAGGAAATGAATCTTTTACTCAGAATTTAGATTTTGTGTGTTGTTAGTTTATATGTTTTTTGCATCATCAAGTAAATTGACTTGCAATAATACATAAGTTTTGAAATATATATATACAGTAGGTTCTGATGGTTAGAAAAATTATGTAAAAAAATACATTTTAATAATATTACACTCAACTATTTAGAAAATTTCTTTAATAAAATATTTAGTACATAACGTTATACAATGCAAATCACATTTTATACGATGTACAAAAATGCTTGAAATTTAATGAAATTATGTAGGCGTTTAGTTACGAAAATAAAAAAATTATTACTTTATTGAATTTTTTGAAGTTGGAGTTGTTTCATGAATGGCCTTGAGTTGGAAGTTCAAGTGAATTTTTAGACCTTGAGTTGACTTTGGTCAACGTTCAGATTTTGGACGCCCGGATCATAGTTCCGACAATTCATTTGATTCGAGGGAATGATTTTGGGCCTAGGCTAACTCTTGGTTGAATTTTCATAAGTCCGGAGGCTAGTTTTGTATTTTTGAGCTTTAAGTTACTTTATTATGACTTTCATGGGTTATGAGTCAAGGAGACCTTGGATTCGTATTGTAATGACTAGAAGGTTATTTCTAGAAACTTTCATAAAATTACTAATTTACCTCTCTTGTTACCGACCCCTATCATTTCTGATTGGATTTTGAAATTTTTTTGAACTTTGAGTTAAAAGTTATGAATAATGGAAGTTATGTCTTTTAAAGTTTCGAGTTTCTAGATGGAATTTCATTGATTCAACCAATCTCGAAATGTAGAAATTGGTCTAAGATATTTGTATGCTTTAGACTAAGAATCTTTTGATGGATTTAAGGTCCTAAGTTGAAAATTTGTGAAATTTTAGCTTTTGAGTTGTCTTCGGTCAACATTCGATATTTGATTCTCGGATTGGATTTTTGATAGTTTCTTTGGGTTCGAGGGATGATTTTAGGTCTACAGGATGTCTTGGTTTAATTTTCAAAGGTCCCGGACCTGTTTTAGCCTTTTTAGGAATTATGATTTGTTTCTTATGTCTTACACGAGATTCTGATAAAGGAGACCTCAGATTCCTGTTTTGACGGGCCTATTTTAGCCTTTTTAGGCATTATGATTAGTTTCTTATGACTTTCATGAGATTCTGATGAAAGAGACCTCAGATTCCTTTTTCAACAGTTTCATTGTGTCAAAAAAGTCCAGTATAGTCAAATTGTTTATGATTTGTGAGTATGAGGTTTCGAATGAATCTTGGGGGTCCCTTTGATGAATTGAGAGTTTGCTAATTTTTTGATGTCTGGTATGCCTCGCGTTTGCAAAGGGTTCCTCACTTTGATATGGATTGGGTTAGCGAGACCCTGGTCACGCTCACGAGAGGGTTAAGAGACTTGTCCCTCTCTTTCACGACATTTGCATTAGCGACAAGTGTCTCGTGAAAGCAAAGGGTCTAGTTTTTGTAGGGTTCACTTAAGCAAACCATGGATCATGATCCTTATGGTCATGTAAGCGACCCTAGTTTCGCGAAAGCGACTTCAAAGAAGGGTTTTGACCTACCATTTTGGGGGTTTACCTCATTTTTCACCATTTTAAGTTTTGAAATTTCCTTGGAGGCAATTTTGAAAAGATGTTTTCATGGTGAATCATTTGAGTAAGTCTTTATAACCCTAAAACTTTAATTCTCTTTAATAAATTGTGGATTCTAACATCAAAAATTGGGATTTTGATTGGCCAAGTGAAAGGTTTTTCAAAAACATGAGTTCTTAAGTGAAATGGTTATTGTGAACTCATTTTATCTCTTTTTTTTTTTTTAAATGATTTTCATGAATGATTTTCAAATACCTTGGGTAATAATTTGAAGTAAAGATATTTGGATTCAAACCTCATTTTCAAATTTGGATTTTTGAGTTGATTTGACCCATTTTTCCAAAGTTTATGATATGGGTGTTGTTATTTCTGGAACCTTATTATGATTACATATTGAATTAGATTGTGTGGCTTTATACATTGTTCGAAAAGGAAAGACTCAAGTCTTGGAGTGACCTTTTATTGAATAGAGGCAAGTGAACTTCTAAACCGTGCAAAACATGTAGAATCATCTATTTTCCTTCATTATGTCTGTTTGGGAGTATGAGAATAAGGTTAGTAGTTCACTTACTCGACTTGATTGATCTTAAAAAATAAAAGATAGATTAAACGAAAAAGGCAACGTGTTTATAGTTTTTTTTTCCTTGTTGTTTACCCTAATTTATTGATTGATGAAATTCTATGATGGCATTATTATGGATTTCAATTGTTTGAGTTTATTGTCTCTTCCTTATGGTGTAAAATTGCATTGATTTTTGTGCACAGTAATGAGACGTGCTATATTGTGTTGATGGAAAATGATTCTGTCAAGAGATATTATATTAAGGATAAGGGAAATAGTTTCGACTAGTGATGTTGTGTCGATGGGAAATGGTTCTGACAAGTGATATTGTATAAAATTGAAGAGAAATGATCATGTTAGTGATATTGTGCCGATGGAAAATGATTCCACCAAGTGATATTTTATAAAGTCAAAGGGAAATGATTCCGGCTATTGTTATTGTGTCAATGGGAAATGGTGTCGTCAAGTGTTTCACTATGCGATTGATCTACTTGATTCTTATGATTGATCTACTTGATACTTGTCATTGATCTTCTTGATACTTGTGATTTGCATAATTGACACTTGTTGATTATTTGATTGTGACTGTTGGGCTACGATTGTTAAGCCATGTGAGTTGTACATTGTAAATTGTTAGGTTGGACTAATTTATGTGCAGATTGTAGTTCTGGCAGTTCGGTTGGATTAAAAGGAATACTTATATTATAGCTTAGTTTTACCTTTTATGGGGTTTCTTGATGAGTACCATGTTGTTTGGTACTCACTCTTGGCTTCTACACTTGTGTAGGTTCCGAGCCCAGACTCATGTGATCATTCTTCTTCATCTTTCTACAAGACTTTCAAATGATTCTAAGAGGTAGCTTCTTGTCATTCCCATGGGTCTTGTTCCTTATTTTATGCTTTGTTCTATTTGACAAACAAAGATATTGAGACTTGTATTCATCTTTCAATTTTGTTTTCATACATTAGAGACATGTACACGTGATATATTTTATTTATAGAGAGGGAGTATTTTCTTTGGGATATATGTTTTTACAAGTTTTCCTATTGTGACCTTCTTGTCAATACACTTCTCATAAAAAGTTAGCGGTCTCTTATTATTCATCTTCGAAGACGGGTTGGCTCTAGTTTTTTGTGTTCTTCCAACACTTCTTCTTTTTGTTTGGAGTTAGACCTCTTACACTAGTTTGTGATACATTGGGAGTGATAGATAAGGCGTCAGTGATATACCGTGAGTTTACTATATTATGATACGTTTCACTTAGAGTTTATGTGTGTCTTGGGCCATTTTGCTATTAGAAATAATGTTTTTTGTGTATTTCTTGCAGGCAATAGGCTTGGATGCGGTTGATGAAGATTTGAGGTGAAAATTACAGAAGTTGCCAACAACGGAGCCTACCACGGATCGTAGGTCCATTGACCAGCCGTGGATGGGTAGCCGTAGGTCCTAGTTTGAAAGTTGAATTCTAGTAACTCAAACCATGAACTGATAGGACGGACCATATTCTAATCCATGAAACGTAGGTGGGAAAGCGTAGGTGAAAGATCAGAAAAGTCTGACCAAGTGTGGAACCACGGAGGCATCGACGGACCATAGATTGGCCCATGGGTCATCCTGCGCATCCGTTGATCGAAGATCAGAAAGTTGGAGTTCCAGTACTTGATTTTATTTTCTAATAGTTGGACCACAAAAATGGACTTATGGACCGTAGGTCGACACACGGTCCGTAGGTCGTGCTGTCAATAGAAGCCGCGTATAAGTAGTTTTATTTCGTTATTTGGTTTCATGTTTAAGTTAGGATTGGTTTTCTATAAATATGTATTGTAATAATCATTTTTGGAGGTTAGACATTATTGTAAACTTCTAGTTTTTGTTCTTGGGGAATTAAGTTGCAAACTTTTAGCAATTAAATTTCCAGATTTCATTTTCGACAATTTTCACTTTGAATTTCAATTCAAGATTTAGATTTTCATCTATTCTCATTGTAAGTTCATGAATTCTTCTAACCTAATTATGAATTGTGATCTATCAAACATGAGTAGCTAAATGCATAGTTAGGGTTGTGGGAACCATGAGCAATTAACAAAGTAGGAATAATAATTAAGTAATTGTTGAATAGTGTTTATGCATGTATTGCTAATCGTTTCGTTTAGAAGTCTTTTTAACGAGTGCACACGTTAGAACTCGCCTCGTTCTTACTTGCCGGACCAAGGAGGTAATGAATGAGAAAAGGATTAAACAACAGAGATTTAGTGGATTCTATCTAATAGTCTAATGTTAATTGGAGTGAGGGTGACAACTAAACCATACATTGATGTGATAACTAATCTGGGTAAAAGGTAAGGGTTAGTAAAGTATACGCCCGTAGCCCGACCAAGGTGCGTGGTGAAATTCCCTATTTGGAGGACCAATTATTTAGGGATACCTTACTTACCAACTTTGCATGTTAAACACTAGGAAATGATTATTATTATTAGGATTACTGCGTTAAGAGCTTTTGGGGAATATATATGCCCTAGTTTTCTTTCTCATATTGATAAACCAAAGTTTGAATTTTGGTTACTTGTTACTTCAGCATTCAAATTTATTACTTGCTCACAAAACCCCTCTGGTTACTTTTCTCGAAAATAGTTTGACTAAAAAGATATAATTGTTGGTTAAGTTTAAGTCTAAACCATATTCCTTATTGGATCGACCCCAACCTACATGTTGGGTTCTTTATTTGACAACAATCACTTATACTTCTTTAGGGAGGTGTAATTTGGGAATATCAAATTTTGGCGCCTATGCCGGAGAATACGTCTTTTAGATTAAGTTTAATTGCATTATTGAACTTTAGTCAAGTATTTCCTGATTTTACGTTTTTATTTTATTTTTGTTTTCTACAAATTCCAACTCTAGTGTATGCCAAGTAAACGGAGTCGAGGCGAACCCTTGACCCCCTATGATGCTGAACTAAGAAAGAATCTGAGGAAAATGGAAATTCTAGAGGTTCATAATAATCTCATTAGAGAGGATCATGAGGATGGAGTTAAATTGCAGCCTCTTGGAGTTGTTAATGTGGCCGCTCAGGTACATTGTGGTACTCTAATCAGAGATGCAGAGAGGGTGCAAAATCTGCCAGCACCTAGGTTTCATGATAACTATAGAGTTGACGACAATGCAGTTGAATCAGAAGGACCTATTGTTTTTCATCCTCAACCTCCAGGGCATAAATTTGTGGTGACCAGCAGTCTTATGCAAATGCTTACAACAAAAGGGTTGTTTTCTGGTCTAGCTTCGGTAGACCCACATGGTCACATGGCTAAATTGAGAAGTGTCTGTAAGAGTTATGTGGGATGATCGAAAATGGATATGGATGTCATAGGTTTGACAGTCTTCCTTCTATCATTGATCAGTGAAACTGCAATTTGGTTTTCTGAACTTCTATACAATTCGATTCATTCATGAGACCAATTGCATAAGGTGTTCATGGCGAAGTATTTTTCGGTGTCTAAGAAGTTAAAAAAAAGGATAAACTGAACAATTTCGTAGCACTACCTTGAGAGTCTCTAAGTGGTTCATAGGACAGGTTCACTGCATTCATCAGAAGCGTTCCAAATAATCTCATAGATAATGAGTCATTGAAGGAGTATTTCTACAGAGGGCACAACAACAATGGAAAAGTTGTGCTAGATACTATTGCTGGATGATCATATGATGAGTGCAATTTTGAGGAGATCGCTGAAAAACTAGATAAGATTTCGCAAAACAGTAAGGCATGCAGCCATAGAAGGCAAATACTGGTAGAAGCACATTCGAGTCCAAACCCTAGTCAGTCCAATGAGAATATTCGTGAAGACATTTCTCAAATGAGGACAAAACTAGGCTTGGTATTGAAACATGTGAGTGGAAATGCAAAAAAGGTTAATGAGTTAAACTACTTAACTAGAACTCCACCACCATCAGTTGGGAAATGTTACTCTGAGGATGATGCTTATTTGGTAAATGATGAGATGGAGAGTTTCCAAACCAACGCCCAAGGTTCCAACTAGGATAATTGGCACCAAGTTAAAGGAAACCAACGTTAGAACTATGGCAACTACAACCGTGAGGTAAACTATGTTCGTGATGGGAACTACAATCATGATAAAAACTACAATCGAAATAATTATGACAACAAGAATGATCGAGTTGGGCCCTATGTTCCACCTGTTAATAGAGAATCTGGTAATAGAGAGGCGAGTAGTAGTAAGTCACGCATTGAGGATATGATGCAAAAGATGATAAAGATGTTTGATGCAACTGATGAGAATGTGAAAGAGATGCGAAATGACTTGTCTGGAATCGGTCAAAAGGTCAATGCCCATGTAGTGTTAATCAAGCAACTTGAGCAGCAGTTTAGTCAATTGCCCTCCAATGTGAACCCATGTCAGTCTGGCACACTTCCTAGCAACACCATCCAAAATCTAAAGAATGATAGGCATTATATGACAGTCACTACTCACGGAGGTAAACGTATTATTGATCTACCTATGTCGTTTGAGGTTGAAAGAGTGGTAGAAAAAGAAGCGAATGAGATTGAGGGTACTGGAGAGTCGAAAGATGATACAGAAAATAAAGCGGAGGTGACCCAAAATGTTGTTGCCATGCCTAGACCTCCACATCCATTCCCACAAAGATTGGTGAAAATGACCGAACAGGGAAAATACCACAGGTTCATAACTATGTATAAATAGCTTTCCATTAATCTTATGTTGATAGAAGCTTTGGAGCAAATGCCTGGGTATGCAAAATTCATGAAGGACTTGGTGATCAAAAAGAGGGCTATCAGTTTTGAGGATGATGAAAGGTTACAACATTGTAGTGTCATTGCTACTAGGTCACTTGTGCAGAAGAAAGAGGATCCTAGAGCCTTCACTATCCCTTGTAACATTGGGATGTTGCACTTTGAGAAGGCTTTGCGTGATTTGGGTGCCATCATTAATCTGATGCGATTGTCAATTTATAAGAAGTTGGGTTTAGGAGCTCCAAAACAAATTGCGGTGCATTTACTTATGCATGATAGAACTGTGAAGAGGCTCATTGGAGTGTTGCATGATGTCCTTGTGAAAGTAGAGTCATTCATCTTTATGCGGTTGATTTCTAGATTCCCATCATCTTAGGGAGAACATTTCTTGCTACTGGTGTGCGTTGGTTGATATGGAGAGAGGGCAGATGATGTTCTGATTAAAAAATGAGGAGGTAAATTTTAACATCTATAGGTCTATGAAACATGAATGTGATGTTAAATCGGTGTCTGTGGTGAATCACATTGTGGGGAAAGAATCTGAGGTATCCATTAAGGAGAGGTTAGGTGTTGATGCGCTAGGAACGGTGATTATTAATTTTGACAGTGATGGTATTTATGAGTATGATGAGCTAGTGGCCGCACTTGATAGGTTCGATTTCCATTCAGAACCAAAAATATTGGAGTTAGAGATGAAGAATCGAGACTCTCCACCGGAAAAGTTGTCTGTAGATGAGCCTCCCAAAATGGAACTCAAGGCTCTAACATCTCACTTGAGGTATGTACTCTTAGGGAAAGATAGCACGTTACCAGTGATCATTGTTGCTGACTTGAGTGAAGGGCAAATAGAGGCCTTGGTATCGTTACTGAAGCGGTTTAAAAGGTTTATTGGATTAACTATTACGAACATTATTGGGATTCCTCATAGCATTTCTTCTTACAAAATTCAACTCATATCGGACTGCAAGCTAATTATTGAGCACCAAAGGAGACTTAATCCCCCTATGCAAGAGGTTGTGAAAAAAGAAGATTATTAAATGATTGGATGTTGGAGTCATATATCCTATTGTTGATAACAGTTGGGTCTGTCTTGTTTAGTGTGTGCTAAAGAAAGGAGGGATCACTGTGGTTCCTAATGTTAAAAATGAGCTTGTTCCGATGAGGCGGTGACTAGTTGGAGAGTGTTTATGGACTACCGCAAGCCTAATGCATGGACAGAAAAAGACCACTTCCTAATGTCGTTCATGGATCAGATGCTCGATCATCTCACTGGTAAGGGTTGGCATTATTTTCTAGATAGGTATTTAGGTTACAATAAAATCTCCATATCTCCGAAAGATCAAGATAAAACCACCTTCACTTGTCTTTATGGGACTTTCTCCTTCAAAAGGATGTAATCTAGGTTCTGTAATGCTCCACCGACCTTTCAGCAGTGTATGATTTAGATATTTTCAGATATGGTGGAGGACACGATTGAGGTATTTATGGATGATTTCTTTGTGGTAGGTCACTCGTTCGATGGTTGTTTGATGACTCTGGTCGAGGTACTAAAACGATGTGAAGAGTGCTATCTTGTGCTCAATTGAGAAAAGTGCCACCTCATGGTAAAAGAGGGTACAGTTCTAGGTCATCGGATTTCACAGAAAGGTATTGAGATTGATAGAGCTAAAGTTGAGGTAATCGAAAAGCTTCCACCACCCTTCTCTGTAAAAGGTGTTCAGAGTTTTCTCGAGCATGCATGTTTCTACCGGAGGTTCATAAAAGATTTCTCAAAAATTGCACACCCATTGTCCAAGCTACTTGAAAAGGAGTGTAAGTTTGATTTTGATCATGCTTGTCTGAGAGCATTTGGAGAGTTGAAAGAAAGGTTAGTATATCATTATTTCACTGGATTGGGAGCAACCGTTTGAAGTTATGTGTGATGCGAGTGGGGTGGCGCTTGGTGTGGTATTGGGACAGAGGCGAGAGAAAATTCTTCATCCGATTTACTATGCCAGCAAAAATATGAATATGGCTCAAAAGAATTATACTATGACTAAACATTAACTCCTTTTTGTGGTTTTCGCATTCGAGAAATTTTGATCCTGCTTGCTTGGTACTAAGGTCATAGTGCATACTGACCATTCTGCATTGAGGTATCTGATGGATAAAAAGGAGGCAAAACTGAGGTTTATTAGATTGGTATTATTGCTATAAGAGTTTGATTTTGAGGTTAAGGATAGAAAGGGAACAGAAAATTAGGTTGCCAACCATTTGTTCATATTGAAGGAAGCTATGCTCAAGTTATGAGATGGGGCTGAGATTAATGATACATTCCCAGATGAACAGGTATTGACTGCTTCTTATAGTCTTATCCCTTGTTTCGTAGATTTTGCTAACTACTTGGCAAGCGATTTGGTTCCATCAGATTTGTCATTTCACCAAAGGAAAAAGTTCATGTTCGATGTGAAGAAGTTCTTTTGGGATGAGCCTTACTAGTTTCATGTTTGTACTGATGGGATTATTCGTCGTTGTGTGCCTGAGGTAGAGATGATAAGTATACTCTAAGTGTGTCATTCATTGCCTGTTGGTGGGCACCATAGTGGTATTCAGACTGCTCATAAGATACTGTAGTATGGGTATTACTAGCCTATCATCCACCAAGAGGCTCATTATTTCGCCAAGTCTTGTATCTGTTGCCGAAGAGAAGGATGAATTTCAAAGAAGCAAGAGCTACCTATGAACCCAATATTGGTAATTGAGTTGTTTGATGTCTGGGGTCTTGACTTCATGGGTTCATTTGTGAGTTCGCATGGGATGAAGTATATTCTTGTTGTAGTTGACTATGTATCGAAATGGGAGGAGGCAATTACGCTTTTAAACAATGAGGGAAAGAGTGTCACTGTATTCCTGAAAAAAGAGTATTTTCTCTAGATTTGGAGCACCAAGGGCCATTATAAGCGATGGAGGTTCTCACTTTTGTAACAAGTTGTTCAAGGTGTTGCTTGATAAATATGGTGTTCGCCACAATGTAGCCACTCCTTATCATTCGCAGTCTAATGGGCAAGTTGAGGTGTCGAATAGAGAGATAAAGAAAATCCTTGCAAAGACTGAACACCAACAGAATTGATTGGTCAAGAAGGCTTTATGATGCTCTATGAGCCTATTGCACCGCAATCAAGACTCCCATAGATATTGATGTTTGCATAATCAAGACACAACTTCCAATGCAAGTGTCTACGATCGTACAATAGTAAAGTAACCCAACCAAGGGTTGGGGTCAAGTCCCAACGGGGTGGGTTTCAGAATTAATAGAAAAATAAAATTTAGTTCTAATTAGTCATAGCTAAAAACATTTTCGAATACAAACATGTTAAATCTAAGGGGTGATGCAAGCGTTAATTATCAATCGAGGTTAGTCACAAGTAAACAAAAACAGCAAAAATGCAAAGAGTGCTAATCAAGGAGATGGGGTTCATGGGATGTGATAGCAATACGGGATAAACTAAACTATTGGGGTACATGCTTTTGATAATAAATACGTCGAATATTTGTGACTAGGCTAGACTATAGTGGGGGTAAATTCTCTCTCGACCAACTTACCCTGAATCAACTCGGTTTCTGTCTAACACCGAGTTGCCGCATGAAGAACAACCTCCACCTTAGCCCACTCACTCTCTCGAGCTGAGTGTGTGGGAGAAGGACTAGAGTTCACTCTCTCGAACTAAACCTCATGTCGACCTAATCCCACCGGTCATCAATTTTGTAGTCTTAGTTTTACGACCTCTCTCTCTCGCAAATCAAAAACACAAAGGTGAAATTGTATTTGCAACTACAATTTCATTAAGTTCCACTACAACTACTAAATGAAACCATATCTAAACAACAAATAAATCATCAACAAGCAAGACCCAACAAATAATCTATTCCATATTCACAAAATCACACCCCAGAAATTAGGGTTTTAGCTAGACATGTAAAAGAGATAGAAATTTATACCAATATGAGTTTGCATTCAAATGGGTATGAATATTTAAGTCTCAGAAAAAGCCAAGAGTGAAGAATCCACAAGACCCAAGTCCAAATTCTTGGAGTTGAAACCCTTTGAATCTTCAAGTTCTTCAACACCCTCTCCAAACTTAGAAATCAAAATTCTTTGTTAAAAAATTCTATATTAAAAATCTAATTTTAAGCTACAACTCTCAATAAGTATTTATAGTTTTCAAAAATATGTGGTCCAGAGGATCATTCGGCGCCGTTAGTCGAAATCACCGATCAACTTGGCGATCTGCCATTTGGTAGGTTTCATTGTTGTCTTGCTCTATCCTTCAGCATTGTCGTGTTTTAGATCATTGGGCGACATAGTACTGCTTCGCGGAACTGCTCGGCGACACGCCGACTGCTCTTTTTCACCGTCGATTTGATCCTTTCTTTGAGGGCTCAGCACACTGGAACAAAAGGCGAGGATAAGACCTTTTGGCGACTCGCCGAATGGGTTCGGCAATTCTCAGATCTGCATTTCTTCGTTCTTTCAACTGCTTTTGTTCCTTTTTGCTAAGTAGTTTCCATGCTTTCCCTCAAACTCCAAATACCTGAAACTTAAGGGTCTTCATCAAATATTGAGACAAAGTATGCATTTGAGGATACTAATTCTATTAAAATATAGCCTGAAATGAATCCAATTTGTGGACTCATCAACACCCCCAACTTCAACTTTTGCTTGTCCTCAAGCAAACTCAAGCTCAACTATTGAAAAAGGAGGTCTCAAACAGTGCTACACAAGACTCAATCATGAATGCACACAACAAGATTAAAGTTACTTATGCAAAAATCAAATGTGCACTCAAAGATTCAAGTTATGACTCACCAATATCAAAGAATCTCATGCTCACAATACTTGTTTCAAATGCAAGTTCAAGCTCAACCAAAGTGTTCAAATGCCCTCACACAAGGAACGATTCCATATTCACACACAATGGTTTGCAATTTAAATATTCGGAATCAAAAGCAGCGCTCACACTCACAAAGATGAACACGATGCATACTTTCACCCATAGGTTTGCCCGTATTTTCTGATCAACATTTTTTTCAGCTTACTCAAGATCAAAAAAGGTATTTTCAAGGCTTGTAATGGGGGTGAGTGCAAAGGTATGGTCATTTAGGCTTATTGACTTTTATCTTCATGAAAGGTGGTGCTGACTACACTTCCTTTCCTTTTCCTTCACCATTCTTTTTAGTGCTCATAAGTCATCCTATTATTTACTTTCCACGGATTGTTTGGAAACCCCATTTCTTTTGTACTTTATTCTACAACTTTCTTTTTATTTTTTTTCTTTTTTTATGGAGGGGTTCCATTTTTCTCAAAACCATGGGTAAGAGGGACTTTCTTGCACTTCTTGATTTACCTTTTCTTTTCACCACACACCCAACTTAGGCTTTTGGCCTAAGTTGGCTATTCAAACTAACCACAACTTCATGAGGATTACGAGTAATGGATAAAGACAGGTTATGATTTCATCAAGTTTCTTCCAAAGAAAGGTAAGGCTCAAGGGGTGTTACAAAGAGGTTCACACATGCTCACAAGGTAGGCCAAAAAAAGGTATATGTCAAATTGGCTCACACTCTTTAAAGTTGCCTAATATCATATCAAGAGATAGCCTTACTTAGTCGATTGGACCAACGAGGAAAATTCTAGGATCTATCATGCATGTTTCAAAGTAAGCTTATCACACTAGGCATTGACACTACAGTAAAAAAAGACTCCACACTTTCACTTGTGTGCAATGATCAACACAAGAGACTCAATTCGATACTAGGCTAGTCATAACGAGATGCAAAGAGTTCACATATTGTCTATGCAACTTCATTTGGCCTCATCGTAGCCACGCATTCATGTTCGTTTGATTGAGAGGACTATTCAAGTCATCGGTATTGACTGGAACCGAGACTTAAATTTTGCAAAAAAATAGCCACATTCAACATACGAGAGGTGGTTAAAATTTTTGGAAGGGTCAAAATCATTTTGAAATTTAAAACAAAAGGAGCCACAAGCTCAAACATCCACAAAAATAGTATTAATACAACATTATAGCTCACAACCCAAATACTCAAACAAAACACGATTCATGAGGGGCACACAAAGGTGGGCCTCACCCCACCACAGTGAAAAAACATTTGTACTCAAATGCAAATAACAGAATATTCAGAATTTAGAATAAAGAAAGACAGAGAGGTAGGTAGAGAAAAATCATGTCTACACAGTCGCTCTATCTGTCTGGGCATCAGTGCACGATGTGTCAGCCTGGAATTTGATAATGGCCCCCAGAGCTTCTTCAGAAGATTCAGCGATAGCTGACTTACTAAGATTGTCCAAGTCATGAGCCACCAAAAAGGAGTGGATAGTTGTGAAGAATCCACGCCTCCACAAGGGAATAGTGGGGTCTCACGGATTTGTTCTCTTGCTGGCACTGGGCTTCTAGCCCTCATTATACGTTTTGGGAGGATTTGTTGCCTTTGTATTTTTCTTGAAATTTTTCGCTCCTGTATGTCGGGGTGGCATATCTCTTCCAGCTACTTTCGGTCTAGCCATTTCTACAAAGCTTTGAGAAAAGGTTCCAAAGTATTCAAACAAAAGCAAGGTAGTTCAACTACAGAATCACTTCGCCGAACCAGTTGGCAAAGCGTGCAACTACTTAGGCAGTTTGCCGAGTGTAGTGCATAGAGAATACAAGGGTACAAACAAAGGATAAACCAGAAGTCTTTCGGCGAGATGCCAAATGCGTTCGGCGACATCATGCTTCTCATCAAAAGTTACAGAATTCAACATCACATTTAGCATTAAATTAAAGGCGAGATGGGGATTTTAGGCGAACCACCGAGTGGTTCGGCAAGCTCGACCCAGCTTGCCAAATGACCCAACGTGCTTGCTTTTGACCCAGCTTCGCAAATTCAACCTCGCAACGAAAACAAAATTAAGGCATGCACAACTCAAATTAGGCTTAGACCCAGTGACAATCATGCATAACCCACGATTTTGTCATCCAATTTAAAGCGCAGCCTTCATGAATTAACTATTTAACTTAGTATGAGCAAAAATTGTGAACCTAACAGGCAAAAAAATATTCTGATCCTACTAGAGAGGCCCAACGCACATCATCAAAGATTAACATATTGCAAATGAGTACATTTCGACAAAATGAACGTCGGGTTTGATGTACCATCCTTTTATGCTGATCAAATGGATATTGAGATGCTAGGAAGCAATGTAATCTAACTCGTAGCACAATGCGATCTAAAAATACTTTGAAAATGGAATAAATGTAAAACTAGAGTGCAGGTATGAGTTTGGGCAGATAAAAAGTGAGGGAAAGTGAATGATGTTAAAATGTTTAAACCTTTGGCTTGCAAAACTGTCCAGTTTTCACCCACTCAGCGACATTAGTTGCAATCACTGAACCACTGGCGTAGTGCCGAGTAGTCACTTACTTCGCCGAATTTTACAAAACCTCCAGTTATTGTAGGGGTACAAACGGTGATGTCCGTCGGGATCGGCGATATGATCGGTGACTCACCAATAATTTCTTGTACTCACCGAGTTTTACGTACTCCAATGTAAATATGTCTTGAGTCTAATGACGGTCTAGTTCACGGTCGCCGAACCCTTCGGCAATTCACGGAATAGACCTGTAGCTCGCCATCATGCACTTGTCGATCATTCTTCACACTTTCACCTGCAAAATCAACACACCTTTATTTAAAACAGTAAAACTTGGGTTGCCTCCCAAGAAGCGACTTATTTAACGTCATGTCTTGACGTAGAAATTCTTTCAAGTATCTTCCAGGTACACCACTTCAATCAAAGAAATCTCCTGACATTCACCAAGGTATAATTTCAAACGCTGCCTGGTCACCTTAAATGCATGTCCTTCTTGCCCTTCAACTTCTATAGCGTCATTTGGGAACACTCACGTCACTCTAAATGGTCCTGACCATTTTTATTTGAGCTTTCTAGGAAACAATTTAAGTTGTGAATTGTATAGCAACACCCAATCTCCCACCTTAAACTCTCTCTTGAGTATCTTAGCATCATGCCATTTCTTCATCTTTTCCTTATAAAGAGCTGAACTTTCGTAAGCTTTAAACTTGAATTCGTCCAACTCGTTTAACTGCTCTACTCTTTGTTTTGAAGTTTTTGCCCAGTCCAAATTCAGAACTTTCAACCCCCATATTGTTTTATGCTCTAGCTCGACTGTAAATGGCAAGATTTCCCAAAAACTAATTGATATGGTGACATACTGATTAGAGTTTTATAAGCGGTGCGGTTTGCCCATAGTGCATCATCCAACTTTCGAGACCAATTAGTTCGATTTACATTCACTGTCTTATCAAAAATGCCTTTGATCTCTCGGTTTGACTCTTCGACTTGGCCACTTGTTTGGGGATGGTACGGTGTTGCCACTTTGTGCTTAACCCCATACTTACTCAATGTAACTGAGAACCATTTGTAATAGAAATGTGATCCCCCATCGCTAATAATAGCTCGCGGAGTCCCAAATCTTGCAAAAATGTAGCGCTTCAAGAATTGAACAACACTTTTTCCCTCATTATTTGAAAGAGCAACAACTTCTACCCATTTAGACACATAATCCACAGCCACCAAGATGTATTTGTTGCCAAATGAGCTCACAAATGGGCCCATAAAATTGATTTCCCATATATCAAACAACTCTACTTCTAGAATGGGTGTTAGACGCGACTCATCCCTTTGGGACAGACCACCTTGCTTTTGGCATTGTGGACACCTCTTAACAAACTCATGCGTATCTTTGTATATAGACGACAAATAATACCCACTTTGTAGTACCTTAGCTACTGTTCGGACACCACCATGATGCCCTCCAACTGGCAAAGCGTGAAAAGTATGCAGGATCTCCCTAGCTTCCTCTTCTGGGACACATCTTTTGATGATGTGGTCAGCACACTCTCTAAACAAATATGGCTCATCCCACAAATATTTCTTAACATCGAATAAGAATTTCTTTTGTTGGTAAAAGTTCAGTTTATCCGGTATTAATCCGCACACCAAATAGTTTGCAAAAATTTGCATACCAAGGGGGTTGTTTGAGGTTTACTGTGAATACCTGCTCATTGGGAAAAACATCCTTTATGTCGATCTCTGGCTTATCTTTATCCCTGCCTTCTAATCCCGATAAGTGATCAACCACTTGATTTTCACAACCCCTTCTATCCTTAACCTCAAAATTGAATTCTTGCAATAAAAGCACCCACCTGATCAACCTAGGTTTGGTGTCTTTCTTTGCCATTAGATAACGCAAAGCAGTGTGATCAATGTGAATAATCACCTAAGTACCTAGCAAGTATGCACGAAACTTCTTAAATGCATAGACCACTGCAAGTAACTCTTGCGCAGTAACTGTGTAGGTACGTTGAGCACTGTTTAAGGTTTTGCTTGCGTAGTAAATGGGATGAAAAAATTTATTTCGTTTCTGAACCAACACTACACCCAATACCATACGGCTTGCATCAAAAGATTACTTCAAATGGCACTACCCAATCAAGACTAATGATGATTGGGGTGGAAATTAGTTTGTTTTCAGGCATTTGAAAGCTACCATACAAGCATCATCAAAGTTGAAGATTACCTCTTTTTCCAAAAGTTTGCATAGAGGAAGTGCAATCTTTGAGATATGTTTGATGAACCTCCTATAAAATCCAGCATGTCCCAAAAAACTTTGAACCCCTTTACTAAAATTGGAGGTGGTAATTTTCTTGATTACTTTGACTTATTCTTTGTCACCCTCCAGCCCCTTTTGTGACACTTTGTGGCCAAGCACAATTCCTTCCTTGACCATGAAATGACACTCTTCCCAATTTAAGACTAAATTGGTCTCGACACACCTTTGAAGAACTTGGACTAAGTGCTCTAAGCATTCTACAAATGAGAAGCCCACAATTGAGAAATCATCCATAAATACTTCCATTGATTCTTTCATCATATCAGCAAAGATGGATAGAATGCAATGTTGAAACGTGGCCGGGGCATTACATAATCCAAATGGCACTCGTTTGAAGGCAAAAGTACCATATGGACATGTAAAGGTTGTTTTCTGTTGATCCTCCGGAGCAATGGAGATTTGGTTATAGCCCGAGTACCCATCCAAAAAGTAATACCACCCTCTCTCGGATAGTCGGTCAAGCATTTGATCCATAAAGGGCATGGGGAAATGATCCTTTTCAGTCCATAAGTTAACTTTCGATAGTCCATGCAAACTCTTCATCCTGTAACTAGTCGCAAAGATACAAGCTCTCCCTATTCATTAGGGACAATCGTGACTCCTCCTTTTTTTGGTACACATTGCACTAGACTGACCCATTTGCTGTCTGCAATCGGGTAGATGACTCCTGCATCCAACCACTTTATTATCTCCTTTTTCACCACTTCTTGCATTGGTGGGCTTAATCTTCCTTGATGTTCAACACTCGGTTTACAATCACTATCAAGCTAAATTTTATATGTGAAAATGCCTAGAGGAATCCCCACTATATCAGCGATCGTCCAATCAATGGCTTTTATATACCTTTTAAGAACTTCAAGGAGCAATTTTACTTGCCAATCAGTTAAGTCAGCCACAATAATCACCGGCAAGGTGTTATTAGTGCCTAAGAAAGCGTACTGGAGATGCAAAGGTAATACCTTAAGATCGAGACTTGGCGGTTCTTTGGTTGACGATTTAGCGGGATGGCTTTCTCGAATTTTTAAGTCGATGTTCAATTTAATTGGAGTCTTTGTGAATTTTTCCTTACTTGAAAATGCGGCTACCACTTCTTCTTTGCTCTGAACCTCGAATTCTTCTTCGTTAGCCCACACAACTTCAAGGGGTTCTTTTTAATACATCAAATGACTCACACTAGCCACAGCCTCGTCAATTACATCATCAACTGAGATTACATGAATGCCACTCGGGTGTTTCATTGATTTGCACACGTCAAAGGTGACTTCATTATCATTGACCCGAAATTTCAATTCCCCACTCTCGACATCCGCCAGCGCTCTCCCAATTGCCAAGAATGGTCTTCCCAAGATTATAGAAATTTTGGCATCTATGTAACAGTCGAGTATGATGAAATTGGCTGGAAAAATAAATATGCCAACATTAACCAAAACGTCTTAAAGTATCCCCATCGAATGTTTGATCGATCTGTCAGCCATCAAGAGTCTCATAGTTGTAGCCTATGGTTCACCCAACCCGAGTTGTCTATAAATAGCATACAACATTAGATTAATACTTGCTCCCAGATCGCATAAGGATTTTGCAAACTTGAGCAAGACTATGGTGCACAGGATGGTGAATGCCAATGGATCATCTTTCTTTTCGATTAACTCATTCGACATAATCGGACTACAACTGTGAGAGACTTCGATCGTCTCAAAATCCAAGCTCCTTTTTCTTTAGACTAATTCCTTCATGAATTTGGCGTAACCCGACAGTTCCAACAATGCTTCATTTAGAGGGAAATTAATCGATAAGGTCTTGAATACCGATAGAAACTTCTTGAACCTTTCATCCTCATTCTTCTTCTTGAGGCATTGAGGAAAAGGAAGAGGTATATTGGGTAAAGGTTGCTTGATATTTAGGGATGCCTTATGTTTCACCACATCAATTTGCGGCTCCCTTATGATGTCTTGTGGGATGGTTCTTTCTTCGGCCTCTATATCTTTGCTTGCAGTTGGTAAGTGCACTTCCTCATTTATCATCATATCCCCTTTTACTTCTTTTCCGCTCCGAGTGACAATGGCCAGCCATCTATCTTTATCATCCGTCTCCATTTTTTGTTTCAATTGTACTGTAAGTAAACTCAATTGACTTTCAAGGGTTTTGATTGCATCTACGTGTGAGTTTACTTTACTGTTCAAGGATGAGAAATCGTCTTTCATTCCTTTCAATAAATTATCCGAGCCTTCAACTTTGTCAAGGATGCGTGAAAGCAAATAATTCACGTGAGGACCACTTGCATTCCCCCTTGATTTTGGGCTCTCACTTGAGTAAGTGTGATTCTCTTCATATTCATCCTCTTTTCTCCAATAATCACTGTGCTCGGGTAAATCTTGATGACACTTCATTTGCTCAACTTCTTTATAATGGTTCCAAGCTTGATTTCCATCTCACTTCCAATAGCGTGGGTAGAAACCCTCCTTATATTTTCTGGAGTTCCAACCTTGATTCTCCCCAGGCTTTGAATAGCTTAGGGATGAACCCTCCTCAACTCTGAACACTCCATATATTCCCTTCATATGCTCCTGTAGGACTTCCATCTAAGTCAACATCTTCTTGATGTTTTCGTCCCTCTCTTTCTCTCTATCTAATTGCTCTTGTGTTAGTCTAAAGTGGAATGGGGAAACGTCATCATCTTCTGTATACCACGCTTGATTTATTCTAGTCATGTAGTCTAGAAGAAATGAGGCCACCTCAAATGTTTGTAACATTATTCCTCCTCATACCAACTGATCAGCCACTCATTTATTTATCGAATCAAGGCTCCAGTAGAAATATTAAAGTAACAAATCGGTTGGTAGCCCATGAGTTGGGCATTTAAGTAAGAGCTTCTTGAATCTCACCCATGCTTCATGGAGTGGTTCCCCTTACCTTTGCTTGAACCCTTGGATTTCATCTCTAAGCTTCATCATTTTTGATAAGGGAAAAATCTTGTGTTAAATGCTATGAAAAGCTCCACCCATGATGTGATGGAATTTTTTTTTTAACTCAGTTAACCACTTGCTTGCTTCTCCTTTCAAGGACAATGGGAATAACCGCAACCAAATTGACTCTTGTGGCACAACTTTGAATGAAAAAGGGCTACAAACCTCTGTAAAGCTTCTCACATGCTCATGTGGGTGTTCGTGATATAGCCCTCCATATAGTCCTCTCATTTGGAGAAGGTGAAGAGTTGTGCTAGTGACTTCAAACATCGCATTCCCATTATTTTATGGAATGCAAATTGCACCCATTCCACCCGACTGATCCGAATTATAGACACGTCGTCTATACCATCTCGATGACCAGCTTGAGTGTCATTCATCTCTTCATCATGCATGTTCATCTTTCCTATTGTTAGAACAAGCACGTGAAACATAACTGAAAATTAAGTACATAGAACTGCAATTAAGAAGAACAATTTTTTTTACTAAACTAAGAATTCTCAAATAACACCACTCCCCGGCAGCGGCGCCATTTTGATGTTAGCGTAATCAAGACACAACTTCCAATGCAAGTGTCTACGATTATACAATAGTAAAGTAACCCAACCAAGGGTTGGGGTCGAGTCGCAAGGGAGTGGGCTTAAGAATTAATAGAAAAATAGAATTTAGTTCTAATTAGTCATAGCTAAAAACATTTTTGAATACATACATGTTAAATCTAAGGGGTGACGCAAGCGGCAATTATCAATGGGGTTTGTCACAAGTAAACAAAAATAGCAAAAATGTAAAGAGTGCTAATCAAGGAGATGGGGTTCTTGGGATGTGATAGGAATATGGGATAAACTAAACTATTGGATACATGCTTTTGATAGTAAATCCGTTGAATATTTTTGACTAGGCTAGACTATAGTGGGGGTAAATTCTCTCTCGAGCAACTTACCCCAAATCAACTCAATTTCTCTCGAACACCGAGTTGCCGCATGAAGAACAACCTCTGCCTTATCCCACTCACTCTCTCGAGCTGAGTGTATGGGAGAAGGACTAAGGTTCACTCTCTCGAGCTAAACCTTATGTCAACCCAATCCCATCAGCCATCAATTTAGTAGTCTTAGTTTTACGACCTCTCTCTCGAGCACGTCGAAAACACAAAGGTGAAATCGTATTTGCAACTACGATTTCATTAAGTTCCACCAAAACTACTAAATGAAATCACATCTAATCAACAAATAAATCATCAACAAGGATGACCCAACAGATAATCTAACCTATATTCACAAAATCACACCACAAGAATTGGGGTTTTAGCTAGACATGTAAAAGAGATAGAAATTTATGACAATATGAATTTGTATTCAAATGGATATGAAAATTTAAGTCTCAAAACAAGTCAAGAGTGAAGAATCCATAAGACCCAAGTCCAAATTCTTGGACTTGAAACCCTTTGAATATTTAAGTTCTTCAAAACCCTCTCCAAAGTTAGAACCCAAAATTCTCTGTTAAAAAATTATATATTAAAAATCTGGTATTAAGCTACAACTCTAAACAGGTATTTATAGTTTTCAAAAATCTGTGCTCCAATGGATCATTCAGTGCAATTAGTCGATATCCGATCAACTCGGTGATCCGCCCTTTGGTAGGTTTCATCGCCCTCTTGCTTTATCCTTCAGCATCATCGTATTTTGGATCATTGGGCGACATGGTATTTCTTCGCTGAACTTCTCGGTGACACACCGATTGCTCCTTTTCACTACCGATTTGATCCTTTCTTTCAGGGCTCAGTACACTGGAACAAAAGGCGAGGATAAGACCTTTTGGCGACTCGCCTAACTCTCAGATCTTCATTTCTTTGTTCTTTCAACTGCTTTTGTTCCTTTTTGCTAAGTTGTGTACATGCTTTCCCTCAAACTCCAAGTACTTGAAACTTAAGGGTTTTCATCAAATATTGAGACAAAGTATGCATTTGAGGACACTAATTCTATAAAAATATAGCCCTAATCCAATTTGTGGACTCATTAGGTATGTCCCCTTATAAACTTGTATATGGGAAGTCATTTCATTTTCCTGTAGAGTTACAGCATAAAGCAATGTCGGTGCTAAAGAAGTTGAATTTGGATTGGGGCACTGTATCAAGTCAAATTCTAAAGGATATGAATGATCTTGATGAGTTTCACCAAAAAGCATATGAAAGTTCAACCTTGTACAAGGAGAAGATAATAAGTACCATGATCAGAATATTGAAAAGCGTGAATTTGTTGTAGGTGATCTGGTGCTCCTATTCAATTCAAGATTGGTCTTGTTTCTTGGCAAGCTTAAGTCAAAGTGGACCATGCTATTCAGAGTAACTCAAGTATTTCCACATGGAGCGGTTGAGCTAGAGAGCAAGGAAGGGACGAGGTTCAAGGTGAACGGACAGAGGATAAATGTCTACTTTGGTAAATCTGAGAGTGTACAAGAAGTGATAAAGGCTTATTGTCTTGATGAAGTCTGAGAAATCAAGGTGGCTGCGTCGTGCGCGACATTAAATCAAATGCTACTTGGAAGGCAACCCAAGATGTACAATCTAGCCAACTATAGGAATTTCTTTTCGATATAGGATTTTTCCTCTTTCTTTTTGATTTTTTTAGCTCTTTAGATATGTGTTTATTTTTATATTTAGTTTTGGCTAGATATAGAATAGGGTCCGTGTCTAAATATTGTCTATGAAATACAAAAACAAATTCCTAATGGTTGCTACATATGCAAGGATGAAAAGGCTATATCTGCAGAAAAAAGGTGTGCAGTGGTCTACAGGCCCGATCGATGGTCCGTTGTTCAATCGATGTACCGTGGATAGCGTCCATAGATCCCAGGTAAGTTTTATAATTTCTTCTAAGTGTCTACATGACCTACGGAACCCATCGATAGACCATAGGTCGACCAACGGACCGTCGACGGGGTCTCGTGGGTCCAAGTTAGGGTTTCTGCCTGACCCAACTTGGACCCCAAATTAATAAAATCCTTCATTTTTAAAAACATACCCCTTCTTTCATCCTCCCCCCCCCCCCCCCCTCCAACTGTTTGTAACCTTCAAATTACCCCATTTTCATCCATAAATATACCCCTAATCAATCCCAAACTAATTCCATTTAAATTCCCAATCCCATATCTTCCATTTTCTCTCCCAAATCACTCAATCCCCACCAAATCAGTAGAGGTCCAGGTTAGGCGTCAAGTTCCGTCTTAGGAGCATTGGTCTAAGGAGTTCATACTTGCTTCACACACTCACCAACTTTGATTGTTCTTAAGGTAAATGATTTCACCATAAACTTTGAATTCCTTGTTCATTGTTTAAATTATGAACTCACAAAGTTGCACTTCACCTTGGGTTGTTACATTGCTTGTTAAAATGTTGGGTTTAGTTTAGATACACCCTTTGAATGACGGTACATGAGTGTGTAATTAATCTAAATCGAATACATTGGTTGATAGGTGTAATTGGAAGTATTGACTTAGGGTTGTTCAATGTTTTTGTATGAATGTGAAAGAAATTGCATGATCACAACTCTAAGGATGATGAACTACCGATAAAATATGTTGAAATGCATGTATAGTCTTAGTGTGATTGATTGATTATTGAATTTGTGCGTTGAATAAAATCTAAAAGTGTTATGCTTGGCACATAATTGATCTACGAACTCCACCCACAAACCATAGGTCAACCTACGGACTGTAGATGGGCGTCCGTAGATCAGTAGCACACAAAATTTAGTGAAGTCAAGAACCACAGTGTGGACTACGGTCCGTCGTTTGATCGATGGACCGTTCTGCACGTCCGTGGTTCCCCATCTGAAACCAAATAACTTCACTATCTGACATACAGACGGAACCCATGGGCCATCTTTCCATCGACGGACCGTAGGTACCTACCGTGGGTCACAAGTTCAACTACTGTCTGAATATTTTTTTAATTTGCGTATGGGTCCGAATCTTGTTCTAATATTATTCCATTAGTCATATTTCCTTGTTTTGATACTAACTAGTCTTCCACAGGCAGCATGGCTCTGAAACAAGCTCCAACCTACGCAAGAGGGGGTATGTCCAAATCAGTCGCCCCTTCCCGACGTCTGATAGATGAAGACATCAATATTGAGTATGTCTCGAGCACTACACAAGGCTCCCCCATTTCACTTCAAGTTAATAGGAATAGGTCCCAATAGATTAGTTCTACAAATGACGAAGTCAAGGTCACCGCCCCTAGTCTGAAGAACAGGCCACACAGTCTGATGAGTCATATTCCAGCTCCCATTTCGGTGGTAATTCCGCTTCATCATCCTCATCTGATGCCCTTGTACCACCCAGAGCTGAGCCTGCTCCTAATGCCACTTAGTTGAATAGGTGGTGCGTTACGAGCCAGTACCAATTATATGAAAATGGCACCACTCTCAATAAACACTGTAAGATGGCCAGGACCGTTACAGAGGAGCGCAGGGTTCTTACTAGCAGTCTCCACACCGTGCCCGTTATTGAGGAGCTATTCCAGAGCCACAAATGGGAGTAGATGGCATGGGGCTGATTTTAACGTTTCAAGCACACCTCATCCAATACTAGGTGTTCAACAATCGTAAATCAATATAGAACCAAACTAACTTAGTTGGGTTGAATCCCACAGGGAGCGGTACGTGTTTCAAATTCAATTGTGAAGTCTAAATGTGGTCAAATCAGCCATAGGAATAAACATTATCGAATAAAGACATCATTCAAATAAAGGGGTGACACAAATGTGAAATGGGGGTTTTGGTTTTAGTTATTAACTACGAACAGTCATAGCCCTACGAATTAACAATCATGAGACGGATTCTTAGGATGTGATCGATTATAGGCAGATATAGAAATATGGGTAATTGCAGCTATTAGTAAATAGCTAGATATTAGTGAGTAGGCTAGGGTATAAGGGAGGTACTTTTTACTCAAACAATTACCCCAAATTAGGTGATTCCTCTCGAACATCAACAAGCATGCAATATAAGAGCAACCCACACCTTAATCCATTCACTCTCTCGAGCTGAATGTGTGGGATTTGATTTAGGGTTACTCTATCGAGCTAAACCCAGGTCAATCCCATACCCACAAACCATCAATAAAAGACCTTACTTCTAAAACCTCTCTCTCGAGCTAGCCAAGAACACAAACATAAAACTGCATTTGGAACTACAATTCTTAAATTAAACCACAATTAATGATTGAACTCACTTTTAAATAGCATTTAAACTAACAATTAGCAATACCCATAAGCTAAATCAGCCTATAATCACCTGATCACACTCCAAGAATTGGGGGTTTATGTTGACATTATAAAAAGGTAAAAACGATTACCAAACTGACTACCCATCAACTAGGTAAGAGTGATTTAATCTTTACAATGCTCCAATTTAATGAATCTTAAAGACCTACTTCCAATTTCTCAAACGTAAATTTCTTCAATCATTCAAAGCTAAGGTAAAACTCTAGAGAAAACTGTCTTGAGAAGATAAGAAATAAATTAAAGATGTCTCCAGTGTTAGAAATAAATTAAACTAAATGTTCAAAATGTATTTATAGTTGCTGAAAATAATCTACGAGAGCCTATTTGGTGAAGTGAGTCGGACTAGCCAAACAACTCTATGAGCCTCCCTTTGCTCCCTTCCATCGCCTTTTCTTTTCGTTATTCAGCATCCTTGGGTTCTGTAACTTTGGCAATCTATCACTACATCGTAGAACTACTCAGTGATTCATCGACTGCTCCTTCTTGTCACCAATTTGGTTTCTTCCCTCAGGATGGCACACTAGAACTTTAGGTGGTGGAACTGGCCCTTTAGCGATTTGCCAAACGTTCTTGGCGATCAACAGGCTTGCCTTTCTTCAATTCTCCAGTTTGTTTTGTTCCTTTTTGCGTGTTAGTGTCCTTGCTTTGTTCCTCAATCCATGTACCTGGAAATCAAGGATTCTTCATCAGTTTATGGCACAAATTAAGCATTTGAGGACACAAAATCTATATAATCAAAGCCCCAAATAAGTCCAAATCACAGACTCATCAATACCCCCAACTTAAACTTTTGGTTGTCCTCAAGTAAAACTCAAGTTTCGCAGTTCAAAAATAATGTCTCAAACAGTGCTACAAAAGAATAACATAAATGCCCACAACAAAACTCAATTACTCATGCAATAATCAATTGTGCACTCAAAGATTAGAGTTGTGACTTCACTATTATGAAAGATGCTCAAACTCACAATACTTGCTTCAAATGTAAGTTCAAGATCAACAAAGGTAGTCAAATGCCCTCACAACAAAGATGTTTCCATACACACAATGTCTCAACAATCTATAGTTCCAGAATCGCATACGACTCTCACACTTACAAAGATGAACACATGCATGACTTCATCCATAGGTTTGCCCTTATTTTCCAATCAACTTTGTTTCAGCTCACTCAAGATCTAAAAGGTCTTTTCAAGGCTTGTAATGGGGCTGAGTGTAAAGGTATGGTCATTTAGGCTCAGTGGCTGCTACCCTCATGAAATGTGGTCTGGACATCACTATTTTTCCTTTCCTTCAACATTTTAATCATGCTCAAAATTCATCCCATTATTCAACTTCCAATGGACTACCAAACACCCCATTTCTTTTGCAACTTTCACAACTTTTTCTTTATTTTTTCTCTTTTGCTTTCTTATTTTCTTTCCCTTTTTTTATATGGAGGGGTTCCATATTTTTCACGACCATTGCTAAAAGGGGGATTTTTCACACTTCTTGATTTATCTTCTCTTTAACCATACCCCAAACTTAGGCTTTTTCCCTAGGTTGGCTATTCAAACAAACCATACTTCATGTGAGTTATGGGAGGATGGATGAAGAGGGTCACAATTGTTCAAGTTTTTTCCAAGAAAAGGATAAGGCTCAAAAGGGTTTCAGGTAAGGTTCACACACCTCACAAGGTTGCCACAAAAAGAGGTATATTGTCAAATGGTTTCACTCATCAAAATAGTTGACTAGGATCATTTCAAGAGCTTGCATCACTTAGTCAACTAGACCAACGGGGCAAATTCTAAGTGTGGCCACACACACTGTTCAAGGTAAGCTCATCACACAAAGCATTGGCACCAATATCAAATGAGACTCATTCAAGCTAGTGTGCAATGTTCATCACAAAAGACTCCATTCGATAACCGGCAAGTCACAATGAGATGCAAAAAATTTCACATATTGTCTATGCAACTTCATTTGGCCTCATTGTAGCCGCTCCTTCATTTTGTTCGATTAAGAGCAATATTCAAGTCATCGGTATATAGCATAACCGATACTTAAATTTGCACAAGAACTGCCACATTCAAACACAACAAGTGGTGGCAAAAAAAAATTAGATGGGTTAAAAACCATTTTCATTCATAACAAACAGTCATAAGCTCAAATATCCATAAGATAGAATCAACACACAATTTAAAATACAGAAACCCAAATATATATACATAAAATGTAATTAAAAGTGGTAGGTATGGAAATACCTCACCCAACCAATAAAAGAAAAGTAGTTGTCCTCAAATGCAACTGAAAACAACTAGAATTAACAAAAACCAAACAATAGAGAGGGAGGTAAAGAATGGTCCTGTCTACTAAGTCACTCCAATTATCAGAGCATCAATGCCCGATAAAGTCAAAAGTCACATCTGTGTTGAAAAGATTCAATGGAAAGAGCATAAAATAAAAAGATGTCAAGATTTGGTTTTAAAAAGAGGTAAAAAGCTAATGTAATGTCAACGAGGGTAGAAAAGTCACTAAAAAGTACCCAAATGTACCCTACCTGACCCTGTGCCTATGTTACAAGCTAAGAAAGTCCTATAGTAATCCTAGTGACTAGTATAGAGGGTCTACCTATTTTGCTACTGGGTTTGATATGATGTTTGATTGCATGTCTGTGCCTATTCATTTCTCTACACTAGTGGGTGAATCCTTAGTTGTGGACTGAGTGTATCCATTCTAACTTGTTTTTTTGGCCAGGTATGATACTTGGGTGGGATTGATCATATTGGGAATAGTAGACTTTGACATTATCTTGGGGTATGGATTGGCTTTCTCCGCAACATTCTATTATCGACATTTATGCTAAGAGTGTGACTTTAGCGATGCAAGGTGTCCCGAGAGTTGAGTGGATGGGTGCTAGTGGTTCTTACCCTATCAAAGTTATCTCCTTCATTCAATCTCATAGATTGATTGATTAAGGGTATTTGTCCTTTTTGGCTTTCATTCGGGATATTAGTGTTGAGCCATCTCCATGGATTATGTATTTGTTGTTTGAGAGTTTTCAGGTGTGTTTCCTACTAATATTCGAGGTTTTCTTCTGGATAGGAATATTGACTTAGAAATTGACTTGGAGATAGACATCAAGCCCATCTCTATTGCTTCTTTTATTAGGCTCCAGCTAAGTCGAAAGAATTGAAGGATCAGTTGACAGATTTGTTGAGTAAAGGGTTTATTCACCCTAGTATTCCCCCATGAGGTGCTCTTGTGTTGTTTGTGAGGAAGAAGGATAGATCCATAAAGATGTTATTTACTATCGATAGTTCAACAATGTGACAGTGAAGAACAAATATCCTCTTCCTCGTATCGATGATTTGTTTGATCAGCTTCAGGGTGAATCTCTATTTTCTAAGATTGATTTTAGGTTTCGTTATCATTAGCAGAAGATTAGGGCATCAGATATCCCTAAGATAGCTTTTAGGACTCGTTATGAGCAGTATGAGTTTCTTGTGATGTCTTTTGGTTTGACTAATGCCCTCACAACGTTCATGGAGTTGATGAACAGGGTGTTCCTACTTTATCTGAATTCCTTTGTGATAGTGTTCATTGACACCATCTTAGGTGTACTCCAAGATTGAGACAAATAATAATCGATATTTGAGGGAAGAGAAGTTTTACGCCATGTTCTCAAAGTGTGAGTTTTGGCTTGTTATGTGGTATTTTTGGGACACGTGATGTCCAAGGAGGATATTGGATAGATCCAACTAAGATTGTGTCACGACCCAAAAATGGACGTGATGAGACTTGTCTTTTCCGACCAAGAGAAGTCAGCCTCAATCAAACGAAAATGAACAAAACATGGAAAACAATAAAAACAAGAACAAGATAAAGCGGAAAACTTATTCTTCAATTAAAACTGCCAAAATATGGTTGTCACGTGTACAAGTCACTAAATACACAAGTGCAGAATTAAGAAATAAATAAAAGTCTCAAGCTTTTTTTCTAAAATAGAAAAAAATTTAAGGAAAGGAAAAAGAGGGCCCGCCGAAGGACAATAAGCTACATATTCAAGTCTTGACGAGCCTCGAGATATAAATAAGGAGAACGAGACCACACGGGCTCAGACTCAGCATCTACACAAGTGTAGAAACAATAGAGAGTTCCAACAACACGGTACCCAGCAAGCAAGCAACCTACTAATCAAAGCAACTAGCTAGAAAACTAATACCCTACACTCCAACCGAACCTTCTCAAACTATAACCTGCACAAAAATCAGCCCAACCTAGCAATTCTACAATACACGAATCGCAAGCCCAATATTAACAATTCAACAATTAACAAATCAAACAAGTCAATCTCAATGACAAGTTGTTCGGTAACACATAACAAGTATATCAATCATAATTCACAAGTAAATAATGCATAAGCATCAAGAGTATCAAGTCACAATGATCATCATTAGCTGGAAAAATTTCCTAATGGCTTTAACATTCACCGGCAGCGACCTCATCACAACAACACTCTTTGACAAATACCTCAACATAACAACACTCACAGGAAACGACCTCAGCATATTAACACTTCCTGGCAAAGACGTCAGCATAATAACACTCGCAGCAAAAACCATGACATAATAACACTTGCCGGGAAAGACCTCGACATAATAACACTCGCCGACAAATACCTCTAAAAAGAACTAGAACAAAGACATACAAAGGAAGCCTAATCAATATAACTATATCATCCATTTTCATACTCAAATCCAAATTGTATCCAGAAAAGATGAGATGAAAAATAGGAGTAACCACGAAAAGAAGCATGATAATATAGCTCATCGCCTAGTAGAGTAAAAGTGATGTGATTCCGTCAAATCTCTTCTCCTGTACAATTAGAACAAAAATGGTAGGATAAGTTACAACATGAACTTATGGTAGGGTAAGTTACAACATGAAATTGTACAGCAGGTTATGGAGACACAACATTTAATTATCAATATTGTTAACTCTAAGAGCACAATTTTCGAACATTGCCATCAATAAAGAGGGGGCGGATTCAATGTGTTTTAGTTCTATAACTCTATTATAAGATAGACCACTTTTAAGGAATAATAACATAAACAAGAAGTGAAATTGTAAGACACTAAGACTAATTACAGGAGTAAATGCGTAAAGCAAACCAACAACTAAGGTCTTTAGGAAAAACCATAGTTGATATAACCAAGTGTATAGGATTCTAAGACAACCAAAGCACTTAAGAGACAAATACAGTAAATATTGTGTTTAATGGTAGAAATCCAAGAGACAAAAGATAATCAGGAGAACGTGTGAACTCAATTATTTTGTATATGAGTATAGTTCACATGTAAAGATTTTCAGTTAGTTATTGTCCCTTTGCATCGACTAAAGCTCTAGTAAGAGTTCTAAAGATGGTTTATTTCATTAATAGTGTTTCTTGTCTTTGTTTTTTATAAATTTTTCTACCAATTGAACACACATTTTGTAGTAGTAGTAGTTCTTCTACAAGTATAGACTATAGCCTCACAAAAAATCTTAAACTTTTGTCTCTTTTCCAGTAAGGAAAAATAAATTATATAAACTACCGAGCAACAATTAGCTAACTACACCACCCTTTGCGACTTGTTAGAAGTACCGAAATTTCTAGTTAGCTAGCTTTGTTCGATGATGAACCTTTCTTATTTCTTTATTGTGGGCTTTAGAAGTGTGGGAATACTTTGGTTTCCAGGGAAAGATTGTTGGTCGAATAAAATGGAAGAGCTTATCCTTAGTTATATGGGTTACTCCACTTATCTTATCATGCCTTGTTGCTTTGGTTGAATGAACAATCTTGAAAGACCTGTTCATTGCTGCTTGGGCCTTTTCTTTCATGCATTCCATTATTTCACCAACCTTCGCCTATCTCTCACCAGGTGTTGTGACATCTTACCCAAAATATTTCTTTTTCGAACTTGATGAGAAGTGAATCCAAATGAAGTTGCAATTTAAGTTGGTCGATAATCCTAATTATTGACGTATGTGGTATTCGAAGTGTCTCATCTGTGATTTCCATTATTTTTATTCTAGAAGAATTAATATCTAAAGAGGTTGATACCACACACTAGAACAATAACAATAGAATCCACAAACAAGCTGTCCAAATAACATTATGGTAAAAACCTATATAAGTAATTCTTTCTGCATTCTTAAGTATGCCTATAATTTCTGCACATGTGGCTTAGTGAGTTGTTGTTGATCAGTCCCAGACCTAGTGTTGGAAATAGACATTTAATCTGGTTCCCTTTCTCTTATTGCCTAGAATCGTATGCTTGGAATTTGTTGCTTATCAATGTTCAATCTTCAGATGGGAGTTCCTGAAATTTATCCAACTTCAAGGGCAACTTTTCTCTGTTAGTAAAAAACCAGCAAGCTGGCCAAGTGTTTGAGATCTCATTTATCCAACTTGAAGGGAAATTTTTCTCTATTTGTATTGGAACCAAGAATGATATGAGTTGTTGTATGCAAAATACTGAAATGCTATTCTAAATTAGTTTCTTGGCTTTGATGTGATATAATCTTGTGTCTGAAAGCTAGCTGAATCTCTGTCTTGTTTTGCTCGAGTTGGTTTGATGTTCATTTGGTTTCGATTTTGAATGCACTAGTTGTATATTGGTGATGTTATGTGTGTAATTCGTCATAGTCTTGTTTTAACTTGGATTATAGACTTATTTTTATACTTTGCATTTCATCTATTGACACATTTCTTTTTTATTTCAAGTCATACATTCTAAAGTTCGCAAATTTCATATGTGGGTGATTTCAAAGACATTATTTGAAGAAGAGTAACAAAACTTATTTGAAGACATTATTCAATAGTTTGAACAATATAAGTTTATGTTTATAAGTTGTGACATTCATATTTTGGATCAATACTTCCTTTTGTTTGTCTAGATTTAAAGAGATATATTCTATTTTATGGATTAATGGTAATATATATGTTTTTATAATTAGCCAAATTTTGTTGTTACTATGAGGCTCTCTTTTGCCAACATGTATTTTGATTTTTTATATATACATTTTATCGATAAAGTACTAGTTATTATTAATGACGGCTAAACAATTGCCGTTAAATATTTTGATATTTAGCGGCAATTTAATGGAAATTATTAGCCATAAAATAGACGCTAAATGGGCAATCTAAGACATTTTTAGAAGGGATATTGTAGAGATTACTCACCATCGTAAAATTTTCATTAAAACCACTACATTTTAGCAACTATTTATTTAGATTTATCGACAAAAACAATGGACGCTAAAGGACCATAGATAGCTGATATGAATTATCTTTAGTAGCCAACACCAATCGCCGCAAACAATCACCATTAATACTACTACCTTTTAGCAACTATTTATTTAGATTTATCGACTAACTCAATGGACGCTAATAGACCATAGTTAGCCAATCTGAATTGCCTTTACCAGCCAACACAATTGCCGCAAACAATTGACATTATAAGTACCACCTTTTAGTGGCTATTTATTTAGATTTATCGACTAAATCAATGGACGCTAAAAGACAATAGTTAGACAGTATGAATTACCTTTAGCAGCCAAAATAATTGTCGCAACAAATTGCTGTAAAAGCTAATGGTTTGTAGTGGAAATTAATTCTATCCTATACCAGAATTTCCCACAATGGCCGTTAAAGCCTTTGTCGACCCCAACATTGCTGGCTAAAGTTCATTGGCCGGTATAGAGTATCGTGGCAAATGTTATTGCCTCTAAACCCAATTTTATTACTGCTAAAGGGTCCTTTTGTAGAAGTGAGTGCATTGGTGATCCAGTGTCCATCCTTCCTTTAGAGGGTTTAGGAGTTCATGAGAACCTTTTTATGAAGAAGTCCCGGTTGAGATTTGGACCAGCAAGTGAAGATGTTGAGAAATAAGGAAGTAGTTTCCATTAAGGTTCTATGGAGGAATCACTTAGTTGAGGGTTCTACATGGAGGCTGAGGCCGATATGAAGTATCGTTATCCTCATCTTTTTCCTTCTACTCCTATTCAAACGTGAGGTAAGTAATTCCTCTTAAGTTTTAAGTGTTTTGGGGAGTCATGTGTATGTTATGAGTTTCCATGATTTCTTTATATGATGCATGTTCTTGTGAGAATTCATGTTAAAGCATAAATTGAGTCTTCATGATTTATATGTTCCTCATGTTGATTTTCATTTTAGTATGATGATTGTATTTTTGACTTCATGAGGTAAATTGATGAGCATGCTTCATGATATGTTGATGAGATGACATGTAGGCTCTATATTGTTGTGTTGAGCCTGTATGAGTTGGAGAAGGTAGTTCCTCCCATGTTGATGTTAATTGATGAGTTTCATGCATATTGGATTAGTAGATGAAGTTCCTACTTTCTTGTATTGCATTGGCCATGTTGTGAAAGGGAGTTGAAGTTTCCTCCTTTGAAATTGAGCATGATGTGATTAGTGAATTTTTAGTTTGTGCACATTTTTGATGTTTCATGCATGATGGGCTGCTAGTCTAGAGTTTCTAACTTAGTTTGGTGTTTTGGTCATCGTTCGGGGACGAATGTTCCCAAGGGGGAGATAATGTAACACCCCAAAAATCTAATGACCTAAGCTAGAGCCTAACGTGTAGTCTAGTAGCCTAATGAAGTTAAAACGTAATGTTAGAGTCCTAAAATAACTTCCCTAATGTAGTACTAGGGTTTTAGTGCCAAAATGTCAAGGCACAACCCCCTAGCACCCCCCCAAGGGTCCATGAGGAGGACCCAATGGAAGGTCCAAAAGCTGTCAAAAAACAGCTTGAACCGCGTTTGGGCACTTACGAGCCATGGGTGGAACAGCGCTCCGTGGTAAGAAGGCGTGGTTCAAGACTTAGTCTCCCCACATTGGTCCCCCAATTTCCCCTCTCTGACCCAAACCACGGCCAGCCAAGATGGTCCGTGTACCAATCCACGCTCCGTGGTTAGGGGTCCGTGGATCAAGCCCTGTGTTGCTGCCTAGGTTCGACCAAAGTGGGGGTAGTTTAGTAAATTACTAATTAAATTAATTATGGGTGGGGATGATTATTATTAGTTATGGTAAGTATATTAAAGTATTTTTAACTATTAAACAACCCTTTTAACTCTCATAACTCACAAACTCAAACTCAACCAACTTCCCTCCCAAAAATATTCTCTCGTTAAACTCCATTGAAAAAGAAAGAAGAAAGTCAAGATTAGGGTTCAAGCTCCAAGCTTTTCACTCCAATTTCGTGGGAAAACATCAATTAAGGTATGGGAGACTTGATTCATGGAATACTTTTCTCCATGAAGCCCTTCAACTCTTGATTTCAAAATTGCTAACTTATTCAAAAATTAGGGTTTTCATTCTAGCCATGGGTTCTTCTTAAAAACGATTTCATTATGTTAATTGTCTTATATTATGGGTGATTTGATGTTTAATGGTGATTTTTATTGTAAAATTCCCCATGAACCTATGAACTACCCCATGACCCCAATTTCATGAATTGCGATGGGTGTATTGATGCAAGATGATTACTATGAATTGTATCTACGTTAGTCTAGTTATTGAATCTTGTTTTATTCATGCCTATTGTAGTATCTTTAGGTGTAATTGTGAGACATGATTCATGACCTTGAAAGGGGAAAATTGCTAGGGTTTGCACATATGGATGAAAGTTGTGTATAAACTATTGATTTACTTAGAAAGTAAATCTCCTATGACTAATGTGTAAAGTATGGTATTGTTGAAAGGTTGTTCTTCCCTTACCCTTACACTTGATGATGTATGAATAGTCTAGGATGATGATGACGTTATTGTGTTGATTGAAAGTCGATTCTCATGAAAACACTATGAATGTAATGTGAAATTTCTACTCACATACTAATGTTGATTCTAAAGTTGAAAGTACATTTTCACCTTAAATGAATCTATGAGCTATTTTGATGAATTGTATTGAATGAATGATAGAGCATTCCTTCACAGATGTAAATGCAATTCAAGATTAATTATGTATAATTTGGAAAATAATGCTTAGCACCGAGTGGATATGGAAAATAAGGTAAAGGCCCTTCTGCCAATGCAAGAGGTTAGGTCATCTAAGTGAACTCATGAGATGGAAGCTCCTCCGCCAATGCAAGAGGTCGGGTTTCTATAGGCAATCTCCCTATCACATAACTATGTGCCAACATAGGACTTTAGCTAGTGGATCCACCTTATAGTTATACATTTAGTTCTACCTTAGGCAAGTAGGACACCTTCTTTCGATGTGGGATTATACGACACCAGATTACATGTAGCTCACATGGTCTATGTCGGTTATGGCTACTCTTCCCTATATGATAAGATAATGAATGAGACATGAACTAAACTATGACTTCTTGGTGAGTTTACTTAGTAGGAGTGGGGGTATGGGACTTCACTTTTACATTGCAGAAGTAGACTTAGTAGGAAGTTTATGCGATGGTTCCTTTATGTTATGATGAGATATGAATGTGTGCATGCATGTTGAGTGGATAGTTGATATGAATGACTTTTCTTATGTTCAAGTAATGTGCATGACTAGTTCCTTATTTATGACTATTGATGATGATGAGGTCTAAAGGTGATATGTATGACTAGGGTAGCTTCAAAAGAGTACTTGGTAAGGTTGGTATTATGGGACGCTAACCATACATCACACGAGTGTTCTTTAGGGGTTTCTAAGGTGATGACCTTACTATGTTATGCGTATAAATGTGATTATGGCTTGTGTTGTACATTGAAAATGCGTGTTGATTTCCAAACTTGACAAATGTATACTTTTCAACTCAAAATGTCCTTTTTATCATATTTCAAGGATTTTATGCACTCTTCCATACTTAGTACTTTATGTGCTAACCTATTTCTTCTACATTTTTGATAAGTGTATGTTCCAGCTAGGTGATATACACTCTCCTTTATCGTAGAAGACTTGGATTGCTTACCTCCAAGTTGTGGTGAGTCCTCAAGTTCGAGGATGGATTATCCATTGCCTAGTTTCTATTGTACTTCTTATAGTGAGACTTTTATTGATGTAAAGTGCTAAGTCCCAAACTTTGTATTCCTTTGTTTTAGATGGTAAATGAGACAAGGTCTTGACTCTTATGATTTTCTTTATGAAAAAAAAGTTGGACTTCGATTGTAAAAGTTTTAAATTTTTCGCATTATTTCTTTGTCTTATGTTATGATGATGCTAGAGGCTTGTATGAGACCCCTTCGGGGTCAAGTACGCCTTGTTACATCTAGGGGGTACTCATGGGTCATGACATGCATGGTCTAAGGAGCTATTCTATAATAAGATAAGTCCAGACTTACTAACTATTACATGGGATTTATTTTGAGAGGCCCGGTTTCTAAAAGCAATCTCTTGAGATGGAAGCTCTCTCGAGTAGAGACCGGGTTTGTAGTAGCAATCTCCTTATCCGTTAACTATGTGTCACCATAGGTTGAATAGCTACTGGATCCACTTAATCTAGAAGTTCATGGTTCTACTTGGGCAAGTTGGACAACCCTTTTAGGTGTGGGAGACACCAAGGATCATGTTATAGCTCACATGATCTCTATGTCGGTTAAGGCTAATTCTCCACATTAATAATGAATTAAGGTTACTTCAAGAAGTATCACATATGAGTTCAAAGGTTTTAAAGATGATGATAGCTTGCATTCTCCATGTTTTATGAAGTATGTTTTCTAATTTCTTTTATAGCATGTTTAGCTTGGTCAATTGCATGTCATGAAATGAAATGTCCCTTTTAGCATGTTTTAAATGTTTGTGTATGGCTATCATACTTGGTACATTGTTTTGTTCTAACGCGTACTATTGCCTACATTTTCCCCAAATGTAGGGTCTGACAGTCAAGGTCATCAGTTTCATGGTTAAGTGTTGAATTTTCAAGATTTCTGAGCTTTGGTGAGCCCTCATGCTTCGAGGACCAAGTTTTATTGTATTCAGTTTCTTTCATGTATTTCTCTTTTGGACATGATGTATGGGATAGGCCCAATTTCATTCTATTGTATTAGATGGCTATGATAAGACAAGATGTCTAAACTTCTGCTTTTCTTTTATAAAATGTTTGGACTTTGAAATGTTTTTTTACTCTTATTGTTCTATTTCTTATGCAATGAGAGCTAAGTGGCCTGTATGGAGCTCTTCAGGGTTCTATATGCCATGTTACATCTAGGGGGTACCCCTGGGTCATTACAAACTTGGTAATCAGAGAACAAGGTTTAGAATGGTCCTAGGATGTCTCATAAGCCACGTCTAGTAGAGTCTTGTTCATGAGTGTGAAGCGCGCCACATTTATGATTGAGAAGCTACAATATGATTAGGAAAGTCAACTTCTTTCATTACTCTAAAGTCGTTCCATAGAGCTTAAATCTATACGGTCTTTCTCCTAATCCTTACCTGATGGTCTACATGATATGACTACTCGAAGGGCTCATTCTGGAAGGAATGAGGGAGACAATGTGGACCAAGGAGCTCCTTCTCAAGCTTCGACAAACCGTTTGGTTGAAAATGTAAAAAATGCAGAGTTTAGGTCGGCTATTCAAGTGTTGGCTCAAGTCATAACAGCTTAAGCCAATACAGAGGTGGTAGTCCCTGTGAACCCAAATGTGGGTACAGCGACATCAAGAGTGAGGTACTTTACTAGGATGAACCCTCAGGAATTTTATGGCTCTAAGGTTGAGGAAGATCCTCAAGAGTTTATCCATGAAGTCTATACGGTACTTGCTATCATGGGAGTGACTCCGGTAGAAAAGGCAGAATTTGTTGCTTATCAACTCATAGGTGTTTCTCAGATTTGGTTCAACCAATGGAAAAAAACAAGACCGGTAAAAAGTGGGACCTACACAGTGGGAAAGGTTTAAATCTACTTTTCTTGGTAAGTTCTTTCCCCCTGAGATGAGGGAAGAAAAGGTGATTGAGATCATTAATATTCGACAAGGAAGTATGAGTGTGAGGGAGTATGCTCTAAAATTCACTCAATTGTCTAAGTATGCTCCAACAATGGTTGCAAATTCAAGGCCTAGGATGACTAAGTTCGTTTCGGGTATATCCAAAATGGTGGTTAAGGAATGTCGTACTTCCATGCTCACTGGTGAGATGAAAATCTCTCTTCTTATATTCCATGCTCAACAAATTGATGAGAAGAAACTTAAGGAAAATTTTAGGGAGGTAAAAAGATCTAAGACCAGCGGTGGTAACTTCTCTCATGCAAGGTCCGATGGAAAAGATTTCTCTAAATTTTGACAAAGATTTTCCAGTCAAGGTTCCTCCAATGCTCCTCCTAAGTTGAACAAAGATAGGGTGGCTAACCCTAAGCCTCAAGGAGGTAATGGTAGTGGATCTTCATTGCCTAGGTCTACTTGTACTAAATGTGGAAAGAAGTATGAGGGTAAGTGCCTAGCCGGTATGGATGGTTGTTTTGGTTGTGGTAAGAGTGGTCACAAAATGAGGGATTGTCCAATGCCTATGGCAAAGGGAAGAGAGGGAAAGCAAGCTCCTCCAGTGCTATCTTGTCTTTTGTGACGTCATATGTGGCTATGAGGTTTGATGTTCTTTCGAATGTGTTGTTAGAACCTTTGTTTGTCTCTACCCCTGGTTATGATTCTGTTGTTGCTAGGAGGTCTATAGAAAGTGTCCCGCCTCTTTCTCCCATAAAGTTACTCTTGTTGACTTGGTAGAGCTTGATATGTTAAATTTTGATGTTATTCTTTGTATGGATTGGCCGCACTCTTGCTATGCTTCTATAGATTGTAGAACTCATATAGTCAAATTTCAGTACTGGAATGAGCATATCCTAGAGTGGAAGGGGGGAAATTCTATGCCTAGAGGTCAGTTTGTCTCTTTTCTTAAAGCTAGAAAGATGATTGCTAAGGGTTGCATTTACCATCTAGTAAGGGTGAGGGATGTAGATTCTTAAACCCCTACTCTTGAGTCGGTCCTCATTGTTAATGAACTTGCGGAAGTGTTTCTTGATGATTTACCCAGTATTCCTCCCGAGTAGGAAATGGAATTCGATATCGACCTTCTCCGAGATACACAACTTATTTCAACTTATTTCTATTCCTCCTTACTTTATGGCCCCAGCAAAACTTAAGGAGTTGAAAGAACAGTTGAAAGATTAGTTGGATAAGGGTTTCATCATACCGAGTATCTCTCCATGGGGTGCTACAGTTTTGTTTGGTAGAAAGAAGGATGGTTCTCTTCGTATGTGTATTGACTATCGTCAGTTGAATAAGGTGACCTTTAAGAATAAGTATCCTCTTCCAAAGATAGATGATCTATTTGACCAACTTGAAGGAGCGGGTAATTTCTCTAAGATTGACCTTCAGTTGGGTTATCACCAATTAAAGGTGAAAGAAGATGGCAGTCCGAAGACAGCTTTTCAAACTCAGTATGGTCATTATAAGTTTTTGGTAATATCGTTTGGGTTGACTAATGCTCCAACAGAGTTCATGGATTTGATGAATAGGGTGTTTAGCCAATATCTTAATATGTTTGTGATTGTGTTCATTTACAATATTTTGATCTATTCAAGAAGTGAGGATGAGCATATGGATCAGTTGAGGATTGTGTTGCAAATTTTTAAGGACCAACAACTCTTCGCAAAGTTTAGCAAATGTGAATTTCAATTAAGGTCCGTAGCTTTTCTTGGCCATATTATTTCAAGTAAGGGTATTGAGGTAGATCCTAAAAATACAGATGCGGTCAAGAGTTGGCCTAGACCTCTAACCCCTTCAGATATTAGAAGCTTTTTGGGTTTGGCCAATTACTATTGAAGGTTTGTTTAGGGGTTTTCTTCCATTTCTTCTACGTTGACGGCTTTGACTCAAAAGAAGGCTAAGTTTATATGGTCCGAAGCTTGTGAGAAGAGTTTTAAGAGTTAAAGGATAGACTTACCTCCGCTCCGGTGTTTACTTTACTGGAAGGTACGTATGATTTTGTGGTGTATTGCGATGCCTCTAGAATTGGGATGGGATGTGTGCTTATATAGAATGGTAAAGTTATTGCCTATGCTTCAAGGCAACTTAAGATCCATGAGAAGAATTATCCTGCCCATGACCTTGAATTAGCGGCAGTTGTGTTTGCCTTAAACATATGGAGGCATTATTTGTATGAGGTTTATGTTGATGTTTTCACTGATCACAAGAGTTTGCAATATGTGTTTAATCAAAAGGATTTGAATCTTCACTAAAAAAGGTGGCTTGAGTTATTGAAGTATTATCACATGAGTGTTATTTATCACCCCGGTAAAGCTAATGTGGCAGCGGAAGCTCTTAGTCGGTTGTACATGGGTAATGTTGCTCATATTTAGGAAGAAAAGAAAGAGTTGGTTCGAGATGTTCATAGATTGGCCTGATTAGGTGTTCAATTCGTGGATTCCACCAAGGGTGGTGTTATGGTTCATAATGGTTCCGAATCGTCTTTTGTGGCGGATGTGAAAGCCAAGCAAGGTCTTGATCCAATTTTTGTAAAGTTGAAAGAAGTGGTGCTTAAGAAATCTGTTGAGGCTTTCTCCCAAGGGGGGATGGTGTGCTTAGATATCAAGGTCATTTATGTGTTTTTAATGTGGATGACTTAAGGGAATGGATCTTGACAGAAGCCCATAGTTCTCGGTATTCCATTCACCAGGGAGCCACCAAGATGTACAGTGATTTGCAGAAGGTCTATTGGTGGAATGGGATAAAGAAGGATATTACGGAATTTGTGGATAAGTGTCCAAATTTCCAACAAGTGAAGGTTGCGCACAGAAATAGGGAGGTTTATCCTAAGGCATTAGGATTCCTACTTAGAAGTGGGAGAACTTGAATATGGACTTTAGCGTTCGTTTACCTCGCACCCGGTGACAACATGATTCGATTTGGGTGATAATAGATCAGATGACAAAATCCGCTCATTTCCTCCCATTAAGGTTTCTTATTCGGTAGAGGACTATGCCAAGACGTACTTGAGATAAATCGTAAACTTACATGGAGTGCCTTTGTCCGTTATTTCCAATCGTGGTAACCAACTCACTTCTATGTTTTGGAAGTCATTCCAAAAGGGTCTTGGTACTAAAGTTAAGCTTAGCACGGCTTTTCATCCCCAAACCGATGGACAAGCGTAACATACTATCCAAACTTTGGAAAATATGTTGAGAGCTTTCGTGATTATTTTGAAGGGTAATTGGGATGACCATTTGCCATTGATTAAATTTGCCTATAGTAATAGCAACCACTCAAGTATAGGTATTGCTCAATTTGAGGCTCTTTATGGTAGGAGGTGTAGATACCTTATAGGTTGGTTTGAGGTGGGTGAAGTTGCCCTAATAGGTCCGAAATTGGTTCTTGAGGCTATAGAAAAGGTTCGACTCATAGAGAGAGGTTGGGAACGACCCAAAGACAAAAAAATTCAAATGTCGATGTTAGAAGAATGGATCTTGAGTATGATGTTCATGATTGGGTTTACTTGAAAATCTCACCCATGAATGATGTGATGAGGTTTGTTAAGAAAGGGAAGCTTAGTCCTCGTTTTGTAGGCCCATATGAGATTTCAAGATGTGTTGGTAAGGTTGTTTATGATCTTGATTTGCCAAATGTGTTTTCATCAATTCATCTGGTTTTCCATGTCTCTATGTTGAAAAACTATGTTGGAGATCCAACATCTATAGTTCCTTTAGAGGGTTTGGAGGTAAAGGAAAACATTTCATATGAAGAAGTTCTGGTTGAGATTTTAGAGTGGCAAGTTTAGAAGTTGAGAAACAAGAAGTTGCCTCCGTGAAAGTGCTATGAAGAAAATCATTTCGTGGAGGGTGCTACTTGGAGTCCGATGTCGATATGATGCCCCCATATCCTTATCTTTTTCCTTCTACTCCGACTCTAGCTTGAGATAATGAGTTCTTCTTGGCTTGTCCTATGTTTTGGAGTCATGTGTTTTATGTGTTTCTATGATTTCCTTATGTTATGCATGCTCATAAAAAACTTATGTTTTGAAGAAAATGAGTTTACATGATTGATTTTCCTCATGTTGCTGTGCATTGAGTATAAGTTGCCTATAGACTTCATGAGATGATATGATGAACATGCTTTAGCTATTCTTTTGAGTATGAATTGCATATAAGCTCCATGTACTTGTGTTGAGCATGCTTTTATCTTGGAGAAGGAAGTTCCTCCTTGAAGATGAGAAATTTTGAAATTTCATACATTTTGGTTTGTTAGGTATATTTCTACTTTCCTTATGGTACATTAAGTATGTTTAGCTCGGAGTTGATGTTTCCTCCTTGGTTGTGCGCATTTGATGAGTTGCATGCATGATGGGTTGCTAGTCTTGAGTAGTTTCCATTAGAAAGGAATCTAGAATCTCACTCGAGGATGAATGTTCCCAAGGGGGAGATAATGAAACACCTCAGAATCTAGTAGGCTAAACTAAGGCTAAGTGAGAGGGTAAGAGCCAAAAAGGGATGAAGCTTGGGCAGCCTTCACCAAGCACTACCTCACCTCACATGACCACCATGACGATTTGTGGTGAGGACCACGAGTCGTGGTGAGGTTCGTGGAGCGCTTGGTAGTAGCTAGGCTACACTACCCCAAACAATGACCCTCCCCACGAGCCACTTGACGGCTCGTGAAGGCCACCACGGCCGTGGAAGGGGTCGTGATCCTAAGCTAGTCGTAAGGGGAGAGAGGGGTGTCACCCTAGGCACTGGTCCAAGAACCAACGAGAGCACCACAGCTCGTGGTAGGGACCACGACTCTTGGAGCCTCACGTGGTCAAGTGGTAGTGCACTATATTTAAGGGTTAGTTGGTCTTTTCTTGTTTTAATTAGATCAAAGCCATGTCATTTTGCCGAAGTCTATGACCCCTATATAAGTCATTTTAACCCCAAAACTCACCTGTTCAAGCCATTATTTCCAAAACCCAAAAGAAATCCCCAAAAGTTCCTCCTCTCAAATAATTCTCTCTCCAGAATCTTGAAAAAGAAGAAAAAGAAGAAGGAGATTCAAGCTAGGGTTGAAGAGCAAGCTTCCATACTTTAATTTCTTTGGGCTTTGATAGTAAGGTATGATAGTTTTCATCCATGGATTCCTTACATCCATGGAGTTCTCAAATTCTCCAATTTCAAAAGGTAGAACTTCTCAATTTGTTAGGGTTTTCTTCAATTATCATGGGTTCTCTTCAAAGTTTATTTAAATGATTGAATTATGTTCTATTAAGTATGTATTGCTAGCTTTACATGAAGTTATGATGAAATCCATATCTCACCTATGTTTTCTAAGTAATGATGATTGAAAATGGGTTTTGATCCTCAAGAGGTAAATTATGGACTATTGCATGTTCTTATGAAGTCTATGCAATTGTTTTAAGAGTGCTTTGAGATTAAAGTACCAATGATGATGTTGTTGTTGTGTTATTGAAAGGATATTCTCATAAACACATATTAGCATGATGTGAAAGGTCTTCTCACATAATAAGGGTTCTTAGATTGAAAGGTTTTCTCACCTAATTGAACAAAGGAAAAAAGCTATTATCAATAGATCATGGATGGTGAAAGATTCTCTCATGCATGGTATAAGGAGCTAATCTATGATAAGATAAGTCGAGACTTAATAACTATTACGTGGGATTTATGCTTAGTACCGAGTGGATATTGATGTGAGATGGAAGCTCTTCCCGTAGTAAAGGCTGGGTTCCTAGAAGCAATCTCTTGAGATGAAAGCTCTTCCGAGTAGAGGACGGGTTTCTAGTAGCAATCTCCTTATCTCGTAGCTATGTGCCCCTATAGGCTGATTAGCTAGTGGATCCACTTAAGCTAGAAGTTCATGGTTCCACTTGGGCAAGTAGGACAACCCTTTTTGGTGTGGGAGACACCGGGGTATCATGTTATAGCTCACATTGTCTCTATGTCGGTTAAGGCTAATTCCCCACAGTAATGATGAACTAATGTTACTTCAAGAAGTATCACACATGCGTTCAAAGGTTTTAAAGATGTGTTAGCTTGCAATGGCAATGTTTTATGAAGTATGTTTTCGAACCCTCTTATATTATGTTTTAGTTTGGTCAATTGCATGTCATGAAATGAAATGTCCCTTTTAGCACGTTTTAATTTTTTTATGCATGGATATCATACTTGGTACATTTTTCTGTACTAATGCATACTCTTGCCTACATATTCTCCAAATGTCCTCGACCGTCGAGGTCATCAGTTTCGTAGCTAAGTGTTGAATTTTTGAGATTTCCAAGCTTTGGTGAGTTCTCATGCTTCGAGGACAGAGTTTTATTTTATTCATTTTATTTCATGTATTTTTCTTTTGGACATGATGTATGGGCTAGGCCTAATTTCATTCTATTGTATTAGATGGCTATGATGAGACAAGATGTCTAGACTTCCATTTTTCTTTAATAAAATGATTGGACTTTGAAATGTTGCTTCACTCTTATTGTTCTATTTCTTATGTAATGAGAGCTAAATGTCTTGTATGGCGTCCTTCGGGGTTCTGTACGCCATGTTACATCTAGGGGTTACCCCTAGGTCTTGACAATTATGCTTGTAGAAATTTTATGAAATATTGGGGGGAAATGTGAAACACACATCCCCAAAAACTAGTATTTAATATGCACCAACCTGTTACTAGACCCTTAGTCTTTTTTGAATATTTATATCTTTCAAATGTTAAGTAAACAAGAAAAAATATTTTTCAATGTAGGAGATGCATTAATTATTTCCAATAGATTTAGATGTGGAACAAATTTCTTGACATAACAAAGGGAGAACAACAAAATGAAAAAAATTTAACCAATGAACATACGTGATGATACAATTATAAATTGTTGGATTACAAAAAATAATTATAAACAATTAAATTAAACCAGAAGACATGAAATATTTTAACTTAATAAATCCAAAAAAATTAATAATCTTTTACTTCACCTTATTATTTCAAAATGTATATCTTATATGTCTTTTTGATAATTTACTTTAATGTTTAAATTCATATTCAATTTTAGATATAATATTTTTTCACCCTAAAAAGCTCAGACTAAAAATTTATTCTATACATAAATCAATTTATTTAACTTTTGAAGTGCAAGAGGTTTTCTTGGTAACCGTGCCAACAAAAAAAATTTAGTAACAACAACAATAAAAACACAAATCAATATTTAAATAAATCACATGCTAGTAAACATGTAAATTTTCATATATTTAATAAATGAGTGAAATAACAAACTTTGAAAAATAATTCATCAAACATGACATACATACGACACTTAATATAAGGATAAAATAAAATTGATGTGGAGAATCCTATGACACACTTAGACATGCAAAACCTAAAAGACATAAATTGTCTAGGGGACAACATGAACACATAAAACAATACTAACAAAAAGAGACATATACTAGTCCAAAGACTATATATTATTGGAGGGGTTTGAATCTTGATCATTAATATTGTTTAGTGAAAGGCCATCCAACAAAGTCATGAAATCATCATCATTCCAGTTTAGTAATTCAATCAATGATGGACTTTCTGGAATCTCAGTATAGTAGTTCTAGTAGTTATTCATTTGAATTGATGCACCCATTGAGGGGATCTCTGCCGAAGGATCCATTTGTGGTGTCATTGGAGTAAATGGAGGATCTATAATTGGGGAAGGCATCATAGCAGTCATTGTTGTGGAAGGAGTGGATTGAGGGACATTTGACGTAGACCCCTCATCACCAACATTCTTTTTCATTGCTTCACGTACTAATTGAAGGTTCTTCTTGATAACGTAACTTAGATCGTTAAGATAGTAAGGATTCATGTCAATGGAAATATTTTTTCCATTCAACACTTCATGCATCTCATTCGTAACTTCCTTGACCCTATTTTCCTTTCTTACCTTTAGTAGTTTTTGCTGCAACTTCTTGATTCTTTTCTTGGTGAATTCTTCCTTTGTCACCATATTTTTTGATCTCTCCAATGTTGCCAATTCTATAAACTTTTGAAAGGTGTTGATTGCAGCACCAATATTGTAAAACACCTTAGGTTCATTATTATAAGGACTATAGATGATGACAGCAATTTCAATGTCACAAAGAGTGATGTGTTCTTATGCCTTTTTTAACAACCCTATGTGTCTTTTCTTGTATGACACTTTTCTGTCAGTTTCATTTTCAATCAAAGCAAATATTACTTTTTTTCTAGGCATGGCTAAAGAAGATGTATATGAGGATATATGTGTTTGTTCAAGAATGCCTTTGTTGTTGTTCTTGTAGTTGTAGTTGTCTTTGCCTAAGATTGACCCTATATATATATATATATATATATATATATATATATATATTGAATTCTATAATGTTTTGGTAGTTTGAATTATACAGTTTCTTAATATAAACACTAACTATTTTGGAATAAATTTAAAAGAGGGTATATTATCTTGAATTATATATTGTTTTTGGATCTGGTCTAATACTAGCAAAATATTTTGAGTCAATATTTTCCTTAAAGTAAAAGAATTAGTGTGGTTTAAGTTTGAATAAGTAGTATCCACAAAACATGGTCATAAGTTTATATCGAATATGTTTCTTATAGAATTACATTATTATTTTTTCCAATTTTGGAAGAAATTATCTTTAGTAGAAATTTTATACTACTCTCAAATATTTTAAAAACTAAATCCTACCTAATTGTGTTTTTATTAATATATGATACGCACCAACCTATTACTTGACCCTCAGTGAAATATTTTTCTAAATTAGTTGGGAGGTAAATCAATATTCCATAATTGTACAAATACTAATCAAAATATTGTGTTTACACATAATAGAAAAATAAAAAGAAAAATTTTATTTTTTAAAAGAAATGTTTTGTCATGACCCGATTTCTCAAATCATGATGCCCCAATTATAATAATCCACCAGTAGTTAAGCTAACCCGTACCCTGGAATGACAAGTAATGGTTTTAAGGATAGAAACAAAGCGAAAGGAAAAACTAAAATATAGAAACAGAAGATAAAGCAGAATAAAGCCTATATATATATATATATATATATATATATATATGGATCCCACCCAGAACCTAGAAGTCACAAGTACAGAGATGCTTAACAAAAGAGTACCATTCCCAAAAATGGACCCAACATACAAAGTCTTGTCCCAGAATAAAGTCAAATTAGACCATTCAAATTTTTAAAAGTTTTCTTTGAAATGTCACACTCTCTAACCTTCAACTGATGATACCTATATATAAGATCAATCTTAAAGAAGCAAGTGGCACCTTGAAGCTAGTTGAACATGTTGTCAACTGTGGGAATGATATACTATTCTTAATTGTGAAGGTTGTTGATACATATTTTGAGGGAATCATCTTTCTTACACATGAAAGGATTATGTCACCCCATGGGGAAACACTAGATATGATGAATCCGTTCTTTTGAAGGTGTTTCATTTTTATACCAAACTGTAAAAACTTTTGTTCAACCAAATAGCACATGTACACAGCTAGTTTGTTTTGGACTCAAGAACTAGTACTCAAGAGATCACCTATATATCTATACTTAGTAATTATAGAAATTAGTCTAGACACGGACACGTATTTAATTGATAAAGAATTGTTTTCCACTTTGGTATGAACTGTCCCCTAATATGCAATTGGAGGCAAATTTCATTCAATCTCTTGGCAGCAGGTACACTGTTGTGAGAATCGCCTTAAGTTCTTTTAACTCCAAATGTGATAGACATTTGTTCCATACAACCATCCAAATAATTCTGCGAGTGGTCTACTTTTATGGGCTCTATTTGATATCCAATTGTAGTTCATGTTCCCTACTTCCAATTTGTCTAGGACTTTTCATCCATGTCAAGAGTGAACCCCATACCCTAGTAAAACATCCACACTCGAAAAGAAAATGATTGAGTAATTTTTTAGAGAATGTGTTACACAGTACATAACTAGTAGGAACAATTATACTCCATTTTCTTAATCTGTCAACTATAGAAAGTGTTTGATGGATGGCAAGCCATAATATAAGTTGATGTCTTGGCAACATACCTTTTCAAAGTGTGAGGAACTTCTATGAAACTTTTGGGAATCGTGGTTGGAATGACTTGTACATTTTCTTGATACTGAGCCCTTGATGTGAACACTTTTATAGCTCATCAACCATATTCATATTGGTAAACCATTTTCAAACCTAGAGGATATTTCTAACAAGCCAACATGCTTGTTTAGGAATTGGTGCCTTATCCAGAGTTCTATCCTTGATGTAGAAGTTGTGAATCCAATGAACCCATAAATTGTCTTTCTTTAGAGCCATGACCTATAAGAGTTTACATATAGCTTCCTTGTTGCATAGGTTGCAGTTTATCAAACCCAGGCCTCCAACAGATTTAGGCTTACATAAGGTTTCCTAAGCCATCAAAGCTCTTTTAGTCGTCTTAGTGCTCCCTGTCCATAAGAAAGTATGACAAATACTAGTGACCAACTAAACCACTTTGTTTGGTTGGGGGAACACTTGAGCCTAATACGTCTACATCTCGAATATCACACTTTTGATCAATAGAACTCGAACACTGTAAGATAAAAATGTTGTTGTCCAAAATTTAATCCTTATGGTCTTCTCTCCACTAGTGGCATGCATTTAATATAGTGATTTTCCTAGAGGACAAGGGAACTCAAGGTATTTGAGGGAATTTTCTCTAAGGCTAAAGTGCATTTCATATAGTAGTTGATTTTTCAATTCTTCAGATACGTAAGTGATATATAATGAGCTTTTTTACAGATTGTCCTCCAACCCAAAACCTCTAAAAATTGATTGAAAACTTGTAGTAGTAGTTGGATTGAGGTTTTATCAGTTGTATAAAATATTTGAAGATCATCAGCAAAATAAACATGTACAAGATTAATTCTGCTGCACTTAGGATGGAAATTAAAGTTTGGGTTCAATTGAAGTTGTTTCAGGAATCTGTTCGGGTATTCCACTACTGATAAAAATAAGTCCAGAGACATGTGGTCATCTTGTCGTAGACCATTCTTTTTTTGGAATTTGGGAGTGAGTCTTCCATTCATCAATAAAGAATAGTTTACCATGGTAACACACTCCATTATGAGATTAACAAATTTGATCGGGAAACCAAACTCCAGCAGTGCCATTTTCAAAAAAATTCACTCAAGTGATTCATAGGCTTTCCTTATATCAATCTTAATTAGGCATCTAGGGGAGAGTCCTTTTTGGGAATAACCTTTAACCAATTCATATGCTGTTATGACATTATCGAGTATACTCCTACCTGAAATGAAGGTTGCCTGAGATTCTCCAGCCAATTTTTCCACCGCTTTCTTGAGTCTAGTCATTATTAATTTAGAAATAATTTTGTACAAGGTTGTGCAGGAAGCAATAGGCATATATTCCTTGACATAAATTGGATTTTGAACCTTTGGAATCAAGGTTATTGTGGTATAGTTAATCATCAATAGACCACTTTCAAGATTTTACCAGGTTCAAAGAATTGGATAACCACTTGTATAACTTCCTCTCCCACAATAGACCAATTAGATTTGAAAGACTCAACAGGGAATCCATCAATGCCCGAAGACTTATCATTTGGCATATCTGGGACAACCCAATTGTTTTCATCCCTTGATACCTCTTGTACTAAGGCGAGTTGTTGATATCTTGTAAAGTAGTAACCATCCTTTGCCACTTCTATATTGAGATAAGGAATCTCTACGACACTTGATCCCATTAGTTCTTGGAATAATGTTACAAATTCAAGGATCTTTTAAGATCACACCTTGTTCATTACAAATGGAGGTTATTGAATTTCTGGATCACCTCGCTTTAAGTTGAGCGTAAAAATTCCTTTCATATCCTCCTTAGAAATTTTTCATTGATAATAGAACTTATCTCCATTTCTATTAGTAGCTCTTTCTCCTTTGAAACACGTTTTGGAATTAACAAATCACTATGGAGAGCTTCTTGCATTTAATCATCAATAGCTTTTTGCATACTCTATACATAACATATACATGAATGTGGTGCTTCCAAACATTGTGAACTGTGTTAGTGAAATCTTGTCTCGGAGTCTGAAAGTTCTAAGGAGATGTTGAATTTGTGTAACAACATTGATCACCACATGTGATTGATTGGAGCATCTAGGGTTTAGATAGTGTGCTTCTACTTGCTCATAGTTGTGGAACCAATCATCATTGCCGAATACACAGTTAATTAAGCTATATATTCAATATGTATCCTGCCTCTTGTTACACCATGAGAAATGAAATCATTTTCCTCTTACTTGCCCGAGGCCCAGTTGATCAATAAATTCCTAGAAATCAATTGTCTCAAATTAGTGGACAAGGTTGCCATTCTATCTATCCAAAACTAAAAGGAGTGTATCAAAATTAGCTATGACCCATTCACTGACCTTTGTATCTGCCATAGCTAGTTCCATATCTCTTTTGTTTGATAGATAGTATTGTATCCATAAACTAAAGATACTTGGCTTGTAGATAAGGAGCTCCTATCACTCACTACATAGTGGACCAATTGAGGATTGGACAATACTATATGTACTTGAACCTGTTGATGCATCCAACATACCCATATTCTCCCATTAGGATCATTTAATTAATCAGATGCTATTTCCCATTCAATTCCTAGCTTCCTCCTAACTTTTTCAGCACTTCTAACTTTCACTTTTGTCTCAAGGTAGCTTATTATGACCACTTTATTCTTCAGCAAGAAAGACTTGAGTTCTTTCTGCTTACATGATTTGTTAAGCCCTCTAATGTTCCAAGTACACAATATCATGGTGAGTTCTCTTTAGGAGTAGAACCTTTTGCCACTCTTTGTGTGGCTGCCTTTGCGTGGATCCTTAACGTATTGAACTGATTTTGGCAAAACATTTTTTCCACAAGTTCCTTATCTACATACATGGATTGCCTCTGTTTGTTCCCATTCACTTCGACCATTTTTTCTTTCCCCTTGATCTTTGATTTATTTGCCTTCTCGCAACATTCAGTTTCTTCATTAGTCTGGTCTTTCTAGATATCACATTGTTGCACAATCTCGACCTTGAGATCTTGTTTCCTCGTGGCTTCTATATTATTCAGTGTGCTTGGGTGCAATATGAAGAGTTTTTATCATTAGATTTTGAAGAATACTATATATATATATATATATATATATATATGCATTACATTAATCATTCTAAATTCTTTTATCATATGTCTTTTCTTCTACGTTCTCAGTAAGTCCAGTTATTTTTTTATTTAATTTCTATTTTCTATTTTATACATAGATTATTGAAAGTGTTGATATTTACCAGAAAAATATATCTCATAATTTTCTTATTTGTTTTTATAATCTTAAGTTTGTGATAGCTTTATATAAAATTACTTGAGAATAGGAGCTAGATGAGTAGCAAAATACTTATGTTTCGATTGTACTTTTCTTCTCATTGTGTGTGTTGTTTATTACATTCCGATTTAATTAATATTTTAAACAATTTGTGACACTTGATATGGGACTCACATGCAATGCACGTATCCAGAACTAGTTAATAAACAGATAAGGGACTTTTGTGTTGATTTTATCTATAAAATAATAAAGTGGGAAAAGACCTAAAATATTCACTAATTATTTGAATTGATATAAAATTACCCTCCGTCCATCTTTTAGCTTCTAAACACCCTCGATATCAACCTTTTCGCCCTGCGTACTATGCCCTTATTTTTAATAGAGTTTTTGATCAAGAACATCCTTAAAATGTACCATCAACTTAAACTACATCATTAAAGTATTTTTTTTTTGGGCAAAAAATCATCCTTCGAGTATTTGAAAATGAACAAATTTCATCCTTTTGTTAGATTGTTGATCCTACATAACCATGTGCAGTCCACCTTTATATACTTGTAGGATATTTTCTGCCAAAAAGACATTTTAAAAATGTAGTTTAAATTTAGGGTATATTTTTATGGATGATTTTGGCCAAAAACTTTAACAACCCAAATTTTAACCCCCATTACCATCTTCATTTATAATATGTTAGTTATCTATTGGTCACCCTAGCTATAATTAAATTAAACTAAATAAATCCCCACCCATTACACGGGTCCTCTCCTCCACTACTTGACTCACCCGTAAAAATATTCATTCCATTTAACTCAAATAAACACTTAGTTCCCCAACTTCACATTTCATCTTCTTCCTCTTCTTCCCCTAAGCAACTTCCATTGAAGAAATGATCTTAAAAAGTCATTGACGAAACTTGCCTAGAAATTTTCAAATCTAGGTGTTAAAATTAGTTGAATGATATGATTTTTAAAACTGCTAGAAAAATTAATTATTTAATTGAAACTTAGAACCTGGAGAAAGAAGTTAAGAACTCTATGAAAGCCATTAATGAAGCTTGAGAAGCTTCAAGTTCAAAGATGACCCAAAATTTAGTTGTATCTGCGTTATGGGTTTTCTATTTGGATATCAACTTATGGATTGACGTTTTAATTAAGTAGGCTTGATTTAATTTAGAGGGTTACGGTGAATCAAGGTATGCAAAATGGTGGTCAAAATAATTTGGCTTCGTCTTAATGCAGCTGACTAAGATTACATTAATCAAGGGAAAATCTAGGATAGAGTGGTTAGTAAAAAAGGACCTAGGTTCATCTTTTAAGCCAAGTCAACTCTAGAATCATGAATACATTTTGAGGCAAGATCTAGACAATATGTTGATAAACATTCAACTATGTCCCATATTTCAGGGCATAGGCGATTGTATACAAAATAATTACTCAACTTATGAGGTTGGGGTCGAACCACAAGGATTAATATATTGGACTCTTCTTCTATTGATTTCACTTTTCAAACAAATTAGCAAAATGAGTTCTCAACAAATAAGATCTAACCAAGTTTGAAAAAAGTATAGGGGTATGTGCATATCGATTTGGGTTTTGATTGATACATGGATAGCGTTTGATCTAGGCTACAACTTTATATTCTCCAATCAAGCGTATATCCCTTGGATTCTTCCGGACGCTAAGACCCTTTCAAATAGAAAAACCAAACGTTTCTTGAGTAGATAGACTATTCCTAGCTCATATCACTAAAAATGAAACCACTTGGATTATCCCATCCTTGTCTCAAATCATAGAGTAATTTCATCAAGTCTTCACTATTGAGTCTTACCCAATTCTATTGAGCTTTCCCAAGTCAAAATTGTGTTAGAGAGATCAACAAATGTTTGCAACCACTGATTTTAGATTAAAACTTCTAGATAATAGTAGATCCATGCAATACAATCAATATTAGAGCCTATTATTCAATATTCATTCAGAGTTTTACACCCTCATCTAGATAAGGGGTACACCCTAGATGTAACATGGCGTATAGGACCCCGAGAGGCCCCATACAAGCCACTTAGCATTCATAACGTCGGAAATAGAACACAAGAAGTAAAGACAACATTTCAAGTCCAAAATTTTATAAAGGAAAGCGGAAGTCTAAAACACTTTGTCTCAACAGCCATCTAATACAATAGAATGAGATTGGGCCTAGCACATACATCATGTTCAACACTGAAAATAAGAAGGAACTAGGAACAATGAAAATTTGTCCTCGAAGCATGAGGACTCACCGAGCTCGAAAATCAACCAAGTCAACCTCTAGCCAAGAAACTGAGAACCCTGAATATCGGACCCTACTTTTGGGGAAATATAGGCAAGAGTATGTGTTAGTACAAAACAATGTACCAAGTATGATAGTCATGCATAAAAGATTTAAATCATGCTAAAACAGACATTTCATGACATGTAATTGACCAAGCTAAAACATGATATAAGAAGTTTAGAAAACATAAGTCATAAAACATGGTCAATGCAAGCTAACATCTTTAAAACCTTTGAATACATATGAGATACTTCCTGAAGTAACCTTAGTTCATTATTAATGTGGGAAGTAGTTATTTTCTTTAACTTGTTCTTATTATCCATAGAAGGGCACGTCATCTTGCCAATCCAAGCTATCCATGGACAGGTATCATTCAATAACTAATCCAAGCTAAGTCATAAGACATCCATGGAAAGGTACAATTAAGTATCCAATCCAAGATATCCATGGAAAGGTACAATTAAGTATCCAATTCAAACTATCCATGGAAAGGTACAATTTTGTTTCTAATCCAAGCTATACATGGAAAGGTACAATGAAGTATCCACTCCAAGCTATCCATGGAAAGGTACAATTAAGTATTCAATCCAAGCTATACATGCAAAGGTACAATTAAGTATCCAATCCAAGCTATGTTTCATTAGCATAGATATTTATATTTGATTCAATTAGGTGAGAAGACCTTTCACAATCATACATCCATGTGTTCATGAGAAACTCCTTTCAACAACACAACAACAACATCATCATTGATACTTTACTCTCAAGCATCCTTAAAACATTGACATAGATTTCATAAAAACATGCATAATCTCATAATTCACCTTTCAAGGTTCAAAACCTACTTTAAATCACCACATCTAGAGAACAAGGATTAGATATGGATTTCATCATAAATACATGTTATTCCGTCACTTCTTGATTTCATAAAACTCTTCTTTCATAAGCAAAGACCCACATAATATCATCATAATTGGAAAAATATGGGATTTACATGGGTTCATGGGGAAATCATCATAAAATCATAGTATTTCATTAATTCATGCATAAGAGATCATAATTCAATCATTTAAATTAATAATGAAGGGAACCCATGGCAATTAAACAAAACCCTAACTTAATTGGGAATTTCTAACTTTGAAAATAATAGAATTTGGGAACTCCATGAATGGAAGGAATCCATGGAGGAAAAGTATCATACCTTGGTGTCAAAAGCTTAGAGCCAATGGAAGATTAGGAGGCTTGATCTTGAAACCCTATCTTTCTTCTTCAACTTCTAGAGAGAGAAATATTTGAGAGGAAGAACTTAATCTTTAGTTGAGAATTTGAGAGAATGATTTGGCTTTGGGTGATTTGGGGTTTAAAATCATTATATAGGCTTTGGTTAGAAGGAAAAATGACGTAGTATTGAGTTAAAACAATTGGGAAACGACCCAATAATCCCTAACTTAAAAACTATTAAATTCTATCTACTACGGGACTGACTGTAATGACCCGAACCTTTATTACGTATGAAGGGAAAAACGTCATGAGTAACTGGACCCCACTGTCCCGACAGAGCGAGATAATGCCGCTACGGCACCGGCACCCCACCGGGATGGGAGTGCCAGAGCGGGATGGTCGGAGGGCAGAACCTAATGATGCAAAGTCTTATTTCCTCATTTATCCCTAAGTGCCAAAAAGAGGCGAGGGTCACCCAGAAACCCTCAAAAGGCTGCCCTAGGCTTGGGAAGGTAAGAGAAATAGATTTCTAGCACAAGGTTGATGACAACTCACTGATTGTCGGTAAAAATCCACTGTCTCGTTGTTCGAAAGCTAGGATTGGACCTACAATCCCTCTTTAGTTGCTTGGAGCCCAGGTAGGCTAGGTTTACTTACTTGAGTAGTCGTAAATTTGTGCTCGCATAATACTTTACTAATTAACAGAGAATTCATGATTAGGCCTTCCGCACGTAAAAGGACGGTTGTACATGTACTCCTAGTTTTTGAATATGATGTGTACCGTAGGGGGGAAGCCTCATCTTGTGAATTAGGGGTAGGTGATAGTTCGACTTCCCATTTGTGTTGTATATGTTTGTTAATTGCTCTTTGTATGCATGCATGTATGTGAATAGAGAAACATGAATTGAACCTAATGAAATGACTAAGTATGAACAATTACATGTCATGAACTCACATTTTGATCGTGACTATGAACTGTTCATTATGGGTGTGATTATGGCTGTGATTATGTTGACTAGACCAAGTGTCATGTTCCTACACATATATTGGATTGGGTGTCACGTTCTGACACATATATTAGATCGGGTGTCACATTCCGACACATATATATTAGATCGGTGTCACGTTTCGACACACTAACAGTTTGGATGTGGTTTCCATCAGAGGACCATTTGTGACTACTACATTCATATCTACCTGTCATTGATTTTGGGGAATTGTATATTGCTTCTAAAATGATGACTGATTATGCATCTCAGTATATGAGCTTTTACTGTGTTGTGGTTATCTTCTTATATCTTGTTTACTGGAATTAACTATGAATGATCATGCCCAATCTGTATGTTGTCTGGTAAGTGGATACCAAGGGTCCAGGTGTTACTATCAGCTATTTTGAGAGAGGTTGTCTTTGTTCTTAAACAATGAGAAGTGGGGTAGTGTTCATAATGCAAAAATCCCACAGGTCCTCTCTTGGGAAGGGGATTCATATTCGAAACGGTTAGTGAGCCTTGATAGAGTATACTATGTTGTCAAGGGCTGAATTGTGATGTAGAAGAAGCGAGGGCATGTCGTGAGTGGTCGACCGGGTTGGTAGTGGTTGTATTCGGGAACTCCTCTATGAGATAGAATGGTTAAGCTATGATTAAGAACAAAGCGAGCAGGGTGATAGAGTAGGGGTTAGAGTCAAGTGTAGGCATATACGAATGGTAAAGGCAGGAGGATAAAGGTTGAGGGGTGTACTTCCTTATTGCATATTTCCTGCTGGTTGACTTCTTTATATAATGCGGTGGGCATCGAGTTGACCGATGATGCCCACCAATACGTGTTGTTTGTACTAATACTAATCGTGCTATGCCATTTGGCATAGTCTGGTTGCAGGGTCAGTGATGTTTCATAGGTGAAGATGAAGACAATCTCCAACAACTTCTACTCTTCCTTCCCTGTGGTGGGAGCTGTGTCATTAGTTACTATATTTTATACCCTGTAATCTTAGAACCTCTTGTACCTATCTAGACTAGATCCCTAGAGAAGTAATTTATTTTACAAATTTAATTAGGATTGCTTAAACTGTTTATTATGTAGAAAATTTCTCCAGCTTTCTTAATCTTCCACATTTTTTAACCGTTTGGGGATCAAGTGTCCTCCTACTTAGGTGTTAGAGTAGGTGCCCTCACGGCCCGGTGGGTAGGTCGTGACAAATTGATATCAGAGCTGAGGTTGCCGATCTCCCAGTACAAGAGCAAATAAGGAATAGACTTCATGATTGGTGTGTTGACGTCCACACCTAATATTTAGGAAGCTATGAAGCATTCTAGGAAGTAGTTCCATTTCTTATTTCCTTTCGTGTGAGTTGTCGTTTGTGGTATGGGTTGAGTCCAATTGGTATCTTCATATTCCAATTGGTATCTCAATAAAGTGAACTGAATGTTGTAGTCACGACTGAAGTGACACAAGCAAAGTAAATTAGAATCGAGAAGGTTTCAATTGGTATATGGCCTTAGAAGCTTTATAATTGCAAGGAGGATCAGCTAATGGTCACCCATGAAGCGAATTAAGATAATAATTTTGCTTGCCTGTGTGATGTAGCTTGAAATTTTGATTATGTGCATGGTATTATCTAAATAATTGTTGGTGTGTGAAGTGTACTTGCTTGAATGATATGATGTGATTATGTGCACAGTATTGCTTGTCTAGATTTCGCTGTGTTCAGGGTACTTGCCTAAATGTTTGAAATTTTTTGAGTTATGGTTGCTTGGGTTTTCATGAACTTGTTGTTAAAGAGAGAGTCAACACTTGGTTATGTGCAAAGGTCTAGAGATAAACTACGATGTGATTCGTAAATGAATTCTTAACGTGTGACATGATATACTTATGAAAGGGAATGCAAATGTTAGTTCTGCATGGACTTAGGATTGATAAAGAGGGTAAGGGAAAAGAACGAGTTGTGACTATAAGGAAACTCTGGTTTCAGGGCAATCGGGATTGGTCGGGAACCATGTAAAAAAAGGGCTATTATTGCATAATAGTGGAATTTGTTGTTATGAAAGGTTCCCTTGACATGTTTTGCAACCGATTATAAACCGAGTGATTAATAGGTATATTCTTAGGATGTGCATGCTTGTTATGTTAAATTAGTGGGAAAAGGTTCTGGTGTGTATACCGTTGGGTTGACCTCGGGGTGGACAACGCCTATTTTAGCTAAGAGGGTAATCCTAAATGCTTAATTATGGCCCTGGGAGTCAATGAAAAACTATAGAAATGGGGAGAACCCCCAGGAAGTGTTGTCTTGAAAACTGACCCCATTAGGGCCACTAGGGCGGGATCATCCTGTCGGGGCAGGATCGCCAGAGCGAGACAAGGCGAAACAGAATCTCAGCCCTATCTCCCCTATTTTTCCCTTGGTTCGCCTATGGACTTTGAATCGTGCATGGGCTAATTTCCGCAATCTAATCAAGATTGCAATAGAACAAAGGTGTTATAATCACCTAGCATTTAATTACGACTATGAAAGTAGCAAAACAAGCATCCATGTGCTTACAAAAACTTAAGGAAAAGAAAAAAGAGAAGTAAAAATATTGTTTGTTACATGCCCAAGAGGGGAAAACCCAAATCAAGGTCCATGGGGAGGAGGAATGTTATCATCTAAATATAGGTCCTCCAGGGCTACTTCGCCAGTCCACGCCTCACTCAACCAGGAGAGCTCTTGAAAGTCCTCCGACTCAAGCCTGGAAAGCTCCCGCTAGGAGCAACGCAAAAGAAAATGACCTTAATGGCCTTCCACATCCAGCCCATCAGACGGACCCGCTCTAGATTCTTCTTCTCCCATCGCAGTTAGAGGTGGAGAATCTCAACCTCGAGGGCAGTGGAGGGTGGAACTGGAGTCGAGTGCTCATATAGGAGCCTCCTAATCTCCTCCGGACGGCCGCCAGGTCCTCCTCCACACGTGTGCCTAATAGTGGGGGCTAAGACTAGGTAAGAGGGGCATCGTCGGCCTCATCATCACCCTCTCTAATATTGGTGGCCCCATCCGCCTTTCTTTTGTTTCTTCGCGGGGTGGAGGGCTGCGTGATCAAAAGAGGATGAAAAAGGGGACCCATAGGAAGTACCTCATCAGTGTCCAAGAGTGGCACCCCTGCCCGCCTGCCCATCGTCGTCACTAGTCAGGTAGGAAGAATGCCTTCTTTTTTCCTCTGTAGAACATCTTCCACTCGGACATGATCTGTGCCCCCACATTCAGCCCAATCCCCTGCACAGCACAAGCCACCACTAGAGCCCAAGGGAAGGTCACGTATGTGTGGTTGCTCAACGGGCGGATCCTCCTAGATACCAGGTTCAGCCATCAATAGGCATCCGGTGACTAGTGAGTACTAGTAATGCCCTCCGTAGAAGCTCGATTAACTCCGTCCTGGCGCGTAGCCTCGATCAATGTGTCCCACAGCCAACCCAAATCCATCTCTCTCAGTCTGGTCTAGTACTCTGAGTTGGAGACCTCCGGCACCTCGAGCACCGCATTGACGAACTGAGTGATCAGAGGGATGGCGACTCCTCAAATGCAGATGGTAGGGTTAGGATCGTCCCAGCAGACAATATGGAGTAAGGCATAGAACTCCCTCACCCAGCCTGAATGTGCGATGGAGTAATTCTCTATCATCGGACCCCAACCAAACTCCATCAGCCGAGCATGGAAGGTGGGTGCTTTCTCCGCTAAGCCCACCAGGTGGAAACCCCTCTCGCATAAAAATTTGGTGTTCCAGTAATTGATGAGTCCACGATTTGGACTCATTAAGGGCTTTATTTGGATAGATTTAGTGTCCTTAAGTGCTTATTTTGTGCCAATAACTGATGTAAAATCCATGTTTTCCAAGTATTTGGATTTAGGAACAAAGCATGGACACTAAGGAGCAAAAAGGAATAAGGCAGCTAAAAAAATGAAGAAAAGAGGGCCTGATGATCGCCTAATCCATTGGACGAGTCGCCGAGTGGCCACTATCTTACCTAAAGTTCTAGTGTGCAAAGCCTTGAAGGATAAAATCAAGTCGGCAAAAGAAATAAGTAGTAGGCGTGTCACCGAACGGTTCTACGATGCAGTGTTAGATAACCCAAAGTTATAGAACTTGAGGATGTTGAAGGCTAAAGTAAAAGGCAATGGAACTGACCAAAGGGCGGATCACTGAGTTGATCGGTGATCCTAACTTACTGCGCTGATTGGTCCTTCGCAGTATATTTTTGGCGACTATAAATACAATTTCAAACCTTATTTTTTGTATCCATCTTTGACATAATGAATTTTTGAGAATAATAGATCAGTTTTCATAATATAGAACTATGAGTTTGGAGACAATATTTTCCTTAGTTTTGAAGAATTGAAGTTTTCCATTTTTGAGAAATTGGAAGTGGGTCTTTGAGATTCTTTAATCTAGACCTTTGTAAAGATGAAATTAATCTTACCCAGTTGATGGAAACACAATATGGTAACGATTTCTATCTTTTTAAGATGTCTAGCTAAAACCCCAACTCTTCGGGTGTGATTATGGGTTGATTTAGCTTATGGGTGTTGTTAATTGATAGTTTAAATGCTATTTAAAAGTGATTTCAATCAGCAATTATGGTTTAATTTAAAGGGTTGTAGTTGCAAATGCAATTCACATTCGTGTTTTTGGCTTGCTCGAGAGAGAGGTTTTAAAACCAAGATTACTAATTTGATGGTCTGTGTGTATTGGGTTGTCATAGGTTCAGCTCGAGAGAGTGAATCCTAAACCCTTTTCCATACATTCAGCTCGAGAGAGTGAATGGACTAAACCGTAGGTTGTTCTTAATTGCTGCTTGTTGGTGTTCGAGAGAAACCAACTTAATTTGGGGTAAATTGTTCCAGAGAAAGTTTATCCTCACTAAAGTCTAGCTTATTCACTGATTTACAGCTATTTACTATTAGTTACAATTACCCATTTGTCTACCTTAGCCTATAATCCAATCATAACCCAAGAACCCGTCTCTTTACTTGTTAATTCATGTTATTTGATGTTGTTGTAGTTGATAATTACAATCAAACCCCCCTATTATTTGACACTTGTTTCACCCCTTAACTTGAATTATGTTTTTATTCATAAATGTCGATTCCTATGATTGACGTGAACATATTCGTACTTTTCTCTTGATTCTCAAACATGTACCACTACCTATGGGATTCGACCCCAACTCATTTATTTGGGTTATTATACTTACTGGTGATTGTTGACACTTAGAATTGGATGAAGTGTCCTGATACGTGAAATCAAAATGGCGTCGCTGTCGAGGAGTGGTGTTGGTTGAGAATCTTAAGTTAAGTTGAATTTTGTTCTTGTTAGTTGTAGTTGAATCTACTTACTTTTAGTTTTGGTTTTTGTGTTGCTTGTTTAGAGCAGAATAAAGGAGCATGTCTTGTAGAAATGGTGACCAAATGGACCTCTCTCCTTTGAGAATGATGATTCTTAGGGATAACATCCTAAGATTCAATCAAATAGAGGGTGAGTCAATCTATGAGTTGTGGCTGAGATTTAAGTCACTATTGCTGCAGTGCCCCAGCTCATGGAATCTCATATAACATGCTATTGGACTGCTTCTATAGAGGTCTTGGTCCGGAAAATAAAGGAGTGGCTGACCAAATGTCTCCAGGGGGTCTCAAACGACTACCCTATACGATAGCAGCCCAGCTCCTTGACTACATGGCTAAGACCAACAAGGAGACTAAGAAGGACTAGATCTTGGCCACATTGTTAACTCAGCTGGATCTAGTGGCCAAAAAGATCTTGGAATTGGAAGCACCGTATAAAAAGAAAGACCAATACATTCCCTCTCACGAGTGTATCAAGCCCAAGATGTACGAGGGTTGACAAATAGAGGAGATACTCTCTCTCATTCTTCACAAAGTCGAAGATCGACAAAGTGTTGAATGAGATAAAGGAGAATGTCTCACTACTGAATGAGATGATAGCTTCCCATTTCATATATGTTCAGCTTCTGGAGACCCAAATGGGTCATGTGTTGTCTCGTCTCTACCCCAAAAATCAAGATTGAGTGGGGAAGTCATGCCACGACGTTAACTAAGGCTCTTCTTGGGAGGCAACCCAAGGTTTTATTGCTTTATTTTTGTTTTAGAAATAACCATGTGTTGATTGTGCATGTCAAAGTGTTGATTGTGTTTGAAAAGTGTAGGTTGGCGAGCCAAAAGTCCAGTCGTCGACTCGCCAAAGAGGTCGGCGAGCCTGACTTGGACCACTATTGGACTCAAGACACTTTTAACTTGGAGTCTGTAAAACTCGACGAGCCCAGGAGCAACTTGGTGAATCGCCGACCAGGTCGGCGATCACGACCTAGTCCGCCGTTTGGACCCCCACATTAACTGGAGATCCTGTAAAACTCGGTGAGGTAAGTGCCCACTCGACGCATTGTCAAGTGGGTCAGCGAGCAATTCTAATGTCGTCGAATGGGCGAGAACTGGATGGTTTTTTAAGGCCACGGGTTTAAGCTTTCAAACTCTTTCACTTTCCCTCACTTTTGAACTTCGCAAACTCACACCCGCACAATATTTTCCATATTTCTTGCATTTTTATCATCGAATTTGTGTTCAGAGTTGGATTTCTTTGCTGCTTAGCATTTCAAAGTATTCATTCGGCATCTAAGGTTGGTTTTCAGAATCCCAAATTCATTGTTAGCAATTTTACTCATTTGCAATGATTTTGATCTAAGTGATGTGTGTTGGGCCTCTCTGATCGTAATTGTATTTATGTGTGCCTGTGTTAATTTGAATATCATGCATGTAATGCTTATATTGTTGAATTCCCGAGTTTTTCATGCTTGAAATTGATTAAAATTGTGGGTTGTGCTTGCATGTTGTTGGGTCTAGTCGGGTGAAGTCAAGAGGCCGATTTGTGCCAAATGACGATTTTGCCCAATAAAGGAGCGGATGACATCATTCTTAAGGGCAAAGTTATCAAATGGCCAAATTTGGCCAAACCGGGAGAAGTTTGAGTATCTCGGAGGCATGGGTGTAATGGGTCTTAGTTTAATTTTATGAGTGTTTTTTTATTTTGTTTTCGGGGGTTGCGGGGTTGAATTTGAGGAGTTGGGTTGAAAGTAGGCATGTTGGGTTGTTTGGCGAGCTGGGTCGAGCTCACCGAACCACTCAGCGATTCGCCGAAGTTCCCCATATCGCCTTTAATTTCGTGCTAAATGTGAAGTTTGGTTCTGTAACTTATGGCGAGAAGCCTAAAGTCGCCGAATGCACTCGGCGACTCGCCGAAAGTCCTTCTTGATTGCCCTTTGTCCGCGCCCTATCCCTTTTAGCACTTTAACTTTTGGTGGGCTAATTATTGCTCGAATGTTGTCATCGATTCATCGAATGCTATCAACGATTCACCAAAAGGCCTTTCGCATCGTCGACATGTCAAATTTTCAGAGATTTTTAAGCCAATCCTTTCGACGAGCCTGATCTAGCTCGCCAAAGAGATTCAAATGACTAGCCACTTCAAGAGTCTTTCTGCAACTCTTTTTCTCTGTGCTTTTGCCCAAATTATTTCTAATTTTTGCTGATGTTTTGTAGATATGGTAAGGACAAATCTTGACATGCCACCTCGAAAAAGAGCATGGGGAATTACTATGAATGAAGGAAGATCCAACCCTCTATAAAGGGGAAGAACAAAGCCTCCAAAGGGAGGCAAGGGAAGGCAAAAGGCCTATATTTGAGGCTCTGGAGCACCACCCCGATAGTGTGGGTCTCCATACCGCATTCTCTGAGCCGGAGGACGACCAACCCTACAGTCCCGATGGGCTGAGATCCATGCTAGATCTCACTCTGACTCAGCTAGAGTCCCTTCAGATTCCACCCCAGCAGATTCAGCGCCAGCTCCGGCACCTCATGTGGCTCAAGTGCCACTAGTAGTTCCTCCTCCGCAGCTACTTAACAAACTGAAAGCCGATGGGTTGCGAATAATTCTTGAGGAGAAGCTTCTTTCGATAGAAGGCCTAGAGGGCAGATACTCTGGGTTGAGGGAGACACTCCAGTACCATTGTTTTGAGCAGTTCATCAGGCCCTAAGGCCTCTACATTCCTACATGGGTCCGGGAGTTTTACTCTGCATATTGTAACCTGGTTCCTAAAAGCAAAAAGAAGGCCAGTGAGTTCAGACCAGTGGGGTCCATTATGGTACGGGGACAAGAGTGCATCAGAGCCATGATCACATCAATGCGGTACTTGACTGGGGGTCAGACTTTGACTACCCCAACCTGGCTACCATTACAGCATCACTAGATGAGCTCAAGGGTTGGCGGTGCCTCATCTCGCATACATCACCCCGAGGTGGATAGAGGCAGGAGTCCCGATTGAGAAGAGGGACTTGAGTGTAGTTGCACGTTATTGGTTTGGATTCATCAGCAACTCTATTATGCCTTCCCAAAATGAGTATGTTCTCCGTCATCCTAAGGCGGCCTGCCTTTGGTCGATTATTTCTAGGAAGAGCATCGACTTGGGACTTATCATTGAGCAAGAGATGTCCATGATGGCCAAGCAGACTTCCCTGCCATTCCCGGTCTTGATCATAGAGTTATGTCGGCGTGCTGGATTGCCCCTAGATATAGCTAGAGATATTGAGGTCATTCCCTCCTCCTCCATAGATATCAAGCGTATAGCGGCTGATTACACTCGAGAAGAGGCTGAAAGGAGGAGAGCAGCTCTGGTAGATATATCTTCGAAGGTGAATATCGATTCTATACCTGCAAAGGTACCTTTTCCTACTCCAGCCCCCAAGCCTTCAGGTACATCAGCTCCGACTTCTTCTTCTTCACAGGCTCCGGGTGCCTCTACCTCTGCCCAACCCGCCAGGATCACTCAAGCTATGATCCTGAACATAAGGCACCTAGACCAGATGTGAGGGCGACCCGCCTAGAGAGATCTATCCATGGATGATCGAGAGTGCCATCCTTGATGTACTTACCCCTCTCCGAACTTCCATTTACACTCTCACTGAGAGATTTAAGGCTTGTGAGAGCAGACATGAGAAGACCTCCGAGGTTACGGCTTTGAAAGCTGAAGTTACAGACCTGAGGAAAGAGTGGACTATCTAAAGTCTACTGACTTCACTTCACTACTGGAGGCCGCTGATGATGTTGATGTCCCAGAGACTTTTGAGATCCCTCCGACTACCACCGAAGATGTATGTAGGGATGGCACAGCAGCTGATGAGTTAGAGGCGGAGACCGATGAGGAGGAGATTGATGTGAGAGAGGAGAGTATATATGGAGACCTGCCAAATCTGGAGGAGACCATTATATAGTCGGTGATTCAGACATCGCTGACAAAGACGTACAGGGTAGGCCTTAGTGGAGCTAGTATTACTTCTGAGGTGACTCCGGGCACTATGCCCAAGTTCAGAGCACTATACCGAGCACTGATGCCCCGACAAACGAAGCGACTGCTTAGACAAGATCCATTTTTACCTCCCTATCTATCTTATTTTTATTTGACTTTTGGATACTTTATTGCTTGTATTTGAGGACAAATAGTTTTTGCTTGTGGTGGGGTGAGGCCCATCTTTTGATTGTTCTGTCTATATGTTTGGGTTTTTGAGCTATAAATTGTGTTGATACTTTATTTTGTGGATGTTTCAGCTTGTGGCTCCTTGTTTTTAATTGTAAATTATTTTTGGACCCTTCCGAAAAATTTTGTGTGCCACCTCTTGTTTGTGTTTGAATGTGGTTGTTCTCTTGCAAATTTGAGTATCAGTCTTGATCAATACCGATGACTTGAATAGTGCTCATAATCGAACAAAAATGAATGTGCGGCTACGATGAGGCCAAATGAAGTTGCATAGGCAATATGTGAACTTTTTGCATCTTGTTGTGACTAGCCAATTATCAAATTGAGTTTTTTGTGATGAACATTGCACACTAGCGAAACTGTGGAGTCTTGTTTGACATTGGTGTCAATGCCTTGTGTGATGAGCTGACCATGAACCATGTGCGATGACACCTAGAATTTGCCCCGTTGGTCCGGTTGACTAAGTGATGCAATCTCTTGATATGATTTTAGGAAATTTTAGAGAGTGTGAAATAATTTGACATTATACCGCTTTTTGTGGCCAACCTTGTGCGTGTGTGAACTTCGCTTGAACACCTTTTGAGCCTTACCCTTTTCTTGGAAAAAACTTGATGAAATTGTGACCTTTCCTGATCTATTACCCTTAATCCTCATGATTTGTGGTTTGTGTAAATAGCCAACTTAGGCCAAAGCCTAAGTTGGGAGTGTGGTGAAAAGAGAAGGTAAATCAAGAAGTGCAAAGAAGTCCCCTTTGACCCATGGTTTTAGGAAAGATGGAACCCCTCCATACAAAAAAAAAAAAGAAGAAGAAAATGAAAAGAAATAGAATGAAAAAGTTGTAGAATAAAGTTGTGAAAATGCATAAAGAAATGGGGTGTCCAACAGTCCATGGAAAGTGAATAACGGGGTGACTTTTAAGCGTAAATAAGAATGATGAAGAGAAGGAAAGGAAGTGTTGTTCATACCACATTTCATGAGGATAGAAGTCACTGAGCCTAAATGACCATACATTTACACTCAACACCTTTACAAGCCTTGAAAAGACCTTTTTGATCTTGAGGGAGCTGAAACAATGGTTGATTGGAAAACAAGGGCAAACTTGTGGGTGAAATCATGAATTGTGTTCATCTTTGTGAGTGTGAGTGTTGATAGTGATTTTGGAGCTATAAATTATTGAACCATTGTGTGTGAATATGTAATCATTCTTTGTATGAGGGCATTTGAGCACCTTTGTTGAGCTTGAACTTGCATTTGAAGCAGGTATTGTGAGCTTGAGAATCTTTGGTAATGGTGAGTCACCACTTGAATCTTTGAGTGCACAATTGATCCTTGCATGAGTAAGTTGAGTCTTTTTGTATACATTCATGATTGATTCTGGTGTAGCACTGTTTGAGACTTCCTTTTTGAACTGTTGAACTTGAGTTTTACTTGAGGACAAGCAAAAGTTTAAGTTAGGGGTGTTAATGAGTCCACGATTTGGACTCATTTAGGGCTTTAGTTGGATAGATTTAGTGTCCTCAAATGCTTATTTTGTGCCAATAACTGATGTAAAATCCTTGCCTTCCAGGTATTTGGATTTAGGAACAAAGCATAGACACTAAGAAGCAAAAAGTAACAAGGCAGCTAAAAGAACGAAGAAAATGAGGCATGATGATTGCCTAAACCATTAGGCAAGTTGCCGAGTGGCCATTAACTCGCCTAAAGTTCTAGTGTGCAAAGCCCTGAAGGAGAAAATCAAGTCGGCAAGAGAAAGGAACAGTCGGCGTGTTGCCAAACGGTTCCGCGATGCAGCGTTAGATCGCCTAAAGTTACATAAATTTAGGATGCTAAAGGCTAAAGCAAAAAGGCGATGGAACTGACCAAAGGGTGGATCGCCGAGTTGATCGACAATCCCGACTTACTGCGCCGACTGATCCTTCATAGCATATTTTTGCCGACTATAAATACAATTTCAAACCTTATATTTAGTATCTATCTTTGACATAATGAGTTTTTGAGAATAATATATCAGTTTTCATAATATAGAACTCTGAGTTTAGAGACAATATTTTCCTTAGCTTTGAAGAATTGAGTTTTTCATTTTTGAGAAATTGAAAGTGGGTCTTTGAGATTCTTCAATCTAGGCCTCTGTAAAGATGAAATTAATCATACCCAGATGATGGAAATACAATTTGGTAACGATTTCTATCTTTTTAAGATGTCTAGCTAAAACCCCAATTCTTGGGGTGTGATTATGTGATTATGGGTTGATTTAGCTTATGGGTATTGTTAATTGATAATTTAAATGTTGTTTAAAAGTGATTTCAATCAGCAATTATGCTTTAATTTAAAGGGTTGTAGTTGCAAATGCAATTCTACCTTCGTGTTTTAGGCTTGCTCGAGAAAGAGGTTTTAAAACCAAGATTACTGATTTGATGGTCTGTGGGTATTAGGTTGTCATGGGTTCAGCTCGAGAGGGTGAATCCTAAATCCTTTTCCACACATATAGCTCAAGAGAGTGAATGGACTAAAGCGTAGGTTGTTCTTAATTGTTATTTGTTGGTGTTCGAGAGAAACCAACTTGATTCAGGGTAAATTGTTCAAGAGAAAGTTTATCCCCACTAAAGTCTAGCTTATTCACTGATTTATAGCATTTACTATCAGTTGCAATTACCCATTTGTCTACCGTAGCCTATAATCCAATCACATCCCAAGAACCCTCTCTTTACTTGTTAATTCGTGTTATTTGTTGTTGTTGTAGTTGACAATTACAACCAAAACCCCCCGTTATTTGACACTTGTGTCACCCCTTAACTTGAATTATGTTTTTATTCGTAAATGTCTATTCCTATTATTGACTTGAACATATTCGTACTTTGCTCTTGATTCTCAAGCACATACCACTCCCTGAGGTATTCGACCCTAACTCATTTAGTTGGGTTATTATACTTACTAGAGATCATTGACACTTAGAATTGGATGAAGTGTCCTGATATATAAAATCACTAATCATGGTGCCTCTCCCAACTTGCAGTATCGGGGAACAAACAAAGGGCACATTTTATTCATTGATTCCAGCCATGGTTAGACAAGCCTGCAAAATCCATGAAATGTGCACGTTAGAACTTTGTGGAATTAGTCAATCCCTAACTAAGGAAAGGAATAATTACTATTTGAAGTGGTAAGAGGCCAGTGTTTCGCAGGATCTCGCCACAGCGGGATGGAAGCTGCCAGAGCGGCCTTCATCTGGGTCGAACTTCAGGGCGCAATCATGGAGCCCCTTCGCCTAAAAACTTCATTTTTAGAAAAAAAATTCACCAGATCATTGTTTCTAGAGTACCCTAGTACATAAACATGCGAAGACCCTAGCATTTCAACTCCTAGATGGTACCCGAATTCAAGTTTTCCACCAAGAACACTATTCAACTTCCCCCACCCATTTCAGAACCGTTTTGGCCATATTATCTCAAAATCCTTACGCTCAGAACGTTGTGGAGACATTGTGAATGTAAGGGAAGCGTCCATGTTGTGTTGTTCTTATCAAATCAAGCAACCCATGTGAAAATTTTGAAAACAACGCCAAGGCCGTTCTACCCAATCGATTGTTTTTGTCCAATCATTGTTAAGCAAGTATTGAGGTAATTAGAGTAGGGAGAAAGAGCATTACCATAAGATTGACGTTCGGAGTGAAGCAATCAAGAGAGTTTTTGGAGTTTTGGGGTGGGTATAGGAGGAAATAGGGAAACAATTCCCCTTTCCCCTTCTAAATGTGTCGACCTTCCGCCACAAAGCAGAACTAGCCACTCAAGCGGGTAAGGTCGTGCAAATTGGTGCGTCTCTCTTCCTCTGTGTGTTGCCTCATTTCCCTAGCTGATTCCCTGGTTAAATCCTTTCATGCCTAAACCTTGGGAACCGCTATATTTTGTTGTCCCATGATGTTCTGATACGTTAGTTTTGAAGTACTCCAAATTGGCTCATGCTTACTCCTCCCCTAATCATTTAGGGAAGAACGAGGGGTAAATTGGTATCTATTGTAACGACCTAAAACGTCGTTACTTATGAAGTGCAAAACGATATGAGTAACTGGACCCCACCGTCCCGCCATAGCAGGATGATACCGCTACTAATGGCAATACACCCTTGTGGGATGGGAGCGCCAGAGCAGGATGGTCGGAGGGCAGAACTTAATGACACAAAGTCTTATTTCCTCCTTTTTCCCTAAGTGCCAAAAATGAGGAGAGGGTCATCCCAGAAACCCTCAAAAGGCTGCTCTAGTCTTGGGAAGGAAGGAGAAATAGATTTTTAGCACAAGGTTGACAACAACTCATTAATTCCCTGCCAAAATCCACCGTCTCGTTGTTTGGAAGACAGGATTGGAGCTACAATCCCTCTATTGCTGCTTGGTGCCCAAGTAGGCTAGGTTTACTTACTTGAGAAGTCATAAATTCGTGCTCACTGTGTAATATATTGCTAATTGATGTTAGAATTCATGTTTAGGCCTTCGGGCACAAAAAAAGGGACGGTTGTACATGTACTCCTAGTTGTTGAATATTATGTGTACCATGGGGGGAAGCCTAGTCCTGTGAAGTAGAGGTAGGTGATGGTTTGACTTCTCGTTTTTGTTATATATGCTTGTTAATTGCTCCTTTGTATGCATGCATGTATGTGGATAGAGAAACACAAATCGAACCTAATGAAAGGACTAAGTATGGACAATTACATGTCATGAACCTATTACTTGATTGTATGACGATGTGAACTGTTCATTATGGGTGTGATTATGGATGTGGTTGTGCTGACTGGATCGGGTGTCACGTTCCGACACATATATTGGATCGGTTGTCACATTTCGACACATATATTGGACTTGGTGTCACATTCTGACACATATATATTGGATCGGGTGTCACGTTTCGACACACTAACAGTTTAGGTGTGGGTTCCATGAGAGGACCATTTGTGACTACTACATTCATATCTACTTGTCATTGATATTGGGGAATTGTATATTACTCAAAATATGATGACTGATTATACATCTCGGTATATGACCTTTTACTGTGTTATGGTTACCTGCTCATATCTGTGACTAATCATGCCCAATATATATGTTGTCTGGTAAGTGGAGACCGAGGGTCGAGATGTTACTATTGGCTATTTTTAGAGAGGTTGTTTGTGTTCTTAAACAATGAGAAGTGGGGTAGTGTTCATGATGCAAAAAGACCACAGGTCTTACCTTGGGAAGGTGATTCGTATTTGAAACGGTTAACGAGTCTTGATAGAGTATACTATGTGGTCAAGGGCTGAATTGTGATGCAGAAGAAGCGAAAGAATGTCGTGAGTGGTCGGTCGGGTTGGAAGTGGTTGTATTCGGGAACTCCTCTATGAGATAGAATGGTTAAGTTGTGAAAAAAAAATAGAGCGAGCAAGGTGATAGAGGTGGGGGTTAGAGTCAAGCGTACTTGTATGTTTAAGGCATACGTGAATGGTAAAGGAAGGAGGATAAAGGTTGAGGGGTGTACTTCCTTATTGCATGTTTCCTACTAGTTGACTTCTTTATATTATGCGGTGGGCATCGGGTTGACCGATGATGCCTACCAGTACGTGTTGTTTATACTGATACTACTCTTGCTATGCCATTTGGCAAAGTCTAGTTACAGGGTCGGTGATGTTTCATAGGTGAAGATGAATACAATCTCCAACAACTTCTACTCTTCCTTCCCTGTGGTGTGAGTTGTGTCATTAGTTACTTTATTTTATACCATGTAATTTTAGAAGCGCTGGTACCTCTTTAGACTAGATCCTTCGGGCCTTTTATTTTACAAATTTAACTTTGGATTGTTTATACTTTATTATGTTAAAATATCATGAATTAACTTTTATCTACTGTTTTCTTAATCTTCCCCATGTTTTTAACCGTTTGGGGATCAAGGGTCCTCCGACTTAGGTGTCATATCCTTTCGTGCCTAAGCATGTGGAACCTCTATCTTTCGTTGTTTCAGGACGGGCCGATTCATTAGTTTCAAAGTACTCTAAATTGGCTCATGCTTACTCCTCCACTTGTCGTTCGGGGAAGAACGAGGGGTAAATTGGTATCTATTGTAATGACCTAAACCGTCGTTACTTATAAAGGGTAAAACCTTCTTGAGTAACTATACCCCATTGTCCCACCAAAGCGGGATGATGCCGCTACGGCGGTGACGCCACAGTGGGATGGCTTAATGACGCAACGTCTTATTTCCTCCTTTTTCCCTAAGTGCCAAAAAGAGGCTAGGGTCACCCTAGAAACCCTCAAAAGGCTGCTCTAGGCTTAGGAAGAAAGGAGAAATAGATTTCTAGAGCAAGGTTGACGACAAGTCGCTGATTCCTGGCCAAAATTCACCGTCTCGTTGTCCGAAAGCCAGCATTGGAGCTACAATCCCACTGCAGCTGTGTGGCGCCTAGGTAGGCTAGGTTTACTTACTTGAGTAGTCATAAATTTTTGCTCACTGCGTAGTATATTGCTAATTGACAGTAGAATTCATATTTAGGCTTTCGGGCACAGAAAAAGGGACGGTTGTACATGTAGATGTGTACCGTGGGGGGGAAGCCTCATCCTGTGAACTAAGGGTAGGTGATGGTTCAACTTCTTGTTTGTGTTATACTTGTTAATTTCTTTTTTCTATGCATTCCTGTATGTGAATACAGAAACATGAATTGAACCTAATGAAATGACTAAGTATGGACAATTACATGACATGAACCTGTTACTTAACTGTGTGACTATGTGAACTATTCATTATGGGTGTGATTATGGTTGTGGTTGTGCTGATTGGACCAGGTGTCACATTCCGACACATATATTGGACTGGGTGTCACATTCCGATAAATATATATTGGATCAGGTGTCACGTTCCGGCACACTAACAATTTGGGTGTGGGTTCCATGAGAGGACCATTTGTGACTACTGCATTCATATCTACCTATCATTGATATTGGGGAATTATCAGCGATGGATGTTCTCAATTTTGTAACAAGTTGTTCAAGGCGTTGTGAGAGAAATATGGTGTTCGTCACAATGTAGCCACTCTATATCATCCGTAGTCTAGTGGGCAAGTTGAGGTGTCGAATAGAGAGATAAAGCAAATCCTTGCAAAGATTGTGAATGCCAACAAAACTGATTGTTCAAGAAGGTTTGATGACGCTCTATGGGCTTATCGCATTGCATTCAAAACTCCCATAGGTATGTCCCCCTACCAACTTGTATATGGGAAGTCATGTCATCTGCCTGTAAAGCTAGAGCATAAAACAATATGGGCGCTAAAGAAGTTGAATTTGAATTGGGGCGCCGCATCGAGTCAAAGACTGATTGACATGAATGAGCTTCATGAGTTTCACCTAAAAGCATATGAAAGTTCAGCCTTTTACAAGGATAAGATGAAGAAGTACCATGATCAGACGATGGAAAAGCGTGAATTTGTTGTCGGTGATCTGGTACTCTTATTCAACTAAAGGTTGTGCTTGTTTCCTGGCAAGCTAAAGTCCTAGTGGACCGATCCATTCAGAGTATCTGAAGTATTTCCACATGTAGTAGTTGAGCTTGAGAACAAGGAAGGAACAAGGTTCAAGGTGAACGGACAGAGGATAAAAGTCTACTTGGGAAATCTGAGAGTATACATAAAGTAATAAAGGCCTATTATCTTGATGAAGTTTGAGTAATCAAGGTGTCTGCATCGTACCGTGACATTAACTCAAGCACTGCTTGTGAGGCAACCCAAGATGTACAATCTAGCCAACTATAGGATTTTCTTTTCGATATAGGAATTTTCTTAAAATTTTAGCTTTTAGATAGCTGTTTCTTAATCTTATGTTTTAGTGTTGGCTAGATATAGATAGAATAGGGTCCGTGTCTAAAAAGTGTCCAGAAAATGTAAAAAGGAAGTTCTAATGTTTGCTATGTGTGTAGGGACAAAAATAATAATCTGTAGAAAATAAGTTGTTGCAGCTGGTTCATGTGCCCCATCTACGGTCCGTCGGTCAATCCACAAACCGTGAATGGCATCCGTAGATTATAGGTATGATTTCTAAATTTTTCTAAGTGTTGGAGTGAACCACAGACCCCATCGAAGGACCGTAGGTCGACCCACAAACCGTCAACGGGGTCTTGTGGGTCCAAGTTAAGGTTTCTGATGACCCGACCCAGACCCCTATTTAATTAAAATCCCTTCATTTTAAATCATTTCCCCACTTCCCTCTTACCCCCAACTTTTACAACCTGATTAATTTCCCCAATTTCACCCACTTAACTCCCTCATAACATCCATATCATTCTCCCCTTCCATTTTTGCATCCTTCCTCTCCAAATTCTTCAATTTTCTCTCCCAAATCCCTCCATTTCCACCAAACATTCAAGGTACGGGTTCGGCTTCAAGTTCAGTCTTAGGAGCATTGTTACTACGTCACACACTCATCGACTTTGCTTACTTGAAAGGTAAGAGATTTCAATCAAACTTTGAATCACGTGTTCACTGTTTAATCATGAAGTCACAAAGTTCAACTTGACCTTGGATAGTTAATTATGTGTTTATTTGTTGAAATTTGGTTGAGGTACTTCCCTTGGGATGATAGTGCAGGTGTTGTTAAATTAAATTGAATAAATGGGTTAATAGGTCTAATTGGAAGTTTTGACTTAGGGTTTCGTTGTTTTGATTATGTTGAAATTTGAATTGTGTGTAATCGAAACCCTACGGATGATGAACTACCAAAAAATATGTTGAAATTCATGTTTAGACTAAGATCGATGTATTGATTGTAGATGTTTTGTATTGTATGCAAGTTGAAGTCAAATGCCTGGCACAACACTGATCCATGACCACCACCAACAGATCGTAGGTCCACCTACAGACCGTAGGTTGTGGCCAGTCACTAGCACTGCACAAATTTTTTTGCTAATTTGTAAACCACGGTATGGACTATGGTCCATCGTTCAATCGACGCACCGTTCTGCACATCCATGGTTCCAACATCATAAACCCAAAAATGGGTACTCTGACCTACAGAGAGGACTCACGGGCTGTCGTTCCATCAACGAACCGTAGGTACCCACTGTGGGTCACCAAACTAGCTACTGCCTAGCAAATTTTTAATTTTTCATCTAGGTCTAAAAGGTGTTCTAAAATATTTTCGTGGGTCTTTTTGTGTTCTTTGGGTATTAACTAAGCTTCCACTAGTACCATGGCCAAGAAAAAAGCTCCAACCTACGCAAGAGGGGGCAAGTCTAAATTTGTTGCCTCGTCCTAATGTCTGATAGATGAGAACAATGATCATGAGTACATCCCGGAGACCACCAGAGGCTCCCCTCTCTGAACAACAAGGAACAGGGCCAGGCAAATTATTACATCCAGTGATGAGGTCGAGACCACTTCCCCCTAGTCTGAGGAGGGGGCTTTATCTGCAAACGATTTACAGTCCAACTCTGAGTCGCATTCTGGCTCCCGATCCAGAGGTGATTCCGCTTCTTCCTCTGGAGCACTTTATACCACCCAGCCGAGCCGTTCCCAATGCTAATGAAATCAGATGGTGCGAAAGGCCATGGACCAATAGCAAATTTATTATGATGCCAAGGTGATTAATGAACACTTTAAAATGGCCCGCATTATTATCGAGGAGCCCGCTTCATAGTAGCCTCCACACCATGCGCACTATTGAGGAGCTATTCAAGAGACACAAGTGTGAGTGGATGGTATGGAGTCCGGGGAAATTTAGTGAGGAGATGGCCCGAGAGTTTTATGTTTCTTATGCCGCTACTATCTGTAACTCAATCTCTAAAGGCTAAGCCAATAGCTCAGCCTCCACTTCCGGTAACTCTAGTGCGGAACTTCTCGGTTGATATTTCAGAAACCATTATCCACCAGTTCATTTATGGCCCCGACTACACTTTGTCGATCAATACCGCGGAGTATGACTACATGATGGGACTGGTTCAGAGAGGGGCATTTCAGAGGGATGGTGAGAAGAGAGAGTTTACTTCGTTGGATGGCCCGGCACATTATCGATGAGGGGGAGCATACCGAGTGGGTGCGTAATATGACTTTGCCTATTAGAAAGGCTACTCTTATCTTCACTGTGAAGTTCTTTTAGACCATTGTCTGTACTAGATTGTCCCTTACTCATGTGGACAACATGGTTACTTAGGATAGGGTTGTGATGTTGGCAAAGACTTGTAACATCGAGGTCGATCGCACCTGCATTTTGATCGCGGAATTCATGAGAGGGCCTTTAAGAGCACCACCACTTTGCCTTTTCCTTGCCTCATATTCCATCTGTGTAGGGCTGCTGGGGTGCCTATTTGGCATTGTGATAGCTTGATAGAGGCCACCAAGACTATGGACATTGGCCTCATTAAAGATGATGCCAACCTTGCTGCACCACGAAGAGAGACACAGATTAACCTTCCTCCCTTAGGTGTTGATCTTGCTCCTGATGTAGAGCACATATAGGTTGATGATACCACCGCACCTCCCACCACCGCAGATGCTCAAGACCTCCTTTACACTTCCATGAGTCAGGCTGCGAATTCATCCCGAGCCACTCCCTCTTCAGGATCTATTGTAGTTCCTCTGGCCCGAGTCCAAAAGTTAAAGGCACAGATGGCCACTCTGCTGCAAAACATGAAGCCTTGGATACTGCAATCTATGGAGGAGTCTGAGGCTCGTATAGAGCAGATGATAGATAGGAAGATTCAGGCAGTACACCAGCGCCTAGATGCCTTTGAGTTAAGAGTTCTTGAGAGACTGCACCTACTATTGACGTGAACACTTTCCAGATTGAGTTGGCTAAGGTCCGGTCTGATGTTGATGCTCTTTTAGCCTCGACTAAGACTGCCCCAAAGGTTGCCCCTGCGACTGAGGAGAATGAAATGGTGATGACGGCCCTCTTTCACTAAGCCACCACCCAATACTTTCATGGTCGGAAGTGTCACCGCTCGATCATACTTTTGATATTGAGGAGGCCCGCCGAGCTAAGAAGAGGGAAAAGCAGGAGCTTGAGGCAGCCCAGAGGTAGTCCATTCTTTATGAGGAAATGCGGCAACAGAGGGCTCGCGAGTTAGGTGTTGGTCCATCAAGTTTGAGGAGAACTACTGGCGGTATTCCCACCGCTGATGCAGGGCACCATCGATGGCGTTCGATCCACTGGTTCTCAAAACCGAATCCACCGCTTCTTGATGAGTCTTCGACGATATGCGCCTATAGTTTTGCATCACCATGCTTTATTTTTATTAGTTGTGCAATCGAGGAAATTGCACCATATTTTGTCAGTGGGGTAAATGGATCGTGAGTGAATGGGTGAAGTCCGAGTAACCCAACTCATAATCATCCCTTGGGGTTTTCTTGCCTGTGTTCTTTTCCTGTGGACTCGATTTATTTTTTGTTGAACCGCATGTTTAGGATTGTATGTGTAAGTAAGTAAGAAGAATGAAAGCATGATGGCTAAGAACCATGAAATTGTTGTCTGTCCAAAATTTTGAAATGTTTTAGATCTATAGGTTCAATGAGTGGAATATGCTGGATCTTCATATGACATGACAAGGAACCGGTACGATAGCATGACTTAAGCTAAAACTTGAACTGGCTAATTTAATAATCTGGTAATGCAACAATGTGCCAAGTGTGTGTAAGATGATTTTGTTTGTTCATACAATGTTTGCCAATCTAGAACTTGCCCCGTTGGTCCTGTTAAGACAATCTAGGCTAGGAATGGGGAGATGATCATAGGCCCTTGTTCAAATGAGTCCACTAAAGACTAAAATAATTCAACCAAAAGAAATAAATTATCCCCTTGATCCAAATGTTTGAGCCTAATGTAGACCATTTCTTTCAATACACCTAACTCACATTCCTTAAAAGATTATTTTGGCCCTGGTCCCTCCATAGACATGTGCACCTTAACTTAGGCAAAAATCCTAAGTTGAGGGTGGATAATTCAAAAATTTACCTTAATCTTGGCCCTGATCCGACATCGGATACTGTGCACCTAAACTCATGCAAAATACATAAGTTGAGGGTGGCCATGAAAAAGGAAATCGAAATAAAAGGGTATGAAAAGAGTTGTGTGCGGAAGAAAGAAAAAGATTGAAAAAGATGTGATTGAAGTTAAAAGAAACAAAGAGAAGAATGATAAAGATTGTTAAAAAAAAGTGAAAAATAAGAGTGATAAAGTCAAAGTCACATTTGTGCTTAGGAAAGTCAAGGAAAAGAGCAGAAAATAAAAAGATGTCAAGAATTGGTTAAGAAAAGAGGTAAAAAGCCAATGTAATGTCAAGGAGGGCATAAAAGTCACTAAAAGTACCCACATGTACCCTACCTGACCCTGAGCCTACGTTACAAGCTAAGAAAGTTCTATAGTGATCCTAGTGATTAGTCTGGAGAGTCTGTGCAGTGAAAATAAGGGCAAGCATATGGTAATGAGCACTAACTATATTTGAATCCACTTTTGAGAGCGAGTGTTGAATGAATACTTGAACTTAAAATTATACTTATTGTGTGAAAAATTATTTGTTTGAAGTGAGGGCACTAGTTACATTGATGGAGAGCTGGTACCTTGGCGATTGTTGAAAGTGTATGTGGTGATGTCTATTGGTAGTTCTATGTCATGTGTTGATCCGTATGAGTTAGCTTTCGGAGTCTAAATGAAAAGATTTGCACTAAGTGATGGAATTGATTGAGACAACATATGATTGCTCGAGTTTGTATGTTTGCTTCTACACAAGTGTTGTTTAGAGTGTTGGTGTGTCGCTTAAGGACAAACAACAAGTTTAAGTTGAGGGTTTTGATGTACCGTGAATTTACGGTACTATTGATGCATTTCACTTAGAGTTTATGTAAGTCTTGGGCCATTTTGTTATTAGGATTGATGGTTTTGATGTAATCTTTGCAGGAAATTGGTTCGAAAGTGATTGAGAGAGATATGAGATGAAAAGTGCGGTATGAGCCATCGACGGAGCTACCCAGACCGTAGGTCCATCACGGGTTGTAGATAGGCAATGTAGGTCTTGGTTGGAAAGTCAGTTTCGTGAGTCAAACCACGGAGTGACAGGACGGACCGTAGTCCAATGGACGGACCGTAATTGGGCTAGCGTAGATAAAGATTCAAGGAATTCTGACCAAGTGTGGAACCAAGGAAGCATCGACGGATCGTAGTTCAACCCACGGGTTGTCCTACACATCCGCTATCGTGGTCAAAGAATTGAAGTTCCAAAGATTTGAACCACGGAGGCAAGTGACGGATCGTAGTCCACCCACGACCGTAGGTCCAACCGCTGCCTCAAGGCCATAAAATATTATCCACGAGGGTGACCACGATCGAGGTCAAGCGCCGATCAAAACCGCTCGAGTAGTTATTTCCTTATTTTATTTCCTACTTAGTTTGGGATTTGTTTTCTATAAATATTAGTTGTAATTTCCATTTTTAAGGGTTAGACATTATTGTAAGATTTTAGTTTTGTCTTTGGAATTATTTTGCAAACTCTTAGCATTTTAATTTCCTGGTTGGTTTTATGCAATTACACTTTGAATTTCAATTTAGATTTGGTTTTTCATCTATTCTAGCGTAAGTTCATGAATTCTTTTAACATAATTATGAATTGTGAATTCTTAATCATGAGTAGCTATATCCACAACTAGGGTTGTGGGAACCATGAGCAATTAACAATGTATGATTAATAACTAAGTAATTCTTGAATAGTGTTTATGCATGTATTGTTAATCCTTTTGTTTAGAAGTCTTTAACGATTGCAAACGATAGAACTCGCCTCTCTTTACTAATTGTCGGACCAAGCAGTAACTAATGAGAAAAAGGATTAAACAAATAATTTAGTGGATGCTATCTAATAGTCCATTTCAATTAAAGCAGGGTCAAAACTAAACTAAATTGATATGATGACTAACTGGGTAATGGTAAGGGTTAGAAAGCATACACCCTTAATGGACCAAGCTGCAGTGAAATTCCCTACTTAGAGGACCAATCATTTAAGGATACCTAACTTACGAACCTTGTATGTCAAACACTAGGATAAAATTACTATTATTAGGATTATCAGATTAAGAGCTCGTGGGACCACATATACCCTAGTTTCCATTTTATATTGATTTCTCACACCGTTACTTTTGCTTACTTGTTACTTACTTATTCAGATCAACAATTTGTTACTTCCGTTATAAAAAAACCATGTTACTTTTCTCGGAAATAGTTTGTCTAAAAAGAGATAATTGTGCGTTAAGTTTAAGTCTAAACCATATTCCTTATGGGATCGACCCCAACCTACAAGTCGGGTTCTTTACTTGATAACAATCGCTTATGCTTCTTTAAGAGAGGTGTAATTTGAGCAGATCACCCACTAAGATGTACCATGATATGTGGGAAAGCTGTGGAATGGGCATAAAGAGGGATATAGCAGATTTTGTGGCTAAGTGATCTAATTGTCACTGTGAAGGTAGAACATCAAAACTGTGAGGTATGACTCAAGAGATTAACTTTCCTACATGGAAGTGAAGTGATCAACATGGACTTCATTACAAGTTTACCTCAGATCAAGACAACATGACTCCATTTGGGTAATAGTAGACAAAGTTACTAAGTCCGCCACTTCTTGGGCCAAGACTACTGATTCACTGAGGACTATGCTAAACTCTATATCCATGAGATAGTCAAAGTCATAGGGTTCCTTTGTCTATCACCCCGATAGAGGTCCTCGCCCACCTCTCATTTCCGGAAGTCATTTCGTAAAGGTCTTGGTACCCAAGTAAATCTCAAAGACAACATTTCATCCACAGATGGATGGTCAGCAGAACGCACCATCCGCACCTTAGAGGACATGTTGAGATCTTGTGTGATCGACTTCAGTTGTAGTTGATGATCACCTTCCTCTTATAGAGTTCCCTACAATAATAGCTAACATTCCAAAGATTCAAATGGCCCCTTATGAGGCATTATATGGACGTAGATGCAGATCTCCGCTTGGTTGGTTCAAGAGCGGCCTTGATTGGGCGATTCGGTTCATGATGCTATGGAAAAGTTCAGCTTCTCAGAGATAGACTTTAAGACACCACAGAGTCAAGTCCTATGCAGATGTAAGGAGGAAGGACTTAGAGTTTGAGATCGATGATTGGGTTTTCAAAGTGTCACCCTGAATGGGGTGATGAGATTTGCCAAGAAAGCAAGCTCACCGAGATTTGAGGTCCTTATAGAATCCAAGAGGGTCAAAAATGTGGCTTATGAGTTAGAGTAGCTAGTAGAACTAGCGAGTTCATCCATTCTTTCACATTTCCTTGTTGAAGAAGTGTGTGAGTGATCCGCATCTATTGTACCATTATAGAGTGCACTGAAGAATATTCTCACTTACGAAGAAGAGCTAATTGAAATTCTTGATCATCAGCTCAAGGTCAAGAAACAAAAAATAGCTTCAAAGTGAAGGTTTTGTAGAGGAGTCATCCAGACGGAGCTACTGGAAGCAAAAGCAACCATGAAGGCCAAGTATCCTCATCTCTATCGCTCCAATTCCATTCCACTGAGGTAATAGTTCCTTCCGCCTTTCGCTTATTCATGTAAGATCAGCCTCAGATCTTGTTCCTTCGCTTATACTTGCATTTCAAAGAATTTTGCTGTTGAAACTCGCTGCATTTCAGCTTTCTAGTACTTAGCGGTAGGGAATGTAACTCTTTCCCTCCATACTCACTAGTTAGACTTCATTCGAGACGAATGTTCCTGGGGAAATAATGTAACACCCCGTGATTCGAAAATGACCAAAATGCAAATTTCAGAACTTGTGTGCCACCGACGAGATCCACCCACACTCGTGGTCCGAACAACTGGATCGATGGGCGGTCCGCCACCTAGAAAACCCTCAACCAACGATCGGACGTAGTGGACCATAGGTGGACCATGGTTCGTGGTCTAGGTCCGCCATTCGCACTTCTAGCCTTCGCCTCTCAAGCCAAACGATGGATCGATAGGATTGACCGCCGGTGGCCCCAACACCTTTTAAGTTAGGGTCGTTTTGGTCTCTTCCCTATGCGCTGACACCTAAACTACGCTGCTTAACGCCTAAACTACATATTTTTGGTCATTTTAAGCCTAGTTACTTAATCAAATCTTTCCCTGCGATTCATTCATAAAAATCGATCAAACCAGAGCAAAGGAGAAGAAACAATGACCTAAAACCCTCCAAGAACGCAGCAAGTTTTCTTCGGCCCAAATTTCAAAATTGAAAGATTTCTCCATGAAATTTGTCACTGTATGTGGGATTTCACTAGTGGGTTCCTTTCACCTATTAGGTCCCTAGAATTCAAATGATTCTTAATCACTTACATATTGTTTAGACCTGTGGTTCCTTGAACTTTAGAGAATTATTGTGATTTAGCTATTGTAGTGTTCTTAATCGACATCGTGCTTTCATAACACTATTGCTTAGTTCCTTGTACGAAACCTAATCCTAGTTGTGTAGATTCGTTTTAGTTCATGGATTACACTAGCTAGGACAGATAAACGAATATACATGCCTCAAATTTCAAATGTTTCATTATCGCATTTAAATGTTGCATTTTTAGTTATCATGTTAGAATATTGAGTTTCCAAAGATGTTTCAGCTATGTTGTATTGCACACAATTCCAGCTGGGAGTAGGCTTAACATCGAGTTGGACTAGGTTCACTACCTCATAGTCCTATAAATATGTGCCCCGTAGGTTTATAAGTCCTCCGGGGCATCGATTTAGTGATCACACTACCATGCCTTTATACCTTGACAAGGTATATTGGGTCCTCTCGATGGGGCGATACATCTGAGTCCACGCTTAGCCCACGTGGTCTTATATCGGTTAATAGTAGCTCCCATACCAAACTCTAGTGCATTTGACCGTTTTCATATGCATTTCCAAGATTCACTCTGCATCGTTATGTACTTGGTTATCAGATTCAATTTAGTTCATATTCACTATATTTCAAAGATCTTTATCATGTTCGCATTATATCATTGTTCAATATACTTTGTTCGCTTATATGTTTGTTCAACTTTATCTCATCTCGCATGCTCGCACCTTTCAAGTAATGACGCATACTCTACACTACATATTTTCGTGATGAGGTTCAGTCCTCAAAGATTCATCACATGTAGATCAGTGAGTCCTCATACTTCGAGGACAATAGACATGTTTTCTATTTCGCCTTTTCATTTTAGTTTCAATTTTTACTAGAGTTAGTTTGGGGAATGTCCCAAAGATTCTAGTCGCTAGAGGTTTATTTGCATATAGATTCAACTTTAGTATTTTGAGTTATAGTCCAAAGATCATTAACTCTTTGTTCAAGATTTATATATTCAGATCTACTTTGGGTATTCCCATCTTTAGTTTATCTCATGTTTTAACCTTCCGTGATAGTATCTTTTGTTCACTTGTTTAAGTATGCTTTCGATATGCCACTGTGGTTAGCTTGAGGTCACTCGTGATCCTAGGTCCCGTGTTTACGCTAAGGGGTAGCCTCGGGGCATGACAATATCTACTCTATCATTGATATTGGGAATTGTATATTGCTCCTAAAATGATGATTGATTACGATCTCGGTATATGAGCTTTTATCAGGTCATGGGTACCGGTTATATCTCGCTTACTAGAATTAATCGTGGAATGATCATGACCAATCAGATGTTGTCCGCAAGTGGAGATCTAGGGTCTAGGTGTTACCATCTGATATTTTTAAAGAGGTTGTCTGTGTTCTTAAACAATGAGAAGTGGGGTAGTGTTCATGATGCAAAAATCCCACAAGTCCTACCTTGGGAAAAGGATTTGTATTTGAAACGGTTAGCTAGCCTTGATAAAGTATACTATGCGGGTTAAGGGTTGAATTGTGATGCGCAAGTGAGGGCATGTCGTGAGTGGTCGGCTGGGTGGGTAGTGGTTGTATTCGAGAACTCCTCTATGAGATAGAATGGTTAAGCTATGATCAAGACCAGAGCGAGTAGGGTGATAGAGTAGGGGGTTATAGTCAAGTGTACTAGTACGTTTAAGGCATACAGGAATGGTAAAAGAAGGAGGATAAAGGTTTAGGGTGTACTTTCTTATTGCATGCTTCAATCGTCGACTTCTTTATATTATGCGGGGGTATCAAAGTACCAAATGATGCCTACCAAAGACGCGTTGTTTGTACTAATACCCTTGTTATGCCATTTGGCATAGTCCTGTCATAGGTCTATCATGTTTCATAGGTGAAGACGAAGACAATCTCCAATAACTTCTACTCTTCCTTCCCTACGGTGGAAATGTGTCATTAGTTACTGGGGATTTTATATCCTCGTAGTTTAGAACTTCTTGTACATCTTTAGACTAGATCCCCGCTTATTTATTTTACAAATTTAACTTTGTATTGTTTAAGCTCTTTATTATGTAGAAAATCTCTCCACCTTTCTTAATCTTCCGCATGTTTTTAACTATTTGGGGATCAAGGGTCCTCCTACTTAGGTGTTAGGAGTAGTGCCCGCATGGCTCGATGGGTTGTCATGACAATCGACAGATCGCCGCTTGACTACCGTCCGCCGACTGGGTCCGCTGCTCATGGTCCGCTCCACAGTGGCTTCAACAAATGAGCATAACTTTTACTCGTGAGCTTGGATTTTAGCAAACTTAGTGGCATTGGAAAGAGGATTCAATTATCTTCAATTTGGTAGGTCACATGGCCGGTCTACGAAGAACAATCAAAAGAGTTTTCACTTCCTCAAATAAGGGCATTCTTGGGCCACCTAATTCATTTTTTGCTAAAAGATATGACCATTTGAAGTTAACCCAAAAGCCCTTTCTTTCAAAATAATTGTTGTTGTCAATGACGCGGAGAACCACGATTCGTGGCTCAAGCTATGACCGCCCTATTCATCCGCTGCTGACTTGAGACTCAATTATCGGGTTATCAACGATGGACCCTTCCTACGGTCATGGTCCAACAAATGCACGATCATAGGTTATGGTCGTCGTTCTCAACTTCTGATTCTGAAATCTTTCTAAGTCTAGGACTTACCTATGAACCCTATCTACAGCTCATTGAATGGATGACGGGCTGTCCTAGTGATCTATCACAAAGTACTGAAACTTTAACATTTTGGAAAAATTAAACCGACTAACCACTTACACCACCTACGAACCGCCGCATACTCTACGGTCCGTATGGTGTCGCAAGCACACACCAAGTTGTGAAAAACTAAAATTTTTTCCTTTTTGAAATTCGATGTGTTACACATAGGAAATCTTCATTCCAAGCTAATTGGTAAGCAAAACATGGATTCCAAGCTTGGATTGACACAAATACAGGTATTTCTTCCTTTACAAGCTAGAAAGTTCTTCACTATTTTTCTCTAAAATATCTATGTTATCACACTACTCATCCTATGTCCATTACCCTAATTAGGAAGCATATAATGATATATAATTGCATAAATTCCTATTCTATTCTTGGAACATTTCAAAGGTAGCACTATTTTCCATAATTACATTTTTGCCCATCACCTTCGGCCCTTCGGTTGCATTGAATCGATGAGGCACCGATCGTAGAAAGTGAAGCATCGCTTGCTCGCCGCATCAATGTTAATATCTAATAGAGTACATATGCTAGATCGCTGAATGTCGACCACATTCTACCGCGCAATCAGACATTGGTAATACGACAACATTACTTCCATCCAAGTCATGCCAAAGTAGCCAATGAGAGGTCCGTTGGTTTCGCGGGATGCCAATTCCATCGCTTTAGTGCTTTTAGGCTCCAAATCCATCTAACTCACTTTTCTATGAAATGCATACATCCAAGGGAACGAGGCCTAAAACCCTTCAATTAGCATTAAATCATGACAATAGTTCATGAATTATCTATTCTCTTACATTTCTCCCCTGCCTCCTCATACACATTAGAAAAGGTGACATACGATGTCCTCGATCCCGAATGAACCCTTTCCAAGAATACTTTGCCTAACCAAACAAATGGTCCATAAGTGCTCTCCCTGTCAATACATTGACGATCTCTTTGTTTCAAGGGCTCAAAGATCGAAAGAAATATTGCAACAAGACAACCTTTGAAAAGTCATGTAACAGACCCATTGCTACCTTCTATTTAAACCTCTACCACATCTCATGGAGAGGTTCTTCTGGATTTTACCGGAAGGTTGTAATTTCATCCCTCAATTCGACCATAAAAGAAATTGAGAAATATCTTTTCAGGAAAGCCTTTTTTAATTCATCCCAAATCATAATCGACCCACTTATCAATCTTCTTCTAGAAGAGAAAGGGGATGAGCAAGACTTCCTTTTATAAATAATAGGCTGAGATCCATTTATCAATCTTCCTATAGAAGAGGAAGGGGATGAGCAAGAATGGACAAAGGTAGGGACGTCAAAAATGAGTCCAACTATAGGTAAATCACCATAATTTTAAGGGTTGGGCTCAAGATAATTTGGATTGGGTTCATTCTCAACCCATTTAAGTTTTAACCCATTTTAAGAGAATCCTCAATTGAGCCCAATTTAATCTTCAATTTCAACCCTTTTGAAGTCTCTTTATTTTCATTGATGTAATGTATGTTACTATATTGAAGGTATGAATAACTATCTATTTTATATCTTTTTAGATTTATCTATCCATTTTTAACTTCTTTTAAAATTTTCGAGTTGAAATTCAAATTATGCTTAGAGAACTTAAATAACACTATATTAAAATTATTGATATTTAGTGGGTCAAATCGAGTGGGTCATGACCCACTCCGTTTTAAGCCCATTTGAGTCCAACCGATTTGAGCCCAAGGTAAACTTGGGCGGGTCAGAACCCAACCCAATTTTTATTTCAACCCAACCCGCCCATTTGACACCTTGACAAAGGCAATATCCTAGTCCAAACGAAAAATCAAAGACTAATAACTTCAAACATTGCAGGTACTTCAGATTTTAATACAAATCACCCCATGTACAAAGAATTTATGAATTTTATTAAATCCAAACAAGGAAAGGATGATTAGGATATCAAGGTCTACGAACAAAATGAGAAAAAGGAAGTCGATTCTCCTGAACAGAACGATTTAAAATGAATAATAATATAGAAAAAATTATAATGAACTAGTTCAAAACTAGGATAGCGTAAATCATGAAACCTAGTAAAATCGTCAATTATGAAGAATTAATCAATTTCAAGTCATTTTATTTTTAAAAAAATGTGTCAGCATTGCCTAAGACCAAATATCAAATCAAATAGTTCATCAAATCATGCCAATTAAAGAGAAAATAAATAAATAAACACATGTCACCTAGAGGGCAATCACATCACCATTCTTTCCTACAATGTCATACTTTCAAGCGAATCAAGATGGGAGTGTCATTCCATTTATGAATCTTATTTCCTTGTGGATGTTAACCCACGGAGGTCAATCATCCTTTGAACTAACATGTTGGGTTATGAAGGCGACAGTGGCCATGCGGAAGCTTACAATTTGCAATTATATGGTTGATAAATTAGACGACATAAAACTATACTAAAAGACATAATATTATTATATGATATGACCAATTGACCTACATAATTAAAAACTAATAAAAAGAAAATATTTATACTTTTGAGAGAAAAATCTCCCCATAAACAAGACTCTTAAACGACTACATTGTGGATTCTATTGTTCTAGTGTTAGAAGAAACAAAACTATATTTATCCCTTTTTCTAAAAACCCTTTCTTACTAGAAAAGAATCCAGCTACTTCCAAAAACCTTTTCCTAAAAGAAAAGAATAAACCAAATATGAAAGAATATTATATTTCCTTTCCAAGTAGGAAAGTAAAAACATTTATGGTAATGTTTCTTTGTATTTTCTTTAAAGAAAATAATTTTTAAATTCATGATAAGAAAATCAAAAAGAAAACCCCAACATAACAAACCCTAATCGAAGTAATTTGTTTTGGATATATAACAGTTAGTCGTCCTCTGAATAACACACAGCTTGCTCTGGACAAGCTCAAACTCAAACAGGAAAAAAAGTATGTCTTATAAGTCGAAAACATTCCAAATTACTTCCCTGTAAATAAAGTTATGAGAGGTATATCAATTGTTTCACAAAGTTTTTAAAATCATGTTTCAAGTCAATAGTTCGTTTCATAGAGAAAATTCATGCTTGGAAAAACATCATTTTGGGATCAAGTTCAAATAATCTCAATTGTTAGGGTCAATCATGTACATATATATAGTCTATAATATGTGAATATTAAAATAATAAGACTTAAATGATCTTATTTCTTGCGCACATAAAGTCTTGTTAAAAACCACTTTGTAGTAAATAAAATGTGTTAATACTCCTTATTCAAAAAAAAAAAGGATTTTAATTGGATAAATAATCATGGCTGACTCCAATATTGACACATATCTAGATGAATTTTATAGTTTAGCTCATTTTAAATATAATGTGGACATATTGTTGTTTTGGTCATGTATACAAAGTGGGTACGTCGAAACTGAATGTGTTTTAAAAAATGGCACGAATGGGAATTTTGTTACTCCATTCCCTTTCTTTAGCTGTTTCTCACATGCCAGATTTTCGGAGAAAGAATTTAATTCTATTTTTCAAAACTAAATTAGATTACATTAATTTCAGTATATCAAAACAAAATCTCTAGTATATTCAAAAACTATGCTAGTGCAGATTTTAAATCGGGCAACTTTTTTCATATCATCAATAAAGGCGCATGAAAAAATACATCTTAAAATATTTGCTTTCAAAATTCATATCATTTTGACTTCTCAAGCAAAGAAGAGTATGGACAATGAATACAAATGGAGGAAGTAAATGACAATAGCATAGATGAGCACAACCCTTAAAAATGACATAAATGAGACGCCTCTCAAGTCTCAATGGAATATTTGAGTTTTTTCCCTCCATGATCTATACTCTGTACTTTCTTTTTTTTTTTCATCTTGCAACCTATTGAAATTCAGTACTTGCACATAGAAAAGAAGGCAAAAGCATTATTTATCCAACTTCTTAGATAGCATGAAGCTTCTCTTTATGTTGAAAAGTTATGCTTTTCTTTTCTTTCTGTTGATATATGGTAGTTTTGGTGGCCTCTCTTATACTGTCATAGATCTAGACAATTGAAAACTCATAGGTACTTCTTGAAACTGCTAAAATCCAAGTGTTAATTCATGAAATAACCACAAGCTGTGGTTCATCCCTGCAATTTATTTTTCATCTTGAAAATACATTATTGTGCATAGAGAGAAGGCAAAAATTAATGAAAAGAAAAGAAATGAAAACTAGGAAATCTTGATCTGATAAAATTTGTGACACATTAATAGGACCTGATCACTTCATTGAAAATCATGCTATAATCCTCTAGCAGCTGCTTTACTAGCAACATATGATAAAACAATAGGTTATAGATCAACATTCCTCTGAAAACTGTAATATCCTTGTAGCCTGATTTAGAGAAGATTTACTTCGGATGAAAAACAAGTTACTTCGCCCTACTCCTCTTCCATCTTCTTCATTTTGAATTGCAATGTGGTAGGAGCACAATCCAGTGGCTCACCTATGCACAAAAAAATCAACACCAGATTGAAATGATCAATCCAAATGACTAAAATAAATGCACTCAAAAGATTTTTAGCTTGTCAACAGAATATTTGCATCCCTGATGTTTAACTGCTTTGCTAACTAGGATGGACTAGCACCTCAGGAGATGTGTCGGTCAACAGACAAAAAGCAAGAAGGGAAAAAAAAAGAAACCAGAATATTTGTACACACAAAAACTGTATGATAAAGCAGGATTACCCTATCAGCGGGAGGAGAATATTGGTTTGAATTTATGTCTTTCTTTAACAAATGTAGAATATCCTATTACTTAGTTATGAGGTTTCAGAAAGGGGTATTGTCATTTGATGCTATTTGCAGATCCAATTAGGACTGGAAGTGTGTCTCTATCCCAAGAGGTATTTACCTTGTGAATTTGCAGTGCAAACTTCTGATCCACTCTCCATGAGTGCAAATGCTATTTCTGTTCGATTGAACACCGCTGCCTACATCAGACAACAATGCCACTTATAATTGTCACTCCTGCAAGTAGA